>BMAU01006640.1:0-101002 GCA_019973935.1 Trichonephila clavipes
TCTATAACTAAAGTTTGCTTTAAATGTTTTTATAATTCACTTCCAAAACAATAATTAATTGTAATGTTGATTAAAAACACACATGTTTTAAAATTTCCTGAATGCTATGAATTAATATACACTAGTATATAGTTATTCAACACTATCCAAACCTAGATCATAATTCTATTTCTTATGAATGGAAGAAATTTTATCAAACTTGAATCCAACAACATCAAGATAGAGAATTTATATATGAAAAAAAAATGTGGTATGCTGCAATTTTCTTCTGCAACTTGTATTAATTCTTTTTTTATAATTGCATTCCTTATTTTTATCTGTTTTACAATTTTAGAATTTGAAAATTAGTTATTTATTGATTAGTGAGAACATTTTTGTGAAAGGAGTGGAAAAGAAATATTTATTTTCTTGAAGTATGAGATGTATATAACACAAGAAAATCCATTTTTTAAAATCATAGCAGCTAAACTGATGTATATAGTGCAAAATCTTTAAGTCTAGAATTTAGATTTTCCCTTTGATTTAGATTTTCCCCTTGCAGCAGCATCAATAGAGAAAAAATTATTATCATTAAAATAATTAAATATTGATAAAGATACCTTAACAAGATTATTTTCTTGTTAAATTATATCATGTATAAAAAATATGTATAAATTATAATTTATACATGAGATGCCCACAAAATATCTTTAATAATGAGAAAATAGTTTTAACGTGTTAATACAATATATTAATCTATAAATATAATTTAATTCCTCAAGCTATTAACAATGATACTAATTTTGCTAAGGAAAGAGAAGTTCAAGTTATTAAGATAGTAGTACTTTTTAACTGAGCTACAAAATGCATCAGTCACAGCTGATAAAAAATACTTATTTAGGATATTTGAGTAAGCATATGTACTAATATAGGATTTCAGTAATCAACTTTTGATCGGAAGTATTCCAATTCCTATACTTTGAGAAATGAATTCCTGTTTATATCATAAATATTCATTTATAGGTATATGAAAATCTCAAAGGAAACAAAAGGACTTAATTATAAAAAAAACCCATCTTACCTGAATGAAATAATATATTAGCCCAAGTGGAGCAAGAGAAGCTAGAAAGATTGGTGTATTCATGGCAATTATAGTAAAAGATGCAATGGCACTGAAGATACAATTGAACCATCCTTCAATTTGGTAAATTAATTGATTATCTAGGACTTCTAAATCTGTTGTGAACCTATAATAAATTTGAAAGACATAAGAAAAAACAGAGCCATTTTCAAAAAAAACTAGATGAAAATCCTAATTTTTTAAAAACTACAATTCATAACTGGAACTAATCCTTGCTTTTTAAAAATATTCACAAATGTTAACTAAAAATTATTTTACGCTACATATGTTTAACAATAATGTATAGCCTGGTGAACAGAGCAAAAAAATATTTTTTTTTACGAGACTGATTATAACCAAATTAGACAAGAGAAAAAAATATCCATCAACACTTTTTATATATTTTTCATTCAAAATATATTAATGCATTTCCTTTTTCAACTTATATTACTTGAAAATGTCAATAAGCCACAAAATATCAGAAATCCTAAGAAATTGACAGCCTTATAAAAATGTGTAAAGGACAGTTTTAGTGGAGATTTTCCTTCACTAGATGACTGCACCTGTCAGCCGTTTCAGAATCAGCGAAATAGATAGCATGGTACAAGATAATCAAAATTAATTCTATTCTAAAAAATGTTAAACTTAAATACTAAATGTTAAACTTATTTTATATAAATGCACTTAATTACTGTTAATTTTTAAAATAATACACATAAATTATATTTCAGTTTTATATTTTTACTTGTGTACCTGTATCGATTATACATACAGTGGTGGCAAAAAGTCCTGAACACACTCATTTTTTTGCATAATTTTTGTGTTTGACTTCATTTTTCGTTATGAAATTATTGCACTATCTTAAATATTGTTATTGATTTTAATGTATTTTTTCATGCTGATTTCAAATCTGTTTGTAGATTTCTTCTAAAGTAAACAGTTTCATTGATATGTTGAAAAAACCTTGACAAGAAAGAATGAAATGCTCCATTATTTCAACCAATCAGAGAGCAGTAGCGAAAAAGGGTTGAAAGAAAAAGGTAAAACGGGGTTTATTGTATTGAATGCAGTTGTGTGCTTGTGGAAAATAGTGTATTGAAAGCAATTTGAAGTGTGTTTGTGGAAAATATTGGAATTATGGCTAAATTTTCATATCTGCCTGAGAATAAAAGGTACAAAATAATACATTTGAAGGAAGAAGGTTATTCAATGCGCCAAATTGCTGCCTAAAAACCATGTGGCCTTTCTACTGTGGTGAGAACTTTGAAAAGATTTTCTGAAACAAATTTTATTGCGGACAGGGGGCGATCAGGACGATCAAGAAAAACATCTTTACGTGAAGATAGGTTCTTGCTTTCAAACAAAAAGCTTAATTCCTCGCAAATTTTGAAACAATGGACTTTGACATCAAATGTGAGTGTGTGCCTAAGAACTGTTAGAGGAAGACTGCTGGAAATTGGGTTACGTGGCTGTAATGCGCGCCCAAAACCATTACTGACTGAATTTCAACGCAAGAGGCAATTGACGTGGGCAAGGGAACATTTATTATGGACTATTAAATACTGGGAAAAGGTAATATTTAGTGACGAGAGTCAGTTTTGTATTTCTGGCAACCAAAGTAGTGCCTATGTAAGACTATGCACTCATGAGGAATTCAGCCCTTAGTGTCTGAAGCCCACAATAAAGTACCCGACAAAAGTGATGGTATGGGGTTGCATGTCTTCTCATGGTGTTGGAAGACTTCACTTCGTTAGCGGAACAGTGAAAGCCATGGATTACATTGAAATACTACAAAATAAATTGCTACCAACTGCGAGAGACCTTTTGGGGAATCAGTCATGGATTTTTCAGGACGATAACGCTCCTTGCCATCGTGCAAAGGTAGTACAGAAATGGTTGGAACACCATACTGTGAATAGAATGAACTGGCCAGGACAGTTTCTCGACCTTAATCTGATAGAGAGTTTATGGTTTAAAATTGGTTATGAAATTTCAAAGAAAAAACCTTCAAACAAACGTGAATTAATTGAAGCTTTAATATTTTCCTTCCACCATATTGTCACGAAAGATCTTTTGAAATTGGTGCATTCCATGCCAAAAAGATGTAGAGCCGTAATTAAAGCAAACGGCTGGCCCGTAAAATATTGATTTTCTAACATGTGACAACAATGTAATTTTCAAAATACTTATTAAATATACCGTATTTGTCAATTTTCGTGTTATTTTTCTTTGCATATTATGTTATTCTATATTTTATTCTGCACATATTTTACATTATTGTGTTCAAGCAGCTTTACTACAAAAAATATTTTAGTCATTAAGAAACTAATAGTAGATTTGAAATCAGTATAAAAAAATACATTAAAATCAATAACAATATTTAAGATAGTGCGATAATTTCACAACGAAAAATGAAGTAAAATATAAAAATTACGCTAAAAAAAGAGTGTTTTCAGGACTTTTTGCCACCACTGTATGTTTAACTGTAACGAAAATTGTATTTTTGTAAACCGTGGCATTTTGGACAACGTTTTTTTCACTTGTTATTATTACTGATGGTGTCGAATGGACACACACAGTAAAATTTCCAGTAGTTATTGAAAAAAGTTTGAATTATGAATTTTTTGAAAACTCAATATGCTGAGTATTTATTAGAGTGCTAATAAACAAGCAGCAAATAAATGTTATGGTATTAATAAGGTACAATCACCAAAGGTAATCAATACACAAAATAAGTAGACAAATATAATCTACACAGAAATTAAGATTCAAAAAGAAAGTAATGCATTTGCAAAGAGAAAAATGTTATCTTAAATGGCTTTAAGCAATAACTTAATTTGGTGGCACAACAGCCCATGGTCAAGGCCTACTGTGCCCATATCAGTAAATGTGACCTTGGGCCCTGAGGTGCATGAGCAGATGTTCCGATCATGCGGTTAGTCTGATGCAAAACCCCCAGTGTTAAGTTCCCAAGCAAGCTTGGTACTCATTTATCAAGCCACTGAAGGGATGAGAGGCTAAGTTCACCTTGTCCAGCCCAATGTTTTGAACCTCGGACCTGTAGTGTGGAAGCGCGATGCACTACTACTCTGCACTGGGCTTCGCTTTAAGGAATACAAGCATGAAAAAAACAATGTAATTCATGTTCTAGTTAATACAACTCAAAACATAATACTTTAAGAGACAAATGCTAATTTACCATAATTTGAAAAAAAAATGCAAGATGAAATATATTTACCTGTTTATGATTCTACCCACAGGTGTAGTATCAAAGAAAAACATAGGTGATTTCATAACACTATTCAACATGAACCTGTGATATCTTTCAGATGCTCTTGTTGCTCCAAATACCAATAATAATGATCCCAATAATGAAGATAATACTAAAAATATAATTAAAAACAATTAAAATTACTACAATTAACCACACTTGTTTTTTACAATACCAGCTAACTAATTGAAAACAAAATAAATTACTTCTCTTTATGGTGTTCTTAGTAGTTTGTTTCATGCTTTGGATCAATTTCAAGATTGCTTAAACCTCAGCTCTCAATAATTAGAAAAAAATTAAACTTAAATAAAAAGCTTAATATAATTTTTTTTAAATTAAATTTTTCATATATATTTTTGCTAATTTTCCAAAACACACCAATAACTAGCTTAATTTTATTTTTTAAAAATAATTTTCTAGTTTTAGTCCAAATCTATTAATTTTTTTAATTAATTATGTATAGAAGAATAATTTGTGTCTAAACGAATAAAAACTCTCTTATAAAAAATTATACTAAGCCATTTTTTTAAAATTTCACACTATATTCTTATAAAACACGTACATTAGTTATGTATTTCAAGTTTTCTCTATACAAGCCATTAATAAATAACCAACACTTTCAAACCTTGTGCCAATCCAAGCGTTCCATACATTGATAATCGCCAGACAGTATTAGAAGTTCCATTATGAGATGATGCATCAGAACTCCACTTGCTTAGCCAAATATTTGCACCAGCCTATAACATAACAAATTTTGAGAATAAAAATTAATAAAAAAAACTAAGAATAAAATTAAAAATATCAGAAAAAAATTTCATAAATATACTTTTAAAAGTAAGAAATGTAACAGTATAATATCTTTTCACTAAGATAATTAATAAAAAATTTATATAATTTGAAGAATATCAGTATGAGAAAAATACATTTTTCTCTTATAAACTGTTATTAAAACTTAATGAACTTCAAGATGCAATTAATTTTTCTTTTTACTCTACAAAAAGTAAGAGAATATTTTTTTTAATTACAACAGCATAATATGCAGATAACAAAATACTCAAATGCATGCAAAATGATCCAAAATATACAAATAAATATTTTACAAGTAAAATGTAAATTTTTTAGCTTTTGGGGTGAAATATATAGTACTACAGAATTGTTAGCAAAATTCAAAGTAATAAGAAAAACTATTCTAAACATTTACACTTAATCAGAATTTTAATAAAAATTAAAATAATAATAATGAAAGAGAAATTTTAAATTTTGATTAGACATTAAAATTTAAGCACAAATTTAAAGATCTTTCTGAATTAAAAAAAAAAACAAACATGCTGGTTATATTTGAAATGCATTTTCTTTCATTAATTTAGAAGAAAAAATTAATAAATTATACAGCATTCAACAAACTACAACATTTTAAATACCCAATTTTCTTTTATGTTCATTAACACTAATCATACCAACACTTAATAGATACCTATTCCTACCATAGAATAAAAATTAAATTTATTATAATAAAACAAAATAGTAAATTGACCATTTCTATTACAAAAGCAAAAAATTAGAATTTTTAATTCATTGCTCATCACATTTTTTACATATAAGTGTGTTCATAGTACATTTTTCGAGAGAGAGAGAGAGAGAAAACATATTTTTTACATTTAGAGCAAATTTTTTGGTTTTGATTTCTTTACAGTATCCTATTTGACATCTCTAACATTGATAAGTATCTGAAGCAGATGTAGGTAACAATCCTTTCATATTTTTTCTTTGTTTTAGTTGTTCATGGGCTTCTCGAAAATCGGCGCCAAGTTCTACTGCTAGCTTGAGTAAAAAATCTTGTCTTGAGATGTTTTCTCCTCTCATTTGCTTGTACAAAATCCAGGCATTTATGCCAGCTAAATCAAGGATATTGAAAAAAACTTGGAAAGGCCATCTGCAAGACTAGGAACTAAGACTTTTCTTGAAATTATTCTCAGCTATTTTGAATAAACTACTTTTCGCAACAGTCTTTGCAGAAACGTGCAACTTACCGACTACAATCTGATAAGCAATATGAGTATGATATGAGTATATATGACTCAATAAGCTTATAAAACAAAAAATGTTCTCCGGGTCAAATGACCTGATGTGGTAGATAACAGTATACAACAAGTATAACTCAAAATAAACAAACAAATAAAAATAGCATAATAAATGTAGATTAATTACTTACAAAAAGTCATGAAGTCAAATGTGCAAAAGCAATAAGATGATACATGCATTTTCAATGCAAAAGTTCAAAATGGGTCATTTGACCCGTTATGGTATATTTAGTGTTAATTTAACTTTTTAAGTACCAAAACAAAAATACATGGAATAAGTTTTCTAATTACATTTTCCATAATTAGCATTTGAATTCAATTAAGTAGAAATCACAAGAGGTAAACAAGTGATTGAAAACAAGAATATTATACCAAGAAAAGATTTTTTTAAAAAAAGTAACTAAACTTGAAAAAATTACAATTTTTTAAATTTAATAAGTAGCATTTTTTTTCTCCTTTAAACATTAAAAATCTTAATATACTATAATATAAATAAATTTGAATAAGTACTTAAACTTTATGTTGTATTGTGTAATATTAATAACTTAAGTTTTATTAAATACTCCAAATTTCCATTCAAAATTCAACAGCCACAAAATGAAAAATAAAAAAGAGGAAATATTTACGAAATAATTGACTATTTATATAAGATTTTTCATTTGATAAATAACTGTTCTATAATAATGCAAATTTTTTTTTATTGAGATAAAAACAGCCAAGTTACAAGTGAGACGAGAGAACAAAGGTGTCAAAGAGCCCTTTTTAAAAGCTGTCACATTTGGGTGCGCAGTGAGGAAGCAAGGGCACAGGGTTCTGAGCAAGACTGTCATTCTCTATTAATACTTTTAATATTTAAGTAATGTTCATCAACTAAGTACATTTTTCATTTCTTTCAAAATTAAGAACTTTCTGTGTCTCAATGCAAGAACAACCATTGTCAAAATATCATAACGTTTGCAATTAAATTTTTGAGTGCAATGAAAAGTATTCCTACCAATAATACCAAAAGAACTTGATTCTGAAATTTCATGTTTACTCTGATAATTAAAATTGTCTTTTACTATTGAATACAGAACATGTCACTTCTGTTAGGAGTTAATGTGCTCACATTCAGTAGTGCTCCCTAACTCATGAATGAAAATAGGCAAATGTTGCAGGAAATCACTAAGAGGGGTGTCTACCCTTTGTGTCATTTCTACAAATAAATTAAACTTTTACTGCTTTAGAACTAATTTTAACATTTTCACTGATTCTGAATACAATTTGTCATTGGGAAAACTATTTAACACAGAGATCTTAAGCCAGTCAAATGTTTTAATTATAGATGCAAATAAGGTAAATCTTCACAAATATAGAGAAAGGAAAACAATAATTTATAGTAGATATAATTATTTTTAATAATTCATATAGGTATAAGTTTGAAGAGCCACAACCATCTATGCAGAGAGAGAGCCATGGTTTGTCAACCCCTGCATTAATACAATCACATTTTATGATGAGAATATTATAAAACAACTTATGTCTATTAATTAAGACACTTACTTCAAATGCTGCATATAACAAATATCCTAGAGCACCACCTATAAGGAAATGTACACCCATTTGTTTTGCATAATTCAATATACAAGTCTGTGAACCTACAAAAATTATAATTATACATTACACTACAACCAAACATAATGTTTTACAAAAGCATATCAAGACATGGAAAATACTATAAAATGGTATATTTAATAAATATTTTAAAAGAGATTTCTTTTAAAAAGGTATTAATTGAAAAAATTAAGATAACAAAGGAAAGTTTGTAACAAAGTACCCATCAGAAAATTAAAATCTAACCACTGTACTTCTTCTTTTCAAAGTAAAATAAACCAACGCTATAATCAGCAACAATGTTTAATTTAAAGACAAGAAATAAAATGCAGCAAATCTAGAATACTAGACAAAGTTCTCAACATGATATAAAAAGTACTCAAAAGAAAAAAGATACATTGCAATATATTATAAATCATTCGAATTGATATATTAACATATGTGCTGCTACAGTACTTATCAGGATTTCGGTATAAAAGTCAATATTATCTCTTATATAAATGTTCAAATATTTATATTTGCATTGCTATACTTCAAATTACATTATAGTTGCACAAAACAGACAAACTACAAGATAGCTCATAGTTTACATTTTAAAGCAATACCGCAAACTACGAGTTATCTCGCAGTCGGCTAACAACATGTTACGTAAAATTAATCAACATAATATACAAGAAATAATTATTTAGCAAGTATTACATTATACTTATCTTTAAGAAAAGCCGATCTTTTACATAAATTTTGAAACTAATGCTTATTTAATTACAAGCAATCTTTCACAAATCTGCAGTACATACCAGATTATATTAAATAATGTACATGCTCATCTATTCTTAACATTTATCCAGCACTAGCTCAACTACTTATTCTTCATACATGGGGTTAATTTTAAAATAAAACCCAAAAACTTAACTAGAAAATATTTTTTAATCAATGATGTCAGACTGAAATTTAATTTTTAAACAAAGGCTTTATAATGGTTCCTTCAAAACAGTAAAGTAATTTTACAACTAAACTCAATATTATCTCTTATATAAATGTTCAAATATTTATATTTGCATTGCTATACTTCAAATTACATTATAGTTGCACAAAACAGACAAACTACAAGATAGCTCATAGTTTACATTTTAAAGCAATACCGAAAACTACGAGTTATCTCGCAGTCGGCAGCAACATGTTACGTAAAATTAATCAACATAATATACAAGAAATAATTATTTAGCAAGTATTACATTATACTTATCATTAAGAAGCCGATCTTTTACATAAATTTTGAAACTAATACTTATTTAATTACAAGCAATCTTTCACAAATCTGCAGTACATACCAGATTATATTAAATAATGTACATGCTCATCTATTCTTAACATTTATCCAGCACTAGCTCAACTACTTATTCTTCATACATGGGGTTAATTTTTAAAATAAAAGCCAAAAACTTACCTAGAAAATATTTTTTAATCAATGATGTCACACTGAAATTTAATTTTTAAACAAAAAGGCTTTATAATGGTGCCTTCAAAATTGTAAAGTAATTTTACAACTAAACTAAAAAAAAAAAATCATGCAATAGTGTGTGTAAAAATACATTAACACATCATATGACATAGAAAGCATTGAGCTATATCATTAATGAAAAAGAAAAATAAGGCTGAAAAATAACTCAGATTGTACAACTAATATATACATCCAACTTAAAAAAATTTTTTGCTTAAAAAAAAGGTCAAAATATTTATTTTATATATCATATAAAACACTATGTTTTTTGGATAGATTGTCTGGACAAAAAAATTAAAAAACTAAAAACTGAAATTGACATTTTTTGGGTGCTTTTTTCAATAGTTAGCCAAAAATCTGCTTACATATCTAAAATAATGCAAATTCTTAAAAAATCTTGGACCTCCAAGATGGTTAAAAATTGCTATCTTGCAACATTTCAATCTAGAGAGAGACTGAAAACTATGTAAAAAATCCACTTCAACAGAGAAAAAAAATGTAAAATACTAATACCGCCAATAGTTTCAGCCTACCAAATTCTGTGAATCTAGTCATTTTCATCTATGGGTAATAGCATACATTCACATATTTACACAAACTTTTCTTTTAATTATTCTAGATATTAATATAATACACAAAATGTACCAATTCTTAAATGGATTAATATACATAATGTAATCATATCAAGTCTTTTTTTAAGTGAAAAAGTAAAATGCTAGTTACACCTAAAAAAGCCACACAATATACCAACTGACATAAATTAAACTTTACGGAGTTTGTTACTTAATACAACAAAATAAATTTAAACATACGCCTCCAACTTCCATTCTTTCATCATCAGTTAATCTGTACTCAATTTCCTCCTCGCTTTTTTCTAAACATTTTGCAGCATTTATAATCATTTGATCTCCCATATCATAGTCTTTTGAGGCTGCAGAGTCCTTTGAATTCAATCGAGATATAGTTAATCTGAAAAAAATAAATATTTATAAAAAACAAATGAAGATTAAATAAAGAAATGTTTCATGAAATGCTACAAATTAACTATGAACTAAATGAATTTTAAAACCAACCCTCCATTTTCTGCAGCAACTTCCTCTGCTTCCTTCACATTGGAATGTTCTTCTACAAAACTTGCAAATGATCCGTTTTTATTCATCAAATCATTATATGAACCAATTTCATCAATTTCACCATCTTTCATGCTCACAATTAGGTCAACATCCTGTAGCACTGATACATCATGAGTGACAAGAATTCTAGTCTATATTGAAAAAAATTTACATCACGTATTTAAGTATTAGTTATATTTCTAACAAATCATATTTGCCACTTGTGAACACTATAACTTGTATATCTTCATTATATAAGCCTACTACCATTTGAAATAAACAGAAAAATGAAAGAAAAATTTATAAAATGATAACAAGTTTTTTTTTAATAAAAAAATTAAATTTTATCAAAAATGAAATATTTGAAGCATTCTAATGAACAAAAACAAAAATAGACAAAATAAGTGGCCAAACTGCTTTTAAAAGAATTTGGTGTTATTTACTTAAAATAATTAAGAAAAAAAAACAGAAAAAAAGTCACGGCAGAAAGAAATGATACTTTTTTTGCAAATATTGTTAATATATATTATAATCTGCTGACCATTTATGTTAACATAAAAGGGTAAAATGCTAATACTTTTTACTTTTTTAAAAAAATGCTAAACATTATAACAGACTAAGTATGTTTAAAAATACTAAATGCAAAAAAAAAAAAAAAAAGAGTAAATAAAATTACCTATTTTGCCATAGTAGTAAATAATAGATTTTAAATGCTTAAATCATATTTTTTACTCTAAAAATAATAATATACTGCAGCATTTAAGATAATAATGTAGTACATTTTTTATAAGTTATTTATGCAAAAGTACACACCTTATTTCCAAGTAAACCAGTGTTACCAATTACATCACTAAATAAAGTTTTCTAACATGAACATCAACAGCACTCAGAGGATCATCTAACAGATATATATCCTTATCTTGATATACAGCTTGAGCTAAATGGACTCGTAACTTTTGTCCACCACTTAAATTAACACCCTATGAAATAAAAATAATAATTTAAAAAATTAAAATTAATAAACATATATTAAATAGATTAATGCTATTAAAATAACACTTTCAAGATTTATATTGCTAATAAGCAAAACTTCTATTTCTTTTATTTCCTTAAAAAAAAAAACTTATAAAATTCAAAATACGTAAGTGCAAAAATAATTTATAATGCTTTTGTTACATAGAAAAAAAAGAAAGTAAATATACATTTAAATAATTATCATTTTATAAAAAAATCCTAATGATATAATTTCATTTTAGTCAATTCATATAAAAATGGTAAATATTCAATATTAAAAAATAGTAAAGAACTGTAGGAACCCAAAGTTAAGCTTTACTTTTGTGAACAGTTTGCAGCAAAAACTTCTTTTTTTATTTCATGAAATGTGAATGAAATTTTATCTATCTTAAAAAAAAACAGTTCCAAAAAGATTACAACTACATTGTGCAGTACAATGTCAAAATCTGGTCTCAGACCTTAAAGAGAATAGCACATTAATCAATAGTACAGCAATCTATGTAATGGAGTGTGCCATATTCATTGCTTTCAATCTGTGTAATTATGCTGTTCTTAACTTCTATGAGATAGAAGATAACAGTAGGCAGCATATTATACATCTTTTGTCAAACATGAGACATAAATTTTGAATTTGTTTATTATATTCTGTTTAAAGCAATCAATATAATCCAGAGTGGTGTTTTTTTTTTTTTTTTTTTTTTTTTTTTTGCTAGATAAAATTCTTACTTTGCCTCCTATTTCCTAATTTTCGTTAAATTCAACTGCAAAGTTCTTGTAAGACTGCTCACAATTCAGATTAATATTTTGGACACTTTGGTATAAATTCAATGATATTTTTTGTAATACAGCTATAACAAAAAGGTTATAAAATGTTTTCACCTTTTCTCCGATTTCAGTTAAATCTCCAGCAGGCAAAATTTCCAGATCAGGTCTTAAACAGCACAAATCTAAGACTTTATTGTACTTTTCTTCCACCATATGCTTTACCAATAAAATGTTATCCCTTAAAGTTCGGTTGAGTACCCAAGTCACTTGAGGAACAAAGGCTACACTTCCCTAATTAAAAAAGAGAGAGAAAAGGTATTTAAAAAGTGATATTGAAATTTTAAAATGTATTGTAATGCTTGATAATAAAGAGTTAAAGAATGAAAAATGCGAGTGCTTTTATTTTTGTTGCAGCATAAAACAATACAAAGCCTATTGGTGGCAGACCTCAAAGTGTAAACATCAGTCAAATGAGGAGGATGACAGCTGAGCTGGCACCATCTATTCTAACTATCACATTACACCAATGGGAGGATATGGAGCCTCTGCTAATTTAATGTGCACTGGCTCCCTCTACATGTTGGTACCAAAAACATAAGTGTGTAATGTTTATTTAACATAGGAAGAAAATTTCTATATAAATATTTGAAATGGTTTAAAATTTCAGAAAACACCTAGTTAACAGAAATTTTGCACTGTTGCAAGCCAATTTAAAATCATTTTTATTAATATAAATGATACATCATGATGTATCAACATAAATTATATCAACATCATACTGTTATTTTTATAAGTACAGCTCAAGTAGATTCAAAAGATATTTTAAGCAACTTTATATAGTAACGTAGATCAGGGGGTTCGAGGATTTTATGCAAATCAGTCACAAAGTATGAGACAGTTCTTTAAGAGCGATGATAATTTACTGATGAAAATCTAATCCTTGAATTACAGGATTCCGCAGCTATATTCAAAGAATAAATCTCAGAAAATCTTCACACCTTCTAAAGCACTCAAACACAGTTATCAGTGTTTAAAAATACACGTATGTAAAAGATTACTCACAAGCACAGCCAAGCTAATCACTAGTCAAAACAATGTTCACTAATTGCTGATTTAATCAAGACTCACCCTCGTTCCGGCGAGCATGTCTATTTATAGGTGCAGCAGAAACTTCCAAAAATAATACCGCTCGTGTCATAGAGCATGACATTAGTGGACCTCTCCACGAGTTTCTAGAAGAATCCAGAGGGTTCGAACTCACCAACATGGTCCCCAACGATGCCAAAATGGTCGCAGAAAATGATGCCAACTTCATTCTAACGCCAAGATTTGGCCAAGTTCTCGATGAATCGCCATTATATTGCCGCACGCATAATTTGCTACAAGTCCCGATAGCCGAGTTGGCAGAGCGTTGGACTGAACTTCCTCAAGGTCTCGGTTCGAATCCCGGCCCCGGCAGATTTATCCAAAGACTGGAATTTTGTTCTCGTTTTTAATGTATTGTTTCTCTAGGTTCTAGATGAATCCAGATCATTCTTTAGAGTGCATACTGGGTATTTCTCGAATATTCCGAAGTGTATAAAAGCAGAGTTCATCGCCAGTTGGGCATGTTCTCAGTCCAGTGTTGTATCGAGCTCCCAGCGTTAGAATAAATCTAATTGTTTGTTTAATTGAACTGTGTACTTCTTTCGAACTCCGTGACAAGTTTGGTGGAAGCGCGGGTACAATTACGTCAAACGTGGATAATAGCGACAACCTTCGCAGGAGCCTCCGGTTAAGAGGATTATCCCCCGAATTCGGACTGTTAAAAGAAAATAGTAGGAAGAGGACAAAAATGCCGACCGAGCAAGAAGCCAAGCCCGCTGTAGTAACACCTTCGTTACAGCAATGGAGGAGCCCATCGACCTTCCGAGGAGCGCCTGGGGAAGACCCTCTCAAATGGCTTAAAGAGTACGATCGAGTAGCCAACTTTAACAAGTGGGATGACATGATGTGCCTGGCTAACGTTTATTTCTTTCTTGACGGTACTGCGAGACAGTGGTATGTCAACAACGAAGACGCCTTAGATTCCTGGGAAGCGTTTAAAAATGGACTAAGTGGACTTTTCGGTGACCGTCAAAAATATACCAGAAGGGCAGAAGAACAACTAAAATGCCGAGCCCAGCGTTCAGGCGAAGTACACAGTCCTACATACAAAGTGTATTAGGACTTTGCCAAAAAGGTAAATCCTCTGATGAAAGAAGACGAAAAAGTGTCACACCTAATGAAAGGTGTTGCTGAGGATATTTATCAGGCCCTGTTGACGAGAGAAATCAACGACACAGCAAGTTTTATCAAATGGTGCAACTATATCGAAGATATGAAGCAGAAGAGAGTTGGTGGACCGAAATTTGAAAGGCTTCCAAACGTCGTACCGGTTGCATCCCTGACGGATGAGACTGATTTGGTCTCTCTTATTCGCACAATCGTACGAGAAGAAGTCCATCGACTAGTTAACCAGACGCAAGAATCTTTGGACTCCGATCCCCAATCCTTAGAAGAGATCGTTCAAGACGAAGTTGAAAGGGTTTTGGCCCCAGTGTCAACAAAACCTACAGAAACTAGACCACGACCAACATACGCCGCTGTAACCAGGAAATACAGAGCTCCTGTTCAGAAATTCTCACCTGAACCAAGAAAAACAGATGTGTGGAGAACGGCTGACAACAGACCTGTTTGTTTCCACTGCGGACGTCCTGGACATGTAATGCGCTACTGCCGAGAGAGAAAGGCTGTCTTTGACAACTCTCGAAACCGCCGACGGAACTTCGACGACGTTGGCACTGAAGAAGAAATACGCCGACCAAACTCTTCTCGCCGTTTTACGCCAAGTCCCACGAGAGGCCGATCCCCAATACGTCGTTACAGATCCCCGTCGCCATATCGCCGATCCAGTCAGTCGCCAGGCCGTAGGAGCGAGGAAAACTAAAGAGAGCGACCTTCAAGGAGGTGAGGCCGCGTGTACTGGAAATCCTCCGTCGACCTCAAGATGACTGGTAACCAACTAGACGTAATAATAGATAGGAAGCCGATACGTGCTCTAGTAGATTCTGGGGCATCGTTTTCTGTCATATCCGATAAGTATCGCCGATTTTTAAAGAAAGTTCTGTTTGCTGATGCCAAGAGCGTTATGCTGAAAGTTGCGGATGGAAATTCTGTTCGGCCGATAGGAAATGTGTTTTTACGTGTCCGTATAAACAATCGAGAACTGCCTTTTGAATTTATTGTTTTATCACATTGTAGCCATGACGTCATCCTAGGATGGGACTTTTAGAGGCGTCTCAAGCCGTTATAGACTGTGGACAAAATGAACTTGTTCTAGAAGACATCTGTCGAGACTCCACAGCGCCTGACGCCTGGAATTTGTATGCCACCAGAGACTATACACTTAAGCCGCATTCTTTAACTAGAATAACAGTATCAGGATATCAAACCCGAGGAGACATAAATGTAGTTCTAGACGGCAGCAAACATTTGCTCTTCGAGAAAAATATTGCTACACCGTCCATGGTATCCACATATCGTAACGGAAAAAAGTGATGTCTGGGTTACCAACCTGCAGTTCGAAACCAAATCATCCCTAGAGGAATGTGCATAGGTCAAGCTGAACCACTAAATGAAGGGCATCTATGTGTTATTTCCGACACATCGGGTTGCTTGGATGACCAGCAAGAAACTTCGGAGTCACAGATGGTGTTCGTTAATGATGTCACCCGAGTTAAGTGACGAACAGAGAAACAAGCTATCCGAACTACTCCGGAAATTTTCTGGGCTTTTCACGAAGACCGACAAGTCGACAGCCGCGAAGACGAATGTGAAACACAGGATTTTTACTGGTGATCATGCTCCAATCAACCAACGAGCCTACAGAGTCTTGCCGACGAAAGACGCATCATTCATGAAGAGGTTCAGAAAATGCTTGATGAAGGTATCGTCCAACCCTCTGAAAATCCTTGGTCATCACCCGTTGTGCTCGTAAGAAAAAAAGACGGTAGTTGGCGTTTTTGCGTCGATTATCGCAAGCTGAATAGCGTCACGAAAAAGACGTTTATCCTCTGCCTCGTATTGACGATACGCTCGACTGTCTGAAAGGTGCCAAGTTCTTTTCTTCCATGGATCTCCGATCTGGTTATTGGCAAATAGAAATAGACGAAGCGGATCGTGAAAAGACGGCATTTATTACCCCCGAAGGCTTATACGAGTTTAAAGTCATGCCGTTTGGTCTCTGTAATGCACCTGCGACCTTCGAGAGAATGATGGACAATTTGCTACGCCATTTAAATGGACTATGTGTCTTTGTTACCTAGATGACATAATAGTGTTCTCAGAAACTTTTTGAAAACCATCTTATACGATTAAGACTTGTTCTAAAATGTCTTCAGGAAGCTGGTCTTAAATTAAATTCAAAGAAGTGTCTTTTTGCTGCCCAAGAAGTAAAAGATTCTAGGCCATCTTGTATCTAGTAATGGCGTTCGTCCCGATCCCGACAAAATAAAAGCCGTAAGAAATTTTCCCACTCCAAAGAATATACATGACATACGAAGTTTTCTTGGCCTTTGTTCATACTTTAGAAGATTTATTAAAGGTTTCTGTTATCTCGCCGAACCTTTGCAGTCGTTGCTGAAAAGTGGCGTGGAGTTTCATTGGGGTCCTGAAGAGGTGGAAGCATTTCAGTCTTAAGAAAGCACTTTACTTCGGATCCAGTATTGGGGATGTACGACGAAAGAGCTTCTACAGAAATCCATACTGATGCAAGCGGGTACGGTATCGGAGCTGTCCTAGTACAAATTCAGAATAATGTCGAGAAAGTTATAGCATACGCTTCTAGAACTCTGACAAAAGCCGAAAAGAATTATTCCACCACAGAAAGGGAATGTCTTGCCATCGTATGGGCTACCAACAAATTCCGGCCGTACATATTCGGAAAACACTTTACTGTTGTAACTGACCATCATTCCTTGTGCTGGCTCATGAATTTAAAGGATCCTTCAGGAAGGCTTGCCAGATGGGCCCTCCGACTTCAAGAGCATGATTTTGACGTAAAATATAAAACCGCTAAGAAGCATAGTGACGCCGACGCTCTTTCGAGAAATCCAGTGGAAGAGGAAACGGAAACACCAGACAAATTTTTAGCAGTCACGACGAGTATGAACCTTGCGATGGAACAGAAAAAGATCAAGACCTTGCGAAATTAAAACTTTTGAGCAAGTCATCCAAAAACGAAGAATTCAGATTCATCGACGGTATCCTTTGCAGGAAGAATTTTGATCCAGATGGAAAGTTGTGGTTACCAGTCATTCCTAAACATCTACGAGCAGACATACTAAGGCACTTTCATGACGCCCCCACCGCAGGACACCTTGGTTTCGCGAAAAACTTATGACAGGATTCGCAAGAGATTTTACTGGCCGAGAATGTACCGAAATGTCGTTCGGTATGTCATGCATTGTCGGGAGTGCCAAAGGAGAAAATCCGTTCCTCAACGACCACCTGGACGTTTAGTTCCCATCCCTCCAGCTATAGCTCCTTTCCATCGCATTGGAATTGATCTCCTTGGGAGATTTCCAAAGTCTGCTCATGGAAACAAATGGATAATAGTCTGCACGGATTACTCAACGCGATATGCAATAACAAAAGCCTTGCCGACAGCCGAAGTCGCCGAAATAGCGAAGTTCTTACTTGAAGAAATTGTCCTCAGGCATGGAGCTCCTCGAGTAATTATCACAGATCGTGGAGCCGTCTTTCAATCCAGACTTGTTTCCTCTCTCGTCGACTTGTGTAACATTGATCATCGTTTCACAACGGCGTATCATCCCCAAACAAATGGACTGACGGAGCGCTTCAATAAGACCTTGGCCGACATGTTGTCAATGTATGTGGATGTAGAGCAGAAAAATTGGGATGAAATTCTACCATTTGTAACCTTCGCTTATAATACCGCTAAACAAGAGACCACAGGTTTTACGCCGTTCTATTTACTTCATGGTCGTGAAGCGGAAACGACACTAGATACAATGCTACCATTCTGTCCTAACGATTTTGATGACAATAACATCACCAAGATAGCAGCCAGAGCCGAAGAATCACGACAGCTAGCCCGAGTGCACACTCTGAGAGCTCAAGACAAAGATCGTCGACGTTACGATTCCAAACACCAAATGGTGTCTACGCCCGGAGATCTCGTATGGGTTTATACTCCAGTGAGAAAAGTCGGTCTCTCCGAAAAACTCTTAAGGTATTTCGGACCGTATCAGGTGCTACGCCGTTTATCAGCCGTGACTTACGCAGTACAAGATTTTGATCCTGCTTCACGAAAAAGAAAAACTAAGAGAAGTTGTCCATGTACTGCGTATGAAACCGTACCATGATCCCGCCGAGCAAATCGAAACCGAGGATATTCCTCCCAAAGAATCATACAAAGGACCCCCCATCACTCGTTCCAGAATAAAGACCCTTGAACAAAATGACAGCGGGGCGCTGTCTTCTTTTTCGAGGGGAGCAATGCCGCACGCATAATTTGTTACAAGTCCCGATAGCCGAGTTGGCAGAGCATTGGACTGAACTTCCTCAGGTCTCGGGTTCGAATCCCGGCCCCGGCAGATTTATCCAAAGACTGGAATTTTGTTCTCGTTTTTAATGTATTGTTTCTCTAGGTTCTAGATGAATCCAGATCATTCTTTAGAGTGCATACTGGGTATTTCTCGAATATTCGAAGTGTATAAAAGCAGAGTTCATCGCCAGTTGGGCATGTTCTCAGTCCAGTGTTGTATCGAGCTCCCAGCGTTAGAATAAATCTAATTGTTTGTTTAATTGAACTGTGTACTTCTTTCGAACTCTGTGACAATATCATAAGGGGCGGCATTTCTTGTGAATAGTACAATTTTAACATAAAATAAATATAACAGAGTAATATAAATGTATTAAACATCCAAATACAAATTATTTACACTATTTACACAAAATTCGTAACAATATGTTTAATTAAAGAATTCAATACATGTTTTGAAAAGAGATTGCCTTATTTCTTCTTCCAGCATTAAATATTTCAGAATAAACTGTTCTATAATTGTTGATTTTCCTACATAAGTAATATCTATTAATTTTTTTTAAATTTGATCAAGCAACTCAAAATAGTAAACAGAAAATGTTACCTTTATATCCACAGATCCACTCTTCTTAAACAATTCACCTAATATGCCAGACAATAAAGAAGATTTTCCAGAGCCTACTGGTCCAATAATAGCAATCAATTTGCCATAAGGAACATGCAAATTAATGTTTTTCAATACACAATCTGAATCAGTTGTCCATGAAAATGTAGCATCTTTCATGGTTATAGCTTCACCTGAATCAAGGAAATAAATTCCTTAGAATAATTTATGAATCATTTTTCGAAGATTTCATTAGTACATATCCCTTCTCTGTTTTATAGCACAAAAAAATGAACAGAAATTATACTAAATGAGTAACTGGACTACAAAATATAATACGTCATTTAAAAAAACTAATAATAAAATGTACATAAGAAAATTATGGAATAAATACTGAAGTAAAAATGTGCAACACTTTATTTAAAAACATGAAAAAAATAATATACACAGAAAACAGAAATACATGAAAACCATATAATAAATTAATATGTGTGCATATTCTACAAATAAAAAATTTCATGAAACAAAACCAATTAATTAATGCCAGTCAATATTTATAATTAGATGGACTTCACCAATACAAATTTTAAATAAAAAAAGGTATATGTCTAACAATACAAATCAAAATGAACTATAATTTGAAAAAATTTTAATGTAAAAAAATGAAGAATTTAATAAATAAATATATTTAATAATCACCAATAAGTGTAAAAATATTTATCAAATTTTGTTAACAAAAATATAACTCTTAGCTGTATAATGTTACATTTTTTTTTTTTTTTGCTATCTGGTGCAATCAACTAAAACAATGGAATAAATTATAAATTGTTTTCAAATAGTCATGAAACTCTGCAGTTAAAATCAGATAATATGAATGAAGTGGGAGTAATTCCCATTAAATGTCAAATGAAAATTGTGATTTTTAACAAATATTACTATCATTCAACTCTTTGCTATGAATTTTCATTTTTTAAAAAGTTTCACAATTAAAATTTAAATAACACAGATTGGAAATTTTAGTTTTTTACTGCTAGTTAATGCAACTAATTGAATAAAAGATTAATCAAAAAATGTAACAAAAGAATTCTTGATAAAGCTACATTTGTTAACTTTTTAACAGGGTTTTGGTAATGAATTTTTAGTCTATATATGCCCCCCACACACACGACACACAAATTTGAATTATTCACTTGACTGAAATTAAAAACAAGTCACCTTCTTCAGGGTTATTTCCAACTACTTTATCATCCTTATTTTCACAAGTGAAAAAGCTCTTCAGGCGTTTCAGGGATATGTTGAACTAAAAATATGTATTAAAAATTCATTAAGATATGGAGAAAATTACTTTAAAAACACAATTGTAAATTCAAATTAATATGATTACCTGTATAAGATCTGCTACAGCATCTGGTAATTGAAAAAGAGCATATCTTAGTTGTTCCATCAATGTTAAAGTCACAAAAGCTTTAGTGGGATCTAAAACGTTGTTTCGATCCGTTAACAGAAACGTCGCAAAAGTTACAACAGATACCTAAAATTATAACAAATTAATCATACAATGAAATAAAAAGTATAAGGAAATTGATTAAGACAACACAATTAAATATAACTAAAGGATAGTATAATTAAAAACCTAACAATTAAAAACTAATTTTAAAACACATGTTGCATCTTAAAATATGCTAGCAGGTACTCCTTGTAGAAGATCATTAAATGCAATATGACTCAAATGGGAGATAGTTAAGAGTTATATTTACATCGCACTGTAAAGCCACATGAAGGCAATTGGTGATGGACCATGTAATTTTAAACCATAATCAAGTGACGAGGATGATACCTGAGTAACTAATATCCTAACTTCCACACCATACAAACGGGAGGAGATTTGAGCCTCAATTCAAATGGGAGAAATAAAACAATTAACTTTATAAAATATCTACTTTATTCAACACATTTTAAGTACAGACTTTTTATCCAAAGCTTATTAAGGAAGAATCTGTATTAAAACCAAATTTAAAAAAAAAATCTTTTTCTTTTCTATTTGCAAATGAAAAACATTAAAACTATTTTTCAAATCCTAAACAAAAAGAAACCATTCTAAAGTAGAAGTAACTATTAAAAAGTTGCAAGTACTAATTAGGCATTTGATTAGATTTATTATATTTAATTGCATTCAGACTAATTCATTAAAGAATTATTAAGCTGCAACTTGTTATAAACTGTAAACTATTTAAATTCATTAACCACTAAATTACAATGATATTTATAAATTAATGTTACTATTGATTAATTTTACAATTATTAATTGTATAAATTAAGTCATCTTTTAATTTATGTAGAAAGCACATGCTTCGAAAAATGTCATAAATGAAATTGTGTAAAATGAGTTATTTTGCCAACATTATAGGTCTAAAATGAATAAATATCTAGTGTGATACTTATTATTTAATTTATACATTGTGTAATGAAAAATGCTTTCCAATTAAAAAATTATATTTCAATGAAACAGTAAATACCATGCACATTGAGAAATGAATGCATTAAAAAAAAAATTGAACTTTTAAGCAATGGAAACAATGATAAAAACACAAATAAGAAATTATCAGTATACATGTATATATACACTCCAAATTTAAAATATACAAGAACAAAATCTTAACATAATTTAATAAAATGGCCAAAAATAAGAAATTTTCAAGTAAAAATAAAATTTTAAACATACTGCAAAAGGAGCACAATAGTATATGAAGGAAGTTACAACAAAAGAATAGAAAGAATAACGTATCCATTTTATTTCATCTTTTCTAGAATTTGAGACTCTTCCAGCAAAAGGTATCTCCCAAGCATATAATTTCAAGATCTATTTAAATATAATAATATAAAAATTCAATTTGTAAAGCTTCTCAAAATCAAATAAAATATCTAGGTAATATATAAAAAAATAAATCAATAAAACTTACTTTAATTCCATTCAAGATTTCATTCATAAGTTTTAAACGTACATCCTTTACCTCCATCTGTTTATCCTTTAAATACAAAAAATATAAAACTTTTTTAAAATAAAATTTCTCCAAATAAGCCAATTGATTGATTGAATATTAACGTCGCACTGTTCAGCTACACGAGGGCTTTTGGCGACGGACCACGTAATTTTGAACCATGGTCAAGTGACGTGGACGACACCTGAGCTGGCACCCCCCTCTCCTACCAAATAAGCCAAAGAAAAAATAAAAATATCAATCACTCAAATATAATATTTGCAATGCAAAATTAAAATATACATCTAAACTGCTGTTTGTAAAAAATGCAACACCATGAAGGAATCATCAGAATTAAATGAGATTTAATGCACAAACGAGTATTAGTACCAAATGACAAAATTTTCAAAGCATAGAAACAGTATAAAGTGCCCGAAATCAGTATTGGTGTAGCCACCATGCGCAGCAATAAGTGCTGCTATACGACCTGGCATGGAGTCAAACAGATTTTGAATGTCTGCTTGTGGAAGAGAATTCCATATTTCTTGTATGTTTGGTAAAATTTCGTCTTTTGAAGCTGCAGGTTGCGGATTTCGAACGAGACGCCGACCAACCAAATCACACACGTGTTCAATAGGAGACATATCCGGAGAATAAGCAGGCTAGGAAAGAAGTTGAGTGTGTTTGGCTGAACAGAAGTCTCGAACAGTCTTTGCAACATGTAAGAATGCATTATACTGCAGAAAGCTAGCTCCAGGGATGCCTTAAAGGAAGGGAACGACTTTGGACTGTAGCACATCACGGACGTACCTGTTGCTATTAAAATTACCCACAATTTGTAACAAATTGGATCGCCCATGATACGAAATTGCAACCCAAACCATAACTCAGAGTGTTATGCAACTATGCCGTTCGATGACTCACTCTGGAAGGCAGCGTTCACCAGCATAGCGTCAAACACAAATGCGGCCATCATGTTCCCACAAATTGAAGTGTGATTGATCTGAAAAGACAACTTGGTTCCAATCAGCTTGCCAGGCTCTGTTCTCATGAACCCATTGCAAATGCAGCTGTTGATGGTTTGCCGTGAGGGGATCCTATATAAAGGCACTCTTGCAAGCAATCCATGGTGCAGCACACGTCCACGAATGGACGAAGCCGACATTAGTACACCTGTAACAGTAGACCAAAGTGCTGCCAACTGCCTGGAGGAAGCTGTGAGGTCATTCACCGCCATGCGGAGCAGTCGATCATTGCACGCTGACGTCACCTTCCGTCATCCACTGCCAGTTTTTTGAGTTCTTCGGTGCTAATCGGTCCACTGCTGCCAAACTTGCATCCCTGTGGAACTGTTCTGCTGCAAACGAGCTCCTATTGCGTGATAGGAAAATCCTCCTTCTCGAAGGCCGATAATCCTCCAACGTTCAAACTCCGTAAATTGTTGGAATTTCTCCTTATTTCGTCGTGGAGGCATACTTAGGTCTCACTAAACGTTTGCAACTAACAAATAATCATCAACTATTTTCAACGTCCCACTACAGCCCTATATTTATACTCTTTCTGCATCAGTTTAGAGGGCGCTGCGCACGGCACACATGCGCGATGGCTCTGACTTTACTATTTTACATAACATTCTATAAATGATGTATGCAGCAAAGTTCATCGAATTCTGATGATTACATCATGGTGTTGCATTTTTCACAAACAGCAGTGTATTATTATTTCAGATACACATATTTTTTTTTTAAAAAGTCTAAACGTAATTGTGAATGGAATACACTCGTATACTGACGTCAGACAAATAAAATATATAAAAAAGAGACAAAAATAATTTCTCCAAAATCATTTTAAAAAATAAATTAAGACATTCAATACTTCATATTTTAAACAAAAATGCATAGAATTACTGCAAAGCCAAGCAAAATTGCACATAATTATATACATGTTTAGATTTAATTTTTTAATAATGACTCATATTTTTACTTGTAATCAATATATCAACTCGCAATACAGTAAAAATTAAATCAAAAGACAGAAAAAAACAAAGCATATTTAAATTTCAGAAACACCAAAGTTTTAGGTGGAATGAGAAATTGTTTTGTAAATAATTGCTCAATAAAAAATATTAGTTACAAATCAACTATTTTACAGCCACTCTGGCTGCAATAAATTTTAACAAAATTGACTTCTAAAATGTTTTAAAAGTTTAATTTTCAAAAATTATTACAGCAGAATTAAAAGTTAAACAAACCATATTTCAAACTATCAGTTTATTTAAATGATATTACAGCAGTGTTATACAATCTACCTCCTTTTACATTAAAAGAAAATGAGATCAATCTTAAAATTTATTTGATCATCCTTTTTGTTTAATTTATTAAATTTGTTGCAAGATATTCCAAATCAATATTCCTGTCATTTTTACTAGAATTGCATTGAAAAAATTAAGCAATATGACAAACTAATACACAACCATTTCAGATCATTAAAAAATTATTATTCATTTTTTAAATAAAATGTACATAAATATGAATAAAAAACACTTACAGAATATTTCCAACCAACTCTAGACACAAAATAACTTATTGGAAAAAGAATTGCAATTATTCCAATACCAGCTAAAGTTGATATTCCAATATATTGCCACATGATGACAATAATTAAAATTATTCTGAGTGGTGCAGCAATCAAAGTTGAAAATTGTAAGGTGAACCATTGAATTCTTTTAACATCCACACTTAGTAAGCTCATCAAAGCTCCACTCGCATGATCTTTTCTTGCAGCTGTCGACATAGTTAAATTCTGTAAGGGAAGAAAAGAAAGTATGGTATACTTAAAAAACTACATTTCTTTTTCTTATAAACTTTTTATACATTTTTGCCTAACGCTTTAGTGATGGGTGTGTCATTTATACACCATTCTCAAACCTCCTTATAGGACAGCAGTCCGTTCAATTCCC
The DNA here is from genome assembly GCA_019973935.1 of Trichonephila clavipes. Taxonomy (NCBI): domain Eukaryota; kingdom Metazoa; phylum Arthropoda; class Arachnida; order Araneae; family Nephilidae; genus Trichonephila; species Trichonephila clavipes. Next base: position 25,564 of record BMAU01006640.1, read on the forward strand.
TTTTACATGGAGAAGGGCATTCCTGAAAAACCATTAAGAAACACAATTCACCAGTGTATCACCTAGTTGTCAGTGATATTTCGGAAGGATGAATATGAGGCACACCCGTCGCTACAATGCTTTCCATTTATCAGTATGTCATCGCAAAAATGTTAAGTTACTAAACTTAAGTGCAATTGAAAAGTACATAGAAATATCATGTATAAATTAAGGAAAATTTTAAAATAAAATAAAAAATCTATGTACTTTTGGAACTTCTATAATGATTGAAATTATTTCCTTTAGATACATTTTTTTCTTAATATTTATGTAATTTAATTAAAAAAGCAACAAATACAAATTTAAAATGTTTAGTCTCTCTCTGAATAAATTTATATTCCACATAATCATAGCAAAACATCTGCTATAATTGTTACATACGATTTATTATCCAAAAATATTTGAAGTTTCTAGAGAATATATTAGCTATGTAAATTTAAATATAAATATTTTATTTTTGCAGCAATACAACTATTTTAAAAGCTACTAATTAGTACCTAGTTGTGGTGGTAAGATGTAAGCTAAATATACATTTTAAGTTTAATGAATTGAAAGTGGTAAATCATCGTTGTCAAACCAATATCTGCTATGTGCCAAAAGTATAACTTTTGAGACATTTTTTCTTTAACAATATTTTGTCTGATGCACATGGTAAATTTCTTTAGCAACTACAGCTCACCATATAATGCTTAGAATCACACAGCAGTTTTTATACAAAAATTTGGTTAATAAACCAGTCATTATAGTCAAAATCTCTAAAGAAGAAAATAGTCAATATTGGTTTCACAAAGATATTAAGCTTAACTATACAAAAAAAAGAAAAAGATTTTTAAGAACTTTTTACAGTCTGAAAACTTCTGATATTAAGCAATACCTAAAAAGAAAATTGTGGCTTATATATGTTATTTTTCACAATAAGAATTTAGCTATAAATTACAATTCCTAAAAATCTATACATATTTCTACTTAATTAAAACAAAGCAAAACAATAACTATTAATTTTTTTTAAATGAAACACTTACTTTTCTAAAAACAGCCCCCATCAAAGCCGATTGAAGCTGAATGCTTGAAAGAGACATTAAATGTAGAGTGTGGTTCAGTGTAATTTTTCCCACAAAATCAGTCAGGAAAATTAATACAGCATAAAAATGTCCTCTCCAAGAATAAAAGTCATTTTTGGAAAAGTCAATGATTCGACTGAAAGAGTATAACAAAAAATTTTAAAAAGAAATATATCATTGTATCAATAAAGTCTTTTAAAATCAAAAACTAACTATTATAATATTCAAATTCATTGGGACAAACATTTTTCCTAGTCAGAATTGGTATGGGATTACCAGTTATGTTCCAAACCACGTGAAACCGGTTATGTTTGCCTAGAAATAATGTGACGGATCGACCTTGACTATAATTTAATCATTTGATTGATTTTAGTACATTAGTAGTTCAGTTTTGAGCCTTTCAGTGTGGTAGCTGGTGCTTATAATTTTAAATTTCACACAACACATGTTACTTTTGCTTGTTCAGAAATGGATATTACTCCGAGGAAACATTTTAAAATAATCGCTCTTAATGCAGACAATCACTCTTAATCCACACGCTCTTAGGCAAATGAATTCTTTCAAGAATTTTAAAAACATCTCAAAATTTCTAATCATTGTCTCCAAAAAGAAAAGGAAAATGTGGGTTCAAACAGAAAATTATTCCAAGAACTGATAAAATTCTAATAAGAAATAGCAAAATAAATCAAAGTAAGACAAGCACAGACCTTTGAAGAGATTTATTGGATAATTGTGTTGAAGTGAGTACCTCAATTGTACAGAAAAGGGTTCTGGAAGTTAGCCATAAGGCATCAAGAACGGAGGAAATGCAATTTATGATTCAGAAAATGATGAAAAAACTTTTAACATAGACCAAAAACACCGATCTTGGACTGTTAATAACTAGAAGAAAGTGATTTTAGTGATGAAATGCATTTACTTGTGCAGGGATACAAATCAAGTGTAGTTAGACGGTATGAAATTGAAATTTTATTACCAGATCATATTCTACAGATTGTAAAACACCCTTCTAATTAGATGTTTTGGGGGTTTTTTTCACAACAAATGGCATTGGAAACTTAGTTCCTTTTAAAAGCATGATGAATTATGTCAAATACATAAAAAAATTATGCAGGAGAATTGTTCCATCCATGGAAACATTTGACGGAACATTTCAACATGATTTGGCTTCTTGTCACAATTCCATATTGGTCAAGACTTTTTTAGTGGGAAAATAAAATAAAAGTGCTTAATTAACCAGATAATTCACCAGAACTAAATTCTGTTGAGAATTTATGACATATTCTTAAGAATCGCTTAGATAAGATGAAATGACAACAGAACAAATGATAAAAAGTGCTATACAGTGTGGCACCATGATGATGAAGTTAAGATCATGTTCGCTGCACTAGTGGAGTTAATATGAAAATGAGTTAAGGAGGTCATTTCTGCAATAGGAGGACATACTTCATACTAATATAGAAATTTTTCTGTCTACTTAAGGTATGTAATCATTAAAAGCTAGGGTTTTAGAAAAAATCGATTTTTACCATTTGTCCCAATTAACTCGAACAGTATAGTAATTATTACTTATCATTATTTCGTTTTATTTGTATTTAATTAATATTAAAACTGCATAAAGAGATGTGAAAATATTAACAGACATTAATTTTGAAAGTTCATGTTAAAGTATTAATTAGAAATTCATTTGAAAAAGTCAGATGGCAATTTCAAATTAAATGACTATTATATCTTTCATTCCAAAAGAATATATCAACTGTGTTAGATACTTTAAATTAATTTCAAAAATTAAGGTCAAAGAAAAGTACTCCAATAAATCAATTTTTCTGTAATTTGAAACAATGATAAATAACGGGACAGGAATTTTCATGATAAATTGCTAGAAGACAATCAATTGTAACAATATACATAAAGTTTATTCATTCAATTAAAATTATACAAATAATATATAATTCCATTATAAATTATGTTTAAAAAGTAGCCGAACAAATCTAAATTCATCATACAAATGGCAATTTTAATTCTTAAGCTTAAAGATTTCCTTTCACAAAAAAGTAAGCAATTTTTCTCTACTTATCTATGCACTGCTGAACATTTTAACAATTGATTATTTTAAAATTTGCTCCAAGTTGTTTTCTTCCCTTTTTAGTTCAGTTAAATAAGCATTTAATTTAAACAAAACATTTGTGAATTAATAAAAATAAGAAATACTACAAAAAAAATTAATAATCATACATACTCTAAAAGAAGTGACGGAATAAGTATAAAGACTAGAAACACCAAGTTCATCACAACAGTTCCTAGTATACATGGCCAAAAGGCTTTTACTAAAGCCCAAATAAGACTAACATTTGGATGTTTCCCAGGTAGCCTAAATTAAATACAGAAAGAATATTATTTCAACATATACATAATTAAGGTACTTATAATATATAAATAAATCTTTTCTGTAATGCAGCAGTTCTTAAAATGTGGTGCGCTGCCCCCTAAGGGTCCACAGCATTTTTCTAAGGGGTTCATGAAGGTCTCCCATTTAATGTGAAGATTTTCTTCTTTTATAGAGTCTGAAAAGCCTTGTAGAAAAATTGAAGGGTATAATATATCCTAGACTCGATCACTCAGTTGCCTCAAATGAAAACTACTAGAACATGTATTTCGATGAAGAATATAAATTGTTTATTATTATTATTTGCAACTACATAGCCATTTTATTACAATGTAATATATTCATAAATTAGAGGAAACACATGAGCAAAGATAAATAATTGAATTCATAGCGTGCCAATATAATAAGAATTGCCTTTAAATCATTCAACTATGTGTTGGAAGTCAGAGAAGGTTATTCAATACCTAGAGAGTCTGTGATGCCAGGCTTATACACAAAGGGAGTTGCAATGATCAAAAGTTTAAGAACTGCTGCTGTAATTAATAGTTCTAATTTATCCAAAAATGCACTTACAAGTAATACTTCCAGTGTTTCTCAAAAGCACCATAAATATATTTAATTGTCAAACACTTATAGGAGAAAAAGAGATCTTCAACTGCTAGCAGTTTTTTTCTACTTTTATGAATATATCTAAAATAAAAACAGTAATATTATATCATAATGAATAAATAAAAAATACTTTGGTTTTAAAAGTAAATATTTATATCTATTAGCACAGTGACAATCAAAAATTAAATCAAGACACTTTGTGCCCAAAATTAACAAATGAAGATGAGTTTTAGTTCAATGCAAGCATGTACATTCATTTAAAAAAGATTGAAGACAAAAGAGCACAATGTCATTCAAGCATTTCTGCCCTCAATATTGTTTAGCTTCATTTACCAGAAATATAGGAACAGACTTTGATTACATTTTGAAACTTACACATAGAAATTAACCACAACACTAATATAGATTGAAAATGACTACATGCAGATCCTATGTGCCAATTATTTCACAGCTTGCAAAAGAGTTATAAGTTGAAAATTTGAAATATATTCAGAATTTTATGAGATTTGTTCAAGACAAATTTGCTTAAAATATTTTTTTAAATTTTATGTTTTGTAGCATGAGAAATATTTTTCACTGATTATTTTTTTCATAGTTCTGCTTTTTGAATATATCTTACTTCATATTTTTATTCTTGTGCCACACAAATTAAATTGACATTGACTGTTGCAGCATCAACAAAAAAAGTAACTAAAAGTATACATAAACTATTTTTTTGCGTCTTTAATTATACATAATTTAAAATTAAGTTTAGAAGTATACTTACTTCACAAACCATAAAAATGAAACAGTTGTTAGAAATGATACCTCATTCATAACATTACTCTCCTAAAAAGAATAGAATTAAATATTTTATTAGACATGTGTGTAAAATACAAATATATTATAAGATGAAAATAAATATTATTCATATAAAATGAGAATTCAATTCAAAAATAAAATTTCTCTCTCAAAATTCAGAATTGATATATTACAGCAGCAATAATTAGTATACAATGTTTAATAATAAATTTAACTACAACAGAGTTTCTATTGAAATAGATTTTACACATCGATTAATTGTACATTTCAAATTTCAATTTGACAAATGTTTTCAAATAATAGAAAATTGTTAACTGCATACAAGGGGTACAAATATATAATTCAGTAACTTTTAATAAAATTAATTCTATTTTTAAAATTATAAATGCAATAGAAAGATTTTTAAAAATATTTGTCGATGCTCCTCGAACTTACCCCAAACACAGAATTTTTTTTTAACAATACAAAACAGATAAGCTAATCTCTATAATTCCCATATTATATATGCACATTAGTACATATAAATTTTTTTAAAAAAGACTGTAAATGTTTGCCATTTATATAAAATAACAGTAAAGCAGACTTTTTTTTATATTTATGATGTTTCCAATTATGAGCATTCAAGATTTCATAAATTCAAAGTTTCTCAAATATTAATAGGAATGGTAACAAAAAGCTTTTCAAAATATCAAATTTTCTGAAAAATAAATTTGAACAGGTAAAACATAAATCTTACCTCGAGCAAACTGAATTTTTTTTTATCAACAAAAACTGACAGAATAAGTTGAAGAAAGACAATTGGATAAAATAACATGTTTAAAATAAAAACAACTCCTGATGCAGCCTCAGAATTCTGTAAGAAATAAAATATAAGTTTAAAATATACAACATTTATAGATAACATGCATACATTTATACATACATATAACACAAACATTATTTGCACATTTCTGACAGCACACACACACATTTTAAAGATAATTTTAAAATAAATATAAATTATTATACAGCAAGACAATAAAGTTTTATTTAAAATCCATTTAATATAAGAAATAGAGTACCCTTAAGATTAAATTAGTAATGATACTCAATATGGATTATTCATTTATTGAAACAAATAAATTATGGGATGCTTTTATTAAAAATATGTTCTGTTTAAAGATAATATTTAAAATTTGGAATATAAAACAAAAAATATGAAAATACAAAAAACTTTTACAACACAAAAACAATTTGCTGAAATTACACTGAATTGAACAGTTTCTGAATAGAATGTTCAAAAAAGCACCTAGACTAGTTATAAAAAATAAATAGCATAGAAGAATCTATGCACAGCGATTTTACCGATTTCATTGTGTTTGTATACAAAACTACTGATTTAATCATGTAGCTTATCAACTTAAGCAATACCTATTTATTAACTATTAATTTTCATAACAATGCAAAGTACTGCAAATATTTTATCTACTTGTTCAATATCAAGTATTAAAGAACTAAATATATTTTTTTAAAAAAATAATTTCAAGAGAATTATTTACATTTAACACACAAGTAAAAAGTATCCATTGATAAAAACACATTACATTTCTTAAAAATTCCTTTTAGAATCCTAAGACTAACATTGAAATTTGACTCTCCATACAAGCACCTACTTTTATTATATACATATAAAAAAAAAATCAAATTTCTAAAATACATTCAAGATAAATAAGAAAAGATCGAATTTTTTATTTAAAAAGAATATTTATGACAGAAAATATTTCTTTTAGAAAAAAATTATATTAATTATAATGGTAAATACATTAAAGATACCTTCAAACAATAATTTAGCTTATATTCATATTTTTATAAATGATTCGATTGCTTATTGCACTTTGAAGCTAACTCAAGGACTATTGGTGACAGGTCTAGTAATTTTGAACCTCAGTCAATACATCTTTATGAAATACAATATATTGAAAAAACTATTGTTTCCTATCTATCTAGATATACAAAAGGTCTAATTTTTAGGAAAACTAGCGATTCTATTTCCAAGATTACTAATCTTAATTTAAACCCCATTAAAATTAACAAAAGTCAACTTAAACACACCTTTATGCAACTTTGCATATAATGGGTCATGAATTAAAAAGCAATATTTTTAGGAAAAGGGAAACTTTTAATTTTAATACTATAAAAGTTCCATTCTGGAACAGTAATATTCATATACCAATAAATATATCAACTATTAGCAATTAATTAATCAATTAATAAAAAATAGCGATTAAAATCATATTTAAAAAAATTACTATTTTTAGAAAATGATTAGCCACCTAAATTTCTAGAAACTTACATCTGTACTTCGTTAAACATTGGTTTTTATTCATTTATACCTCGATATCCATTATTTACTTAAACAGAGATAGAAGATATTAGCAGATTACTGGTTTGGAACTTCTTTGAATTTCTTTTTGTTTATTGATTTTAGTTTTTAGAGTTTCTTAAAAAGATTATTTAAAACTTTATATATTGATTTCATAAAAGAATATATTTATGAACAATTGCTTCCTCTCGAATATTATCTTGTAACCTTTATTGGTTTGGTTCATTACAGTGAGGTAAGTACAGTATTTTTGTTACCCTTTGTCAAGGCAATTTAGATTTTTTTACAAATGAATTTTAAAAATATTGCAATATATTTGAATGTTCTAAATAAGTTGATAAGTTTTGATACTATAAAGATACAGTGGTTTAGATTTTAATAAATTAATTCAAGTATCAAAAAATAACATCTCTAACTGAATTTTTTTCTATGAAATATAACTTTGGCCTAGTAACATTTTCAAATAAAGTAAAAAAAACTATGTTTAAGCCTACAATCTTAGTTGAAAGTTAAAAGCTTGCTAATGTTCCACTATTGTTATTGTACTTTATGCACAAGAAGAACAGGACAATACAAATACAAACTGTTGTTTTATTTAAAATAAATCAGATTAAAGGCAACTTATAGAATATTGTTAATGTGGTTACACATATTTTATCTAAAAGCAGAAATTAATGATTATGCATCTTACATTTAAAAACGGAATTTTCCATATAAAGAAAGAATTGATTTAGCATAAAAAATTGCATTTTATTCAAAAACATACATTCTATTGGGATAAAGGCATTACTGAATACTTGGATTTTCCTTAAAAAATATACAACATGTACTTTAAATAATAAATATTTACTTGATCACCAAAAAAATAAAAATAATTCAAAGGCAGATCAAAACTAGATAAAATTGAAAATGACAATATCTCACATTATATTTTTAATTTGTATACATTCATACCTTAAAACAATTTTAAAAAAAACAATATTCAGTTTTAGTTATTAACATACAAATCTTGTATAAAAAAACTACATTAACCAGTAACATAATTTATTTACAAAAAAGAATAGAGAAATTAATAGAAATACTCAAAAGGTTTTCAGTTTTTATACTTAACATTTTTAAATATCAGTGTTTATGAAATAACAACATGCTATAGAAGTTTTATTTTATTTATTCATCCTCTATTTGCAAAAAGACTTAGTAACTATTTTTTGTGTGTATATGTGGGTTTAATAATTTTTAATTTTTTTACTAACAATTAGAAGAAAAAAAACGTTTCAACAATGCAAGAAAATAACATTAACGTGTTTTGCCATTATCCTTTCAGTACAAATTCAATCAAAATACAAATAGAATTGTTTCAAGACAGCAAATTCTTTTAAGTTTCTTTTTCAACACATGAAATCATCTTCAAACAGAATTAATCATTAAGAACTTATATTGATACAAGTCAAGCATAATATAATATTAATAACATACACATAGATCTTTTAACATAAAATAATTACTTACTGAATGAAAATATTTTATGAGTGCAGTTCTATACAGAAGAATGGAACAAAATGAGAAAATTAACCAGAAAATGGCTAATGCTATTGATGTTGTCACTCCACACAATCGGTGCTTTAACATAACTAGAGTGACCAAAAACTGAAAAAATGATAAAATTTAACGTTTGTTCAAAATCACACAAATATAAAAAAAACATGATATTTTCATAAAAATATTTCTAAATTTTTCTAAAAAAAACAAAAAAAAACTGGAAACAGTGAACCAACCTTCTAGTATTTCATACAGAAAATTTATATCAGCCTTAGCTTATTATTTATTAGTTCACAAACGGTGAGTATGTTACAGGCCTATTGGTGAGTATACAGCATATGTATATCTGAGTATACAGTAACACAAGGCCTATTGGTGAAGGACTTTGTAATTTTGTACCTCAGTAAAGCAACAAGAATGACATCCAACCGGGCAACCCTTTGCCATTTAAGAATTCATTTTGAGAGAAGAGAAACGGCTTGTATTAATTAAATCATTTCATGGATTAAAAAAAAATTATATACTTGGTTCTTTTATATACTACATTTTTAATTTAAAATACAGTAAGACCTCGACAAGGTTATCTCATCGTGTAAATAATGAGGTTAGGGGAAGATGGTGGAAAAGTGGTCAGTTATTTTGCCATTAAACTTATTAATAATGTTTTTATAACAATAAAACAAAAATATATTTCTTGCATATATATTCTAAGTCAGAATGTTTACATTTCAGATCATTCAGTCTATTTCCAATTTTCTGTCTTTTTATCAAGAAGGTAGTTTGACTTAAAGGCATATTGCATTCAATTTCATCATCAATCCATACAGAAAGTCTTATTATTTATTTCATATATTGTAATATTTCTAGAACGGTGTACTATAAATAAAGTAAACGAAGTTGAATGGACGGAACTTGGCTTTTAATGACTTAGAAGTGAGGTTACATTGATTGTTTGATTGATTGAAAGGTTGAAGGAGATATAGAGCTACACAGGCTATGATCCCAAGTGAGGTTACATGATTGTTGTTTACACAATGACTGTACAGGGTGTTGCCAATCTAGAAAACAAAATTAAGTGATGCCAGATTACATAAGAATAATATTACATTTACCCCCCTTAACTTTAATCTAGTTATTTCAGTCCCTGATGTAGTCCTTTAAGTATGCAGGAGGTTGCCTGTGACGAGATGTAGTACGCAACGCTACTGTGTTCATGTTCTGTTCAGTCGAGTCTTCTAAAATAATGGCTGAGTCTGAGTTTATTGGCTGCAGATCTGGATAAGCTTGAACATTTTCCTCTGCACCCTTGTTGTCTTCAGATCTGGTAGTTTCCCCTCTTGGAGCCAAGTGTCTTATAGAGACAGTTGTTTCCCTTCCATCACCAAATTTTACATGCGCATAGTCAGGATTAGCTTCAACTAATTCCACTTCTTGAACAATTGACTCATATTTGTTAGCACGCATCTGATTTTTCATCAGAACTGGACCAGGCTTTGTAAGCCAAGTAGGTATGGAACAGCCGTTATGGGATCTTCGAGGATGAGAAAACATTCGTTCATGAGGAGTGGCATTTGTTGCTGTACGCAACAAGGAGCGAATGGAATGCAAATCTGTTTGGATAACTCCTTCCCATTGTTCAGTTTTCATACTATTAGATCTTAAAGCAAGTTGTATAGCTTTCCAGATTATTCCATTATAACGTTCAACCTGTCCATTTCCTGCTGGATTATAGGGAGTAGTACGACTTGCTGCAATTACTTGAGAAGTTAAAAATGATTTTTATTCATGAGACATGAAAGATGATCCTCTGTCAGAATGAATAAATGATGGCATTCCAAAAATAGAGAAAATGTTCTTCAAATGCAATATTACGGTTTTTGCAGAAATGTCACTACAAGGGATCGCGAATGGAAATCTAGAGAATTCATCAACTATTGTTAAAATATAGTGATTTCTTGAGACACTAGGTAAAGGTCCTTTAAAGTCAAGACTCAACCTTTCAAATGAAGCAGTAGATTTCACAAGTGTTCCAACATTTTTAACAAACCTTGGCTTTAATTCATTACATATTAAACAGGAGTTTGTGACTTTCTTTATATCCTCTAAAGAAAAAGGGAGATTTTTGCAACGAACCCAATGGTGCATTCGTGTCACTCCAGGATGACAAAGTAAGTTGTGAAGATTGTATAAGTCGACTCTGGGAGTTATAGCACCAGTTATACGTGATAATGTATCAGCAATAACGTTTTGCTTTCCGGACGATAAATAATGTCAAATTTAAAACTAGCAAGTTCAAGTCTCCAACGGATTAACTTTTCATTTTTAATTTTACTACCATGTCGCTGATTGAATACAAATGCGACTGCTTGTTGATCAGTGAATACTTCAAAATGCTTTCCCATCAAGAAGTGTCTCCAATGACGAAGTGATCCCACAATGGCATATGCTTCTTTTTCTGGGGATGAATGTCTCAATGCAGATGCATGTAGAGTTCTTGAGAAAAAGGCAACAGGACGTCCAGCTTGGCTCAAGGTAGCTCAATTGCAAAATCAGATGAATCAGTTTCCACTCTAAATGGTATGTCATCGTCAATTGTTGCCAAGGCAGCATTTGCCACATCATCTTTCAGTGAATTAAAAAGTCAATACAGCATCTCTAGAAAGAGGAAACTGTTTCTTTCCTAGAAGAGGACGCATTTTCTTAGAAAACCCCGGATCCATTGGCAATAATGGGCAAACATTCCTAAAGCACGTTGCAATGCAGATGAGTCTTTCGGAACAGGCATATCTCGCAAAGGTTTTAGTCTTTCAGGATCCAGTTTAATTATACCATCCTGAATAATGTAGCCTAGCAAATGGACAGAATTACTTGAGTAGGTACACTTATCTTCATTTAGAGTCAAATTATACTTCTTTGCCACAGTCATGAACTTCTCTAAGTTGTCATCATGTTCTTTCTGATCTTTTCCGCACACAGTAACATCATCAATGAATGGATATGTAAGGGTGAGTCCTTCATCCTCAATAATTTTGTCAATGACTCTTTGAAAACAAGCTACTCCATTAGTAACCCCAAAAGGAACACGCAAAAACTGGTAGAGCTTTCCACAAACTTCAAAAGCTGTATAATGTCTCTCGCTATCCTGGATAGGAATTTGATGGTAGGCGCTTTGGAGATCAATTTTGCTAAAAACTTTATTTTTTGAAATTTTCAAAATTACCGCTTCTATATTAGGCAAAGGGTAGGCATCCAGCAAAGTGTATTTATTAATTGTCTGAGAGTAGTCAACCACCATTCTGGGCTTATGATTTTCTCCTCTAATGACAAAGGCTTGAGCCCTCCATGGTGAGTTATTTGGTTCGATGACTCCTTCCTGGAGAAGTTTCTGAACTTCCAATGCCATAAAAATATTGTCTTTAACAGTCTGACGTCTCGATTTTGTAACCAAAGGTCTACAGTCTGGATTCAAGTTAGAAAATAACGAAACAGGAGGTACTTGTGCTACAGCCAAAGAACAAATTGTTAGTGGAGGTCTATACCATCAAATCCAATTTCTACTGATGAATGTCTGTTTAGAATATCATGGCCAATCAAAACATCACTACAAAGATCTTTCATAACTAAAAGTTCCACATTCTGATAAGTGAAGTTTTCAATTTTCAAATTAACTTTACAAACACCCTCTGTTTCAGTCACCATAGAGGAGTTTGCCATGGATATTTTTCCCAAATATGGTTCAACTTTCAATTTACATTTCGCCACATGTTTTCGTTAAGAAAACTAAGAGAGCTTCCTGTATCGATTAATGCACTGAGCTGAATATTATTAACCAATGCCTTAATTATTGATTTCTGGAGACAGTGAGTAGATCCCGAAATAGCTACCAGTGTGTTTGAAGAAGCCACCACATTTGAAGAGTTTCTCCCAGGTCTAGATTTGCACATTCGCTGGTAATGTCCCTTTTTTCCACAGTTTCTGCAAGTAACATCTCTAGCTGGACAAAGGGTTCGTGAGTGTAAGTCATTTCCACAAAGAAGCATTTTTGAGACCTTGAGGAGGGGAGGAGGAAGCCGCTGATGTTGCAACGGTTTCTTCTGAAAAATCTTCTGTTTTCATAGCTGCAGATTGTACAGGGAATGAACTTCCCATATAAGAAGCTGCATGGACTTCAGCTGATTCAAGTGTTCTAGCTGCTTGCTCAAAAGCTTGATCAAGAGTCATCGATGTATTTTCGAGGAGTCGTTGACGAATACGAAGACATTTTAATCCTCGTATGAAAACATCTCTAATATACACTTTTCGGTACTCTTCAGCCTTCACATCAGTAAAGTCACAGTCTTTGCTCAATTGATTTAAAATTTGTAAATATTCACTGACCGTTTCTTCAACTCGCGTTGACAAGCAGTGTCTAGCGAATATAACGTTACGTTTCTTTATAAAAAGAGAATCAAGTATCGAAATAGCTTGAGCATAAGTTGTGCAATCATTAATGAACTGATAAACATTTGAGGTTACGTAATTACATAGCAAAGGAAGTTTATTTTCTTCTGTAATGGTTTTTATGCCTCCTAAAAAGTTTTCAAAAGTTTTTTTTCCAATGGCGCCATTTTGTTTCCGAATTAGAACACGTAGGATTCATATCAAATCTTTCAGGTTTCAGCAATTGTTCCATTATCAAATTTAAAACAGAAACGATTCAAGAAGATTTCTAAGTCATTAAAATTGTACTATAAATAAAGTAAACGAAGTTGAATGGACGGAACTTAGCTTTTAATGACTTAGAAGTGAGGTAACATGATTGTTGTTTACACAATGACTGTACAGGGTGTTGCCAACCTAGAAAACAAAATTAAGTGATGCCAGATTACATAAGAATAATATTACAAACGGGTAATTCTAGTTGCAGAGCTAGTTGCAGTTGCTGATAGCAGTATTTTTACTTTATTCTTAAGAATGGTCCTTATTGTTGAATTTGCCAAATTCAATGCAGCACCAATGTAAGATTGACGCTCACCAGTATCTAAATCTTCTAATCACTTGCATTTTAGTTTCTAGTGAAGTGCTTTTTCTTGTAGCTTTATTTTCATGGTTTTTATTATCACCCATGATAAAAACTAAAAATACTAATATTTGTCTCTATATAATTCGTATTATCTAAATTCATACTTACAATAACATCAACAAATGTTTGAAACGATAAAAATATGTTTGTATAACACCACAGAAAAGATGAAACACTGATAAACTGCTTCGGATATTGGGAAGCCTAACGCGGTGTGCAATTTCGGGGAATCCCACAATTAAAAGAAAAAGTGCACTAAGCAGGGTCTTACTGTACTTTGGATAGAGAATAAAATTTTTTAACTTTTGTAAGCAAAAAAAGAAAAAGGTCATTGAAAATAAAACTTATAAGCCTTTGTAATGAGATTTACTAAATGACAAATTGTTTACCCAACTTAAAAGGTATACTCTCCCCCATCCCCTTTAAACATATTTATCCAATTAATAAAAAACTATACCATTTTATAAATATTATATTTATGGAACATTTCCCCCCTTTTATATTTAATTTATTTTAGGGAACAATGCAACATACAAGCAATAATATTAATATTTTTACTTTAAATACTCACAAAAACTGCAACTTTCGAACATGATGACATCAATGATGAATAAGGCACATCATGATCATAATATGAGTCACGAACAATAATGCCACACCAAACACAACTTACAGTTAATAAAATAAATGATAAACACTGAAAGAGAAAAATAATTTAATTAGGACTGTAGTCAGAAAAATAATATATCAGAAATGGCAACTTTAATGCCTTACTTTATTTTAAACTTTCACAAATGTAATTCTTAATAGAATAATTTTCCCAATTTTCTTAGCAAACTGATTTAAAAAATAACCATTAATGCAGAAACAGTAGCAAAAGAAAAAGTAATACGTAGAGATATCAGTCACAAAATGCTAATTACATTAAAATAAAAAATATTATAAATGAGAATTAAAAATTCTGTAATAAGTATAAATCCTGCAGTTGGTTTTAAAATATGAAACTTATTAAATAAATTACTTGAGAGGCAAGAAAATAACACAATTAAAGTTTTAAAAATTATGTTATTAACTTATTCTTTTTATAATACTGCCAATCTATTAACGAAATTATATTCTTTGCAAAAAAATTCTAGAAAGATACTCAAGGAAGATACAATTCATTTTTAATTTTATAAAATGCACAATTTAAATGTTTTAAAAAAATTGGCCAAAAAAATTACTAAACACAGTAAAAAAAACTTAAATATGAAAATAGAAATAATCAGAATTTTCTTGATTATTGACAATTGATTTTAATTTTTTTATTACATAACTCTTGCAAAATTTTGACTTCTAGGATAATAAACTATTGCCAAGATATAATTTTTGATTTTCACATATTAGTATCACCACAGCAAAATTTGCACCACACAAATTGTGCCACGATATCAAAACAACAAAAAGATTCTTGTGTTTTATCTGGAAAAAAACCAACCAGTCAGATTTGAGGAAAATGGAACAATTTGCCTGTAACAAATTTTGGTGTGATGATGCTAATATGCAAGTGCTGAATTTTTTACGTTAATATAACAATTCTAATTAACATTTCCATTTACTACACACAGAAAATTTGGTACTCATGTACTATCACAACATTTAAGATAACTCAACAAGTTGGCAAGCTTCAATTCCTATGTGTTGCATGCATTGAATTAGCATCCATGCGCTTTGTTTCTTATAATGTCGCCCATATGGTTGCGATAATACTTAAGTACCGGAAATTTCTATATATTTAAATATCTTACTATTTTTGATATGTTCAACCAAGTCCATGGGAGTGTATTTTCAGATAATGATCTAGGAAGACAACAGAAACTAAGAAATAATATCAAACAAAATGACAAACATGGTAATGAAATAAATATTGTGTCTTCAAAACATGTAGAGAACTGTGGAACTTGATTGTTCCAGGTTTGGTTCACATCCTGAAAAAAAGAAAGAAAATAGAAGAAAATATTGCTTTAATATTAAAAATTCTAAAGTAATTAAAGTCCAATAAAATTTTATATGTTGCATGAGAGCATAGAAAAGTTATTTAATTCCTACCTCATCTTATTCTTTCATACATAAAATAATTTAATACATTTTTAATAAAAATTAAACATTATTAATAAATTTCAATAAAAAAATGACAAAAGTTTATACACAAAATTCACATTAATTATTAAATTTAATAATATACAATAACCTCTCTTTTCTAAAAGCAAATGAGCATACTTTAAGAAAATTAAGTATTTTTTTTAAATAAATCTTTTTAAATTATTGCATGTCAAAATTTTTAAGCACAGAACTGGTACTTTTCCTCAATTTTTTTTAAAATATTTCACTTTAAAGTTCCATTTTTTTTCACCATTTGGAATACTGTCATATATTTTAAATATTATTTATTCAAAAATTACATGTCTAACATATGCAGTCATTAAAGAAAAGGTAATATTTTATTCAATAAACATTACAACTATACCAAATGAATTTATCTTCAACATAAGCTTTTTTTGCCAACCCCAGTCAAATATATTAATTATATTTACACAATTCATTGGACCAATAATCTACTTTCCTATTTTATCCCATTTGCATATAAAAAATGATACAGAATGTAAGTATATTAAGAGTTCCAAATTATGAATTAAATTCGATAAAAAAAAGTGTACAGCACAACATATGCATCAGAACATTAAAATAAAAAACTAAAATTCTTTTTTAACAAAATTTAATGAGAGAAAAATTTAGAGTTTATACAGAAACAAAATTTAAATTGTATAAAAAATATACTACTTCAAAATATTACATGACAACTACTTAGAATTAGAAAAAACTAAATTTATAACAATGAAATTAAAGCAATCTAATGCGGAAAAAAATTCTAAGAAATTCCTTTTAAAAAATATATAAGTGCATTCTAAGTATTGTGACACATGATTACGGAGGATCATCTATAAAATATTTTATATATATTTCAGTATCAAAACATACCCAAAATTGATCGCTGCAGAAATTCCCGTTCATCTAGATGCCTTTTAAATTACTATTGAACTTCCGTCGTTTATAACCCGTTCCGCAAGTAAACGCCGGTCGACGACAATAACAGAACATGCTGCATTACTAAGGAAGCGCATGCGCAGAGCGATCCTAGACGCGAATGTAGAGATGACATTGTGAATAAGTGGTCAAAAATGCCGATTTACACAATCCATGCAATTTTGATGAAACAATGAAATAGATAAGGATTGATAAAAAGTAATGATGAGTGAAATGCTTTTATTTATGAATGTAAACATAACTTCCAGATAAGAAAGTGAAGCTGTGTACATAACGCGACGAAATTCTTTCATTAACCTAGAAATAATTAATATTTGAATGATTGTGAAAAGAATCAAATTTTTTTTTTTTTTTTTTTTTTTTTTTTGTCAAATGAGACGAAAAACTGTTAATGAGAGAATATGATGTACAATGTACAACTGAAGTAAAATATAAAATCGCAAAATTAATTGCTAATAAATTGTAATGGACACAAATCATCTTTGCTTCAATAAATATTCGTTCATCTAAATAACTTATTTATATATATATATATATATATATATATATATATATATATATATATATATATATATATATATAAAGGAACGAATATTACTGTTAATTGTTTTGTGTGATAGTTAGTCAATTAAATACATACACATTCAATACTCAAAACTGAATTAGAACTATTGTTTCGATAATTAGACTTTTTAAACATCGTGATTTATCAATTTCGCGATTATTAGGATTTGAAATTATTCCAAACACTTTTTATGTTTATCAGAACATTAAAAGAATGAATGCACATTTTGCAGGGTCGATCCTAACAGGTGTGCACCGCACGCGGGCGGCCGAAACAAGGGGGCGTCGTTCGCAGGCCGCCAATAATTCTATCGATCAAGCAAAATTTTTTGTGAATTTCTCAAAATAAAATTTATAAGTTGAATAAATATGCTGAATTTTAAATAGTTAATAAAAATCAAAATAAGTCCCGATTTCCCGATAGCATAACATAGTTCGAGAAAAATAGGAATGGATTTCAAAATTCTGAGGAACAGTATCAATGATACGGCCAGGGGGGACAGTATCAATGATACAGGCCCCCCTAGCTACAGGGGCCCCGAACGTGTGTAAGCAAAAATTCGTAAAATGTTATTAATGGTCATATTAAGATTCCTTTCTACGTTTATAAAATAGTATGTCACTGGCTTCAAACGATATAAATTTTCCGAGTGAATTCTGAATCTCAAGACCCACATTAAAAAAGTTTAAAATCTGGTAAAATTCCTCAAAATAATGAGAAAACAAGGAGTGGTATGTGGTCAGAAAGCATGAAAAACTTCTCATTCAAAGCGGTTCGACAAAAAGATCGTTGGAAGTAAAATACAGGTAACACTTGGGATGGGAAAAATCCATTCAGAAAGTTACTTGCTTGTAAATGAAAATACCCCCTTCGTCTGTTGATTATTTTTAACGAGTATTCATGAGTTCTCAACGCTGGTCCCATGGGGGAAGGGGGAGGGGCGTTAAGAAGGAATTTCGACACATCGGACAAAAGTGATGGAATGGAAATTAGAATTTTCAGGTGCCAACGCCGAAGGCGTTTATACCTAGCATGAGAAGAAAAGGAAATCCATGATGAAATTAATAAAAATCAACAACCCCTCAAAAGGAGGGGGGAATGAACGAGATGCCTACGACGCCACCGAACGAGCTGGGTGAAACAACCGAGAAACAGGTTGGTGACGAAGCGGCTTGAATGAAGGGAAGGAATCCATCGCCTAAAGATGTATATGGAGGGGGAGGTGACAGTCAGAACTGACCCTGTTTCGATTTGCAGTAGAGCATTTGGTGTTGTAGATGTTTGAAATTAATGTTTATTTGTTGAGTTACGGCGGTTTGAGCGGTAGCTGCCATTTTGCTGTGGCATAGGCGTATTTCAATTTAGGATGTGGATAAATGAACATTGTTTGTGCTCGAATAATTGGATTGTCATGATTTTCGATAGATCTGAAAACATTCCTAGCTAACTTAGTGATGTAACTAGAAATCGGCTCCATGTGTAGGTCGTAGTGAATAACATCATTTCTAACGTACCAAGGTGCGTTAGTAATGAGTCGGAGTATTTTATTTTGGATAACTTGGATTTTTTTCATGTGGGTGGCAGCCGCTGCTCCCCAGACAGGAGAAGCGTATGTTATAATTGGGCGCAGGACTTGCTTGCATAAAATGACTTTGTTTTCAAGGGAAAGTGGAGAATTCCTCCCAACAAGGGAGATAGCTAAATGAATTCTACCCCAGAATTTTTCTGAGAGTAGTCGATATGCTTTTTGTGTAAGTTAAGCGGCTATCAATGTGTAGACCCAAGTAACGAACTACTGAGACCCACTGTATGTTGTCTTCAAAAAGAGTGAGTTGAAAAGGGGGGGTCAATGACTCCCCATTTTCTGAATATTATTGCTTGAGACTTGTCAACGTTAATTGCAATTCTCCATTGTGTGAGCCATTCTTGTAACTTGTCAAGGAAGTTTTGCATGTTTTTAAGTGTGTATTTGAGCTGGGTACCTTGCGTAAGCATGGCGGAATCATCCGCGAACAGGCAAGTACTGACGATGGGGTGTTCTGGGAAGTCGTGTGTGTAAATGTTGTATAAACTGGGGGACAGGGAACTACCCTGGGGGATTCCACTTTGAATAAGTCCATTAGTAGAAAATGTGTTTTTTTCACGAACCCTGAAGGTCCTGTTGTGTAAATAATTGTAAACAATTTTAATTAAATATCCAGGGAATTTGAGTTTGATGAGTTTGTAGGTGAGGCCATCATACCACATCTTGTCGAATGCTCTCTTAACATCTAAGAAAACACCGACAGTGTAGAATTTGTTCGCGAATCCTTCATTTATAATATTTGTAACTCGTATAAGTTGGTGTAGCGTTGAATGGCCCTCCCAGAACCCACATTGTTCCGGGGGAATGCAATCTATGGCTTTGCAGTGCGTTTGAATTCTTTTTAAAATTATTCTTTCGAAACAAGAGTGATGAAAAACACGATCAAGATTTATGACATGCTTAAGTACGAATGAAAAGAATGGGGCAGAATAACGCTCAGAAAAAAAAGACACCTTTTCGAAGAAAACCAAGGAAATTTTGCGTCAATTTGACTTTCGAACCAATTTCTTTTAGACAAGACAAAAGTGGGAACAACAAAAACGGTTAAACAACAAAAAAGGGAACTATATTTTCACTTTCAAATTCTCTTTTCGATTTTTAAGATTTAATGCCCAGGTATTTCAATCATTGCGTGAGATAAAGTGAAAAAAAATATTTTGTTGCATTTGTGCTATTACTATTCTATTTATTTATTCATTTTTCTCGTTTACATATATAAATATAAATAGCTGTCATCAGTTTCTTAGAATATTTTCATGTTGATTAACATATTTAAGTTTATGTTTTCGTAGCTTGAATGTACAGTAATCTTCTTAAAACATTTTAAATTTGCATTGTTATTCAAATGAAAGAATATTATTTACCTCTCGTATAAAAATAGTTTCTTTAGTCACGTATGAAAAACGGCAGTAGTTCATTTAAAATACAAAACACTAATCAGCCTTTGAGTACATTCATTAATTATTTACCATACTTGAAAGGATCCTAACAATAGCTCGAAATTGAAATAAAACGTAGTTATATTTATTTTGATGATTTTGTTTGTAATATCATAACGTATTACAATAATTTTGTTTAGTAATATATGAACCAATCTATAATTTCTAAATATTTAATTTAAATTGCTTCTAACTGTGAAAAGAATTTTCAAAGAAATAAAGTTTGTTAAGTTTGCTTAAAGATACACACACATTTTTTTTTCTTTTTATTGAGGTAACATGTGAAATAAACACATAATTTTTCTAACATACTCTAAGACTGCTAAGAGAACCATTATTTTGTAAGACTGAATTTGAAAAGCACAAATTCTTTTTTTCTTTTTGTATTTATTGCTATTTTCAGTGGTTTGCACGAGGGAGACACAGTTAGAAATAAATATTTTAAGGAGACAACTGGCACACATCTTATGCACGATCAGATGAACTTTTCAAAAGAAAACAAAAACCTACTGCTTGAACAATAAGAGAAAATAAAAAAGAAATTCCAAAATAAGATATAGACGGTATACAGCTCTTCAATGAAATAACTTCATTAAAAGATATTTTTATTGGTAACAATATATATCCGAAATTATAGTGAAAAATGATCTAATTTCCTGTTTTCCCAATCTCTCTCTAGCATTAAGTAAGTTTGTAACCTAACCTGTTTCTGTAACTTCCTGTGAAAGAAGTTTTAGTACATTAAAAATCATTAAAATTAAAAATTACTTGAGAAATAATATGACACAAGAAAGGCTTTCAGATTTGACCATATTCTCAATTGAATCCGAAATCTCAGAAAAAAATTGATTTAATCGAAACTATTAATAAATTTTCTTCTCAGAAAGCCATGAAGGTTATTTTATAGTTGCAGTAAAATCTGGCGTATAACGTGCCCCTACACATATTCGCAGTATAACACGCATTCCCTTTTTTTACGAAGAAACCCGAAATGCATGTGCGCAATGATCTTATGTTTTGAAGTCCTTTATTAGAGTATTATTCCAAGCTTTAGTAAAATAGTGTACTTTCAGAATTACAACCCTTTAAAAAAGTTCATAACGAATGTTATTTCTTTCACAGAAACAGTATTTCGATGTATTTATGTAAAAGTCTGATTTTTTTCTATGTGCTCATCTTTTTACATTTTTAAAGCTCTCATTTTTATACCCGGCGTTTTCCGCGCACCCGTAAATTTCGATCTAATTTTTTGAGTTAAAGTGCGCGTTAAACACTGGATTTTACGGTATAGTTTATTACTTTGTCTTAGTAGAAGGACTGATTTATATACTTTTCGTTTCACGAGATTTGTGTCTTAGTATTTATTTTTATTATACTGTATTTTTTGAGTAAATTGTGGTGTTTTGCATTTATAATTATAAAATGTTTATTTTTATTTTAAAGGTTATATTTTTGTTAGTTTATTATTTTGTTAAAGTATTTTGTCTCTATATAATAACTCATTACCTGGCCAAAAAAATGAAGTTCTGCACTTCAAATTTCATTTGAGTTATTATTAATGTGTTTTACTTTTTATTCTTATATAA
This sequence comes from Trichonephila clavipes, assembly GCA_019973935.1. Lineage (NCBI taxonomy): Eukaryota > Metazoa > Arthropoda > Arachnida > Araneae > Nephilidae > Trichonephila > Trichonephila clavipes. The sequence continues at coordinate 47,682 of BMAU01006640.1, forward strand.
GTAGATGAATTTTTAACGTCAACGTTAAGTATTAGTCAAAATATGAAAGTTCTCTAGGGGGCGGCACATTAGGTGTTTGCACGAGAGCGGCCGATACCCTAGGATCGGCCCTGCACATTTTTGTAGTGATAACTTATATTGGCGGGTTTTGCTGTGGAGAGAATTTGACAGAGAACGTCACACTCGGGAACGTAACGCTCATTCGGCTTTTTTCGCCTTCAGTCGGCAAGTGGCAAGTGGCATGTAATTTACGGAGTTCCTGTCCCTATAAGGGGGACGTACATCCTCATCAGAATTGATAAATTTAAGGCCGAATTAGTGGGGTGACATAAAGTAAAAGCCGCCTTCAGTCAGACATACACACCCCTGAAAAGGAAAGGAGGGACATTTCTCCCCGCAACTCTAAAACGCGCTTTGTTTGCCCCCCTCAGTAAAAGTAAAGTTCCTAGCTTCGATCTAAGTGGGCTTCCCCTCCCCCACGTCACCTCTTTCTACTAAAATGAATGCGGTATTAATTCTAATCCAAGTTGAAGCATGGATATGAAACGCAATATTTGTGTTGTGACTAATGCCACCTGCCTGACGGAGTCAGGTCGAGGCCCGCGAAATTCATCACGGCTAAGAGCTAGAATTTACGCCTGTCGTTAGCCTTAGCCTTGAGCACCATGCAGGTGACAGTACGTTTTTGCTCGGTTCTACCCCAATTTAGAAGGAGAAAACCCTGGGGGAGGTCAGGGGCCTCCCACCTCTCTTCCCCTCCCACCAACCACACGAGAGGACTTGCGGCTCAACGGCTATTTAGAGTACCCCCATGCCGCAAAGACACTATACATTTACAGACATCCATGTCTTCGGGACCTCAGGTGTCGTCCACGTCACTCGACCATGGTTCAAAATTACGTGGTCCGTTGCCAAAAAGCCCTCGTGTAGCTGAACAGTGCGACGTTAATATTCAACCAATCAATCAATCAATGTCTTCGGAATTCGAACCCGGTCCCTACGGTATCGCAGTCAGCGTCGCTAACCACTATACCGGTTGGGCGACAGCAATATTGAAGTGATCGAAAGAATACAAATTTTATTTTCTTAAGTGAATCGGAATAACATTGAACAAATAGTTCTATTAACCCTCTAACCGGAGGGCACGAAAAATTCCGTCAGTGTAAAGATGCTTCGAAAATGGACTGGACGGATTTTTCTGCCTTCAAGTAACATTTTCAAAAGGCGGATTACCCGCAATTTCTGAAATCCTTCCCCCCTTTTAAGGTTTAACATCTTGAAAGATAATTGGGGACGGTGGAAGCAACACAGCAGGACACTGAGGTTAAGTTTTATGGCTCCCAGGAAACCCCGTGTTTTGACCCTGGAGCAATCGTAAAAAATCCGGGGGAAATTTCTTTAGAACCCAAGAAGTGTTTCTTTGCTAGCTTGTATTTTAAAAGTTTTCAAATGTCCCAACGCATAAGTAAAATATGTTACAATTCCCTTTTGGTTTCATATTAATTTCAAACTGTAACAAGTTGAGGCGTGTCAGGGCAATCTGCTATTTTATATAGTTAGACACAAATTATCTTTTTTAAAGTATATTCTTTCGCTTCATTTTTCTTATTTTAATCAAAGCTTTCAGTTTTTGAAACATGATTATTTTATTATAAGATGCCAAAAAAATTAATAAAACACCAAACTCTTTAAAATTTGAAACCTTTTCAACTTTCCAACCACTAAAAATGAATAAATTTCAACTTCATCAAATAATTTGAGACATTTTCTTACACTTTGATAAAAATAATAACAAAAAAAACAAACAAAACTAATTAAGATCTATTAATTAATTTTTTTTTAGATTTCAAAGCCCAAAAGTTCAGGGAAGTTTACGTACAGTGCCTAGTTATATATTGTTAAAATACACCGAATTATATTTGAATTTTAAGTGCTTGAACTTCAGTTTACATCAAAGACAACATGAATGAAGATTTTCCCACATTTTTTTTATAACTTGAATGTTTGAATAAATAGTAATCAAAAATATACGGAAACATTTACAGTAGACATTTATGCATATAAATAAACATAAAAATCAATTTTAAATTCGAGCTATTCAAAAACATTCGAATTATTCTTCAAAAATATCTATTTATGCAAAATATCTCAAGATTTATCTTTTTTTAAAGGCTAACTTAATAAGTAATTAAAATCTGGATATTTTTTGAAATCTCGACCGTATAAAGCTAGAAATTTTACGTTAGAAATTCCATTTGAAATTTCGAAAAAAAAAATGTATCGCGCAGTTAAAAATTATTTACCATAAGTTTTAGCAATTGTTTGAGTATAATAAAAATTTCAAATTTTATTATATAGCTTCTTTGGTATCTTTTAATATTTTTCGAAGATTTCATACAATTCAGTTGAAAACTGCATGCTAAGAGCAAAAAATATACTAAAAAAATTGATGAATATACAATTACAATAAATTCTTACATAGAAGCAAAACTGAGAAGCTAAAGCGTAGGAATGAAAAATTTTGAGTATATCTGAAGTAGTTTACGAAATATTTATTTTAAAGTTCAGAAAATTTGTCTGCGTTATGTTATACTTAATATTTATTAAATGGTTAAAATAATATGTTAATATTAGTCATGTAATCGTTTGATGACACATTCATATACTAATAAAAATTATCATGGTCATTGATGCGAATGTCAAGAATTTTATGTAATTTTAAATTCAGACATTAAGATATTGATGTAGAAAATATAAAACGACCATCTGAAATACATGAAAATGCAGTCTGCTATAAAATGATCTTGACAAACAAAATCCGGCATTTTCACTTACTATGGCAGAGCCGGCTTAGTCAGGGGCGATCTAGAAAAACAGAGAGAGAACCGCGGTTTTGGTGGATGCCGCTCTAGCTTTTAAAGTTCCCAGGAAAAATTATATATATGTAAATTACAAATGCAAAAATAAATCTTGTAATTTTCCATACATTTTTATAACAACGAATTGTGGAATTGGCTTCCAATGCATTGTTGTGTTTGACAATATGTAAGGTAACCAACCCTACTTTAGATAGATTTGTACTACTTTTTCGTAACCGTATTCCTTTTAAAATTAATTCGTGCAGCCGAAATACACATTTTGTACCCTTAAAAATTTATGTAAACTATAACAGTTAATTTTAATTTATTCAACTTGTGAAATATGTTCATAATTAACCATTTCCGTCTAAACAGTTTACATGAAAAAAAAGTTTGGACTCCTTCATTCATTAGGGATTTATATAAGATTCTAACATTAAATTTTAATTTTCACCGAATAGGATCGAGTGGTAGTGTATTGTGCTTCCCCACCACAGGTCTGGGGTTCTCTTAACGGGCTGCGCAAGGTCGACTCTGCCTTTCATCCCCGCTACATTGGGTCGATAAATGAGTACCAAGCTTCGGGTCTTAAACACTGAAGGTCTCTGTTCAGACAGACCACCAAATCGGGACATCTGTTCATGCACCTCAGCGTCCAATGGTCACGTGTATTATGATGGGCACAGTAGTTCCTGGCCCTCATTGATTGTTGTGCCACTGAGTTTGAGTCTTAAGTTTGAGGATTACCTCACTTTGGGGATACCCCTTAGATAAACATGTATTTCCACTCATTTGCAATTAAGCATTTTTCTTTCAATTACGTTTATTTCAGAAGGAAGTTTGATTTTTCAAATGTATTTGCTTAATAACATGTATATTTGTGTATTACATTAAAAATTTGATCAATCCAAAATTACGTGTTTTTAGCTCCTCTAAAAGCTTTTAGGATTTTACAACTGATCTTACAATCCATATACGTTTTATAGTAGTATATTTAAAAATGATAAGGACATTTTTACGACTGTGTGAGCTGTTATGCCTCGTTTATAAATATAAAAAATTGCATTCAGCTACAGTTTTTAAAATGTACAGAAATAAGTGAAGAAATAGGATACTTACATATTATGAATATTTTTGACTGCAGTAAGATATATTTATATTTCAGTTTCTTTACAATTTGAATAGAAGTTATAAGCCATTTTGCGAATAGTTTGATATTGAGTATAAACCCATAGGCTGTTTAATATTGTAAAGTGTTTTACTTTGATACCAGTACATTAAAATAAGGCTCATTTGCAGTTATATGATCAGCTTCAGTGATATTTAAATTTTCAAAAATAGTCTACACGTACGAAAACATTCTTTCACAACCGCACACCACATCTCTCTCTCTCTCATACTATATCTTCCCTACAGCAGGGAATATTTGTGTATACTGAAAAATTTAATACAGGATACATTTCCAAGTGTTACATTTGTTTTTAAAATTTGGTATGAATACATTGTGGAACTGTCGGTTAACTTCACTGAACAAAATTGTTTTAAGTGTACTGTTTTGAAAGACAAAATTAATTAGGGAGAACTTTTCTCACAATAGAATTTCTAATGACTGAATTGGGTGAAAAAATGTAGTTATCGATGTGTGACATTTTTCCTTGTAATAAAAGAAACAGAAAGATAAGAAATTTAACTTGAGTAGAAAATGGTTAGAAGTACGGTCATGCGCATTTGAAGAAGTATATCCCCCATTAAAATTAAAAATTATTGACTAAATGTGTGTTATGTCCATCACAAATGCCGATGTAGAAAAGATATTTTTATTTAATACAAGGAGTTCGAAAAGGAGAGCACTAGGAATGAAAATTTAGACTTTTCCCGAAAAATATTCAGTTAACATAAAAATATCATTTATATGATTTAAATTTAAATAAATTAAAAGTATATTGAAATCATTTTTTATGTTATTCTAAATTAAAAATATAATTGAATAGAGAAAGATCTGTTTTATTTCATAAATATGCATCATTTATTGCCTTATTGTTTAAAAAAAAGATAGGGCCTTTACTCTTTTTACCTCATAACTTTTTTTAAAAACAGGAAAGTGAGTGCATTTTCTTACTCTCATATTCAAAAATGAATACAGGATGCTTTTTTCTAGTTCAAATCGCAATACCAAAATATTTCTTTTTTAATTTTTAAAAAATGACAGAAAAATAAATTTTGTTTGAAGAAAATATAACTATTTTTCAACTTTTAACACGCCATTTATTTCATGTCCTTTTTACCCTGCATTTTGTTTTAATTTTACTGTGACTGAATCTATGCTGAAAACGACAGAGTGGAACTAAGGTTTTCATACAAGATTGCCCAAGGCAACTTAACAGCTAGCTGTAAACGATTGCTATCTTGGTTCTCACTGATTAAAGACGCCGAACTAAGTCATAAAGTTGTCCCCTTTCAACCTCCCAAGTTTTAAAAGGGGGAAAGTATTGAAGTCTGTTGCATTTTTGAAGGGAATAGCAATATAAGAGTAAAACGCTTTCGGAATAACTTTTCAGGAGGAAGGTATCCAGTTAGAGGGTTTTAATCACATTACTTAAATATATTTTGATTCTAAAAAGAAATTAAAACAATTAAAAATTTAGAATAACCAAATTAAGTATACAGGTATTAAGAAAGAGTTACATTAAATAACTTAAATACAAGAAAAAAATATAGTTAAGAAAACTTTCCTTGCAGCAGCACTGGATATATTTGTACAAAACTGCCATACAATGACAAAAGACCTAGTATATAAGCCAGAGATTATATGATACAAATCTTCTGATTGAATCCCTTTCTAAATGTTTTGACCTAGATTCCTCTCTTCCCAATCTATAACCGGTACTATCCCTTTGCTTAAATTAATTCATGGATAGAATTGAATATTATTAAATTACAACCGAAACTCACAAAGCCGGATCAGGTCTTCAGAACAAATAGTTATAATTTTAAGAAGGAATTTTAAAGTAGATTTTTCAAAAGACAAATCAAAACCTTTAATTGGTTTTTTAAAATCAAAATTCAATTTAATTATGTCAAATGATCCAAATGAAGCACGAGGAAGTACGGAACAACGCTTGACGGAGTTTTTTTTTATAGATATTTAAATAAAATTTTGAATCTAAAGAATTTATAACCTATTTCAGCTACTATAAACATATTGTTTCCTATTTAGAATACAATTAATTCCCAAGTATGGTTGTATATTTCGCACAAAAATATTACTTTTTGAGTACAGACATATGAATAAATAATTTTATAGGACAATACTAATATTCTCTTGTTTTTTTTTATTCACCTAACTAATCCCTGAAATAATATTACAAAATTTGAAGTTATCACTTCTATCGTGTGGCCATAAGCACACACACTTTTTTTTAAATAATTTTCCACGTTCCATCCTCAAGATAATGTAAAGAGAGATTCTCTTGACTTTTTAAAACAATTTTTTTCTAGTTTCACGAGTAATTCTTGTTTTCCTTAAAGTAAATTTTTGAAATATATTCTTTGAATTTGAAGTTAATATTTCAGTTACTTAGAGAATTTTTTTATTTATCATTTTAGAAGATAGAAAAAAAACTGTCAAATGGAATTATACATATATGTTGTGCGTAAAATCTATATATATAAAGCAGAAAAGCGACTCACTGACTCACTGACTGACTAATCACGATATCTCCGGAACTATTAAACCTACAAACTTGAAATTTAATAGGCAGGTTCCCTTCATGGTGTAGACGTCAGCTAAGAACGGATTTTGCGAAGTTCGAACCCCAAGGGGCGTTACGAGGGTTTAAGGGGCGTTATAGATAATTATTTCCTTTACTAAACTATTAGATGTACAGTCGTGAAACTTGGTAGACAGATTTCTTTCATAAAGTAGAGATTCCCTACATAATGATTTTTACGAAAATCGACCTCCAAGGGGCGTTGAGGGCGCTTAAGGGGCGTTATACATAATTATTTCCATTTTTAACCTATTAGACGTACAGTCTTGAAATTTGGTAAGCGGATTCCTTTCATAGAGTACAGATCCCCTACAGAATGGGTTTTGTGAAAATCGACTCCCAAGTGGCGTTGTAGAGAATTAAGTGGCGTTATAGGCAATTAACTCCTTTTTTAAATTATTAGACGTAAAACCTCGAAATTTCGTAAGCTGATTCCATTCATTGAGTAGAGATCCGCTATAAGATGGGTTTTGTGAAAATCGGTTCTTAAGTGGCGTTGCGGGGGCTTAAGAAGCGTTATACATAATTATTTCCATTTCTAAACTATTAGACGTACAGTCTTGAAATTTGATAAGTGGATCCCTTTCATAAAGTACAGATCCCCTACAGAATGGGTTTTGTGAAAATCGACCTCATGTGAGGTTGAGGAGAATTAAGGGGCGTTATAGGCAATTAACACCTTTTTTAAACTATTAGACGTAAAATCTCGGAATTGAATTAGCAGACTCCATTCACTGAGTAATGATCTGTCATAAGATGAGTTTTGTGTAAATCGTTTCCTAAGCGGCGTTGCGGGCACTTAAGGGGCGTTATAGATAATTATTTCCATTTTTAAACTATTAGACGTACAGTCTTAAAATTTGGTAAGCTAATTCCTTTCATGGTGTAGAGATCCGCTACAAAATAGTTTTGGGGAAAATTGATCCCCAAGGGTCACTGAGGGGGATTAAGGGGCGTAATAGATAAATATTTCCGCGTTTCAACTAATAAAACCTCCTGCTTGAAAATTAGAAGGTATGTTCCATTCATGGAAAAAAGTTCCTTTTACAAATATTTTTGCGAAAACAGACCCCCAAAGGATGGATTAAGGCATGTTATAGAAAAATTCCTGTTTTTGAATTTAACTCACTTACTTGAAATTTTTGAGCACTTTTCTTTATAGTTGAATAGAGTTCCACTAAGAATAGAGAAAATCAACTCCAGGGGAAAGCGGGGAAAGTTATTGGGGCGTATTGATAGACAAAATTCCCGTTTTGAACTGCTAAGACTATAATAATAAAATTTGGTTTGCATGTCTCTTTTGTTGAATTGGAATCCTCTAAGAATGCTGTAAACGAGGTATTGATGATAAAAATTCCGTTTTTGCTCTGTTAGATTTAGACTATAAATTCAGCACGCATGTTTATTTTATGGAGTAGAGATCCACTGAAAGTTGCTTTGTAGAAATCAACTTGATTATTAGGTTTGAGCGAAAAAAGTCTTTCTACTTCGATTTTAGACATAAATAGAAATTAGATATTATAATTTATGTTCTTTTTATATCAAGGGGTGAGAGTGTAACAGCTATAAATATATTTTTCAATACAATAGAATTCTTAATGCTAGATATCAATAATTAATATATGTGTAAACAGTATACATATATGCAACATCGTGAAATACCCAGTGAAGCGGGTGGGTACGGCTAGTGTGTATATGTATATATATATGTAAGGATAATTAAATTAGATTAAAAATTAAATTCCCTATCTAGCATTTGATTCATCTTTCTCAGTTCACATCTTCAAGTATCAAACTAATCACCCATTTATTTCTTCCGATCATATGGCCTAGCCAATAAACATGTCTAATTCCAGATCGTTAGAATTAACAGCTTCCATATGTGTCAGCATTAACTTTCAAATACAATAATAAAATCCACGTTACTTACCACATGTGTTTTTCAAGTGCTGTCCACTTGAAACCACCACCATGGCGTGCTTTTTTCCTCCCTGCTCTGTGTCAGAAGAGATGTAGAAATGATTTAGAATAAATATCTTCCCTTTTTAAAATTTAATCTGTCTTCAAAAAATCATTAAATATGCCTGGAGAATTTTTAAAGAAATTAACTTTTAGCAATTTTACATGTTTACATAACTATACCAGTGGCGCAAACAGGAATTTTTCAATGGGGAAGGGTTCAGGATCGGAAGTTCACCATTCTCGTATCATGCTCCAATACGCTGCCCAACAAATTCTTTTGATTTGTCGATTTTCGGGAACAAGAAACAGTAAAAATTAATTATTGCAGTGGCGCACACAAGGGAGGGGGCTAGAGGTCCGAACCCCCCCCAAAGCCCTTGATCCAGGACCCCGCCCAAAGCCCTTGATTTTTTTTCCGATTGATTATAATTCTAAGAATATAGTACGTAAAATTTAATTAATTTCTTGTTATTAATGATTTATTTTATTAATTAATGCTAATTATTTATTCAAACATTAGTTTTTTACTGTGTTTTGTTCCCGAAAATAGACAAAATCAAAAGGAGCATGATACAAGATTGGTGAACTTTCGACCCCGGACCCCACCCTTGAAAAATTCCTGTGTGCACCACTGAATTATTGAATAAATAATCATCATTAGTTAATAAAATTAATCATTAAAAACAAATCATTAATATTTAAGTACTATATACACAGGATTATAATTTATCGAAAAAAAAATCAAAAGCTTTGGTGGAGTCTGGAACCCAGGACCCATCTCAAATGTGCGCCACTGATATATCTATTAATACATTTTAACCATCAAAGTCTACATTTAATTATAAAGTACTGTTTCAAATGTGTGTATATTTAGTACATGTAAAAATGCTGTCTGATGTTTTACAAACAACAATTTAAAGCCTTTTTTTAAAATCAAAATGTAATAAATTTTCAAGAAATTTAGAAGATTGTCAATAGTTTCTGTTAATATCTTTAATAATAAGGAATTTACCGATTTTTATGAACGATCTCTGAAATTGAAGTCTTTTTTTTTTTTTTTTTTGAAAAAAGGATACCCAGATTTCTGAAAATAAGTTGATTTTAATAACTAGATCCATGGCTTACCAAAATTGTTTATATCACCAAAATGAATACATACGATTTCCGTTGTCAAGTTTTTATCGTGCATGCCCGGTTTTTACATGATTGATCACTGCTCGCATCACACACAAGACATGTATTGTAAAGAAAACAATTTTCCACTTCTTTATGCAAAGGTTTCATTGGAGAACTTCCTGGTTGGGGCTGGAAGGTCGTTGCACGATCCCGTTGCTCGTGAATTCCAAGTCAACATCTTATGATTGCTGACAAGTGTTTGTTTCTTTTCAAATGTTTTCATTCATTTATCGAACTATTAAAAACTTCGATCAAAAAGTCATTGAGAGAGAGAGAATTCCTCAAGTGAGTGAGTGAATGAATATTAACGTCGTACTATTTATTCTATTCAGCTACTCGAGGGCTTTTGGAGACGGACCCAGTGAATGATTAAAGGACATGGAGTCCCCAAAGCAGTCGGATTCTCGGGGCCCTGTAGCTTGATAATTTTATTGCACAACATTTAAGAAATTTATATCACTGCACAAATAAAATAATTAGCTATCATCAAATTGAAAAAGATATAAATAAAAAATATTTATTTATTAGAATCTGCAACAAAAGAAATTAGCTCTAGCAATAAAAAGGGGCTCCAAAAAACGCGGGCCTCATAGGCAATTGCCTACTCCACCTTACCCGGCACTGGACGGACCTTGTGATTTTGAATCATGGTCAAGTAACGAGGACGACACTTGAACTGGCACCACTTCTCTAAACTTCCACACCACATCAACAGGATGACGTTTCAACTCTCGACAATTTCCTCCTCGAAGCTAAGCTATTACATACATTTGAATGTTATAAAATGCACCTGAAAGAGTAAAAAACAATGAAAGTTTCGACAGTATAAAACTATAATTATAATTTAAATAATATGTCTCTGATTTTTAAAAATATTTTCATTGTTTATTTAGTAGAATTCAGGTATTTCAGAAACAGTTAAAAAATATTTTCAGAAATCTGAAAAAGGAATGGTGTTTCACAAAAATTTCCGTGGTGACGATAGCCGAATGTTCATGGTTCGTGAACTAAAGAGTGTTTTTTTTTCAGGTATAGAAGTTTAAGTTGGCATTACTTTCTAAGATGGCAACCGATTTAACAGCTGTCAAGTGATTTATTCTCAGTTTGGTGTGGCAATTCATCAAAACGATCATCAAGCAAGGCGTAGATTCGTCGAATGTGCCCAAAACCAGATTGCCGTTGTTCTCGATTTTCATAAGCGAATTTTGTTTAGCGATAAAGCGCACTTCTGGTTGAATGGCTACGTCAACAAACAAAACTGCCGCATTTGGAGTGAAGCTAATCCACAAGTGTATGTCGAAACACCGTTACATCCAGAAAGACTGACTGTTTGGTGCGCTTTATGGGCTGGTGGAATCATTGGTCCGTACTTCTTCAAAAACGATGAAGGCCACAACGTTACAGTCAATGGTGATCGGTATAGAGCCATGATTACTAACTTTTTCATTCCTGAATTGAACAATCATGATGTCCAGGAGCTGTGGTTCCAAGAAGCCGGCGCAACATGTCACACAGCTCGTGCCACAATCGATTTATTGAAAGACACGCTTGGTGACAGCCTAATTTCACGTTTTGGACCTGTGAATTGGCCTCCAAGATCTTGTGATTTAACACCACTAGACTATTTTCTGTGGGGCTTTGTAAAGTCATTGGTCTATGCGGATAAGCCACAAACGCTTGACCATTTGGAAGACAACATTTGCCGTGTTATTGCCGATATACGGACACAAATCTTGGAAAAAGTCATCGAAAATTGGACGTCCAGATTGGACTACATCCGAGCCAGCCGTGGCAGTCCTATGCCAGAAATCATATTTAAAATGTAATGCCACAAGATTATCTTTCGAATAAAAAAAAATTCATGTCAATCGAATAATACATCGTTGTTTTATTGCAATTTAAAGTTCTATACCTCTAAAAAAACACCCTTTATTTTATAACTTATAAACTATAAATTCATGCTTGTGTCTGTCATAAAATTAATAATAATAAATTAATTATTTATTAAAATGTCATTATTTTATACTATATCCATTTTCAGAGTTAGTTTCTATTTTATTTCGAAACAAAAAGCATGGCTGTTGATGGCAACGTATTGCCAAATAAGAATAGCTTTGTTTTGCTACGTCATAAACAAAGTGGTCACGGCAGTTGCATGGTCATGGTTACGAACTTGAAGCTAGTGTTGTTTCTGTCGAGGCATGTTTTTTGAACCCTGGTGTCGCTGAGGATTAGCAGTGTAGAGGAGTTGTCAAAAGCCAAAGTCCTCACCGTGGTTAGTTGAGAAAGTTCGAAGAGGGAGATGTCAGCTCAGATACAGAGACTTCTTAAAGCATGGGACAACTGGGCCCGGGCCCAGGGCCTCAGTCACAATGGAGGCCCCATCTCGTTCTTGACCCAGCCTGAATAAGTTCATGATTAGAATAATTTCAACGGTCAAATGTTATTTCCGGTTGTATTCTCCGAAAAACTGGGAATTTCTGACTATATATCAACTGGCTACATGTGATGACCGTCGTCCTTGTATAGTCCTAGGCCTACTACCATACACTTTATTACTCATTTAGTCAAAATGCGGCAATCGGTCTAGCTCAGTGCTCAACCTTTTTATCGCTGCGGACCGGTCAACGTTTGATAATTTTGCCGCGGCCTGCTGAGGGTGGGACACGTTGATTGTTTATATTTTAGATTGTTTTCATTTAACAATTTTAATTTAGTTATATTTAAATGTCTTCAAAATAGAATCTAGTTACACCAAAAATGAATAAGAGTGATTTAACGCGGAATATAAAGTGATTTCTGTGGAAAGTTGCTCAAATCCGAGAGAAATGCACCACTTTAAATAAAATTTCAATAGTTTAATGTTCTTTAGGCGGTCCAGCACCATTTGATCCACGTTATTTGTTTCGGGTTATTGTTTGTACGAGTATTTGGCAACGGATGCTGTCTACTTTCTAAGTGCCATAGGGGATTATATAGGGGCTATATTTGTGTAGGTGCCAGGGCCTGAAGAAGTCATTAGACGTCACTGCTCAGATGTCGTCCTCGTCACTTGTTCGAAATCCAAAATTACGAAGTTCCTTACCATGAACCCTCTTGCAGCTTTAAAGTGTGATGTTAATAATTTTAAAAAATTAATCCCAAAATTTGTATTACACTTTACTCTTTCAAATGAGTATAATTTCATCCAAATAAACGTAATTGTTTAAATTCAGGAAGAAAAGAAATTTCATAGGAAGTTTTTTAGCGTTGCCCTTTGATTTCAAAATAGTTGGCAGGTGAACACAAAACAGTTGTAAGCCATTAGATGGTTTTTTTTATTCCCATGAATCACCTAGTGAATAAATAAAATAATTTAAATTTTATTCAATGGTATTAAAGCAGCAGGGTAACGAAATTCTTAATGCCTTCTACGTAACACACATTAAATTTTTTTGTTCAATCTTTATTCCAACATAATATGTATGGCAACGCTTAAGTGCGCAAATCTAATAATAACATATTTTCTAGATAATCTGATTATTAACTTCACCAATCCATTCGAGTGCGGAAAATTGTTTAATTTATTGCATTATATAGTTAATCTGTAGATTGTATGAGTAATCTACATTATCCACTAAGTACACATCAAATAGCAAATAAGATCTTTTTTTTCGAATAGTAACACTTAATGCGCTTAAATTTCTAGAGGAAATTTAACTCAACTTTTTTTCCTCGGCAACTGATTTAATTTAAAATGGAAAACATTTTTACATATTGAAAAATATAACTAAAAGGAACATAGTAATCAGCTATTAATTTTCTGTAATTATTTTGTGTATGTACATTTTAATAGTTAAATAATAATATAATTCTTATTCGCCAAATATAATTTTTTTAGCAGACGATTTGTTTTCAAATTTATCTCTATGCTAATATGAAATGTTTTCTGGCAACAGATATAGAATTTCAATTCGTTTGTGTTGTAAATAAAATGTTGGTTTGGAAGGTATTTTGAAATAATATTTGTCTCATATTTATCACTAATTCCACTAAATATAGTCACATTTACTACAAATGAAACTATAAATTCATGCTCAAACAAATAACTCAATAATACAGAGGTGCTGCAATGAACTGAAGAGAATCAGTGTAACGAATAATAGGAATTTTCGGTCTTGACGTATTATCGCAAGAATCGCTAACTCTAGTAATAACTCGCCAAGGCGAGAACTCCGAATTCCTATGTGCCGTATCAACACCTCCTAGATACAAGGAGGTGCTGGCCGTATGCGCTGAATTAGCAACCAGGAGATTCGTTTCATAAAATGTCGCCAATAGGTTGCGATAATACGTAAGTACCGAATTTTCATATAGTAATTGGCAGATTACAAATAAAAATAACGATAACTTCCGAAACATGTTTTCTGTTTGTATTTCGATGACTTAAATAACTGACTGATTGTGTATACACAGAACGAATTACTTTATTTACATTTATGATTCCATCTGTGCTATAATAGTTGTATAAGTGAATATTTGTAAAGGGAATTATATTGGCTAACGTAGAAGTTTATTGACAGGTAAGATTGCGGAAGCCATCAATCAAAATCAATGTGATATCAGTCATTTGTTTTGACACATCTTTCAATTTATTCATCTATTACGAACTATACGCATTTTTCTTATTGTATCTGCTGATAGAAATAAATTTTGTTTCAATTAAATACCAAGCGATTGCAAAAGTAAAGTAGATAAAAAATAAGGAGTGTTTAAATAAAAATTGAATCACATTTGTCAAGTTCTTGATGCATTAAAAAATCATTTTAGTAGAAAATGTGATCGTAAGATCAGCATCTTACACCAACAAAGTTCACAAATCTGCAATACTCCGAATTTTAAAAAAAGTAAATTCCATAAAACGAGTTTCAAGAGCATCCTCAAGCAACTTCTTACAGAATAAAATAAAGCAGGGGTGAACAACATGTTTTGGATCGCGGGCTACATTGCGAAAGATAATGGAGGATCACACCTTTTTAATATGACTGCATTCATTAAAAATAATAATAATTAAAATTAAATAAAAAAGTGGTCGTTTTTTTTCAATTTATTGTGATAGTTTCATTTTTTTTTTGTCTATACCTTCAAACACATTTAATTTTACAACCATTTTATTTAAACAAATGTACCTATCATAATTTTCTGCATTTTTTCCAATTCCTATTATTTTATATAGTTCACTCTCTTTCTATATGTATATTATTATTCTATACGTATATTATTATTATTATTAACAGAAAGGGGGAAGGTTAGCTGACCACAAAACATGTTCAAACCCACTTTTATATAAATTATTTTATATATAAGAGCTGTCCTAAGTCAGCAATGTTTATAATACTGTAGCATCCATATTTTTATGTTTTAAAACCTATCATTTTTAATTTCTAATATATCCTTCTAAAATCTTATGTCTCGTTTATCTTGTAAATTCAATTTTTTCAGTTTTTCTTATTGATTATTCATCTCTATTTAGTAGAGAATTTTAACTATATATATATATATATATATATATATATATATATATATATATATATATATATATATATACAGTACAGTCCCGCTAATCCGAACACGGCTAATCCGAACATCCGGTTAATCCGAACGGTTCCGCGGAAAATTTTTTATAATTTTAAGGACGAAAATCGGTGAATATTTCAATATAAAACAGTGTAAACCTTAATTCAAAACAGTTCTTTATTTAATATTCACGCACTGTACATAAAGTTATGGTACAAGTTTTTCTCCAATCACAAATTGTAGCTTTGCCAACATTAAACTCTGTAGCCAATTTTGTCGCACCTTCACCTTTATCTAAACGCTTTAGAACCTCTAGTTTGTCTTTAAGAGTAAG
Organism: Trichonephila clavipes; assembly: GCA_019973935.1. Taxonomy (NCBI): domain Eukaryota; kingdom Metazoa; phylum Arthropoda; class Arachnida; order Araneae; family Nephilidae; genus Trichonephila; species Trichonephila clavipes. The sequence goes on from BMAU01006640.1 coordinate 63,338, forward strand.
TGTTGAGTGTTTATTCTTACTGCCATAACAATCTGTTTAGGAACACTGTATCACAGATAAATGTCCAAAACACACACAACAAACTGTTTTCACTGTAGAATATCACACTGTAACACTGTTATTAACACAGAGACAAAAGCGGACGAGTATAGAACAAGCACGGGACGACTGACGGCCAACAGTACGGGCACACGCAGTCACACTAACACACTTAGGAGTGGTGGAGGGAGGACACACGCGTCGAGGAGTGGGGGTACAGTCCACGCGGCAAAAAAGCGGGCGCGTACGCTCACATTACAAAATACATAGACACAATAGACCCGTACTCCCGGTTCAAATTGTGATTTCGCTGTTACTCCGGCTAATCCGAACAATCACGTAATCCGAACAGGGGTCGGTCCGATATTGTTCGGATTATCGGGACTGTACTGTATATATATATATCTTGTTCAAATTTTCAATCGTAAATAAAATACTTTCTATTCATCCATTCAAGTTCAAATACATTTTTTTAAAACTTGTGGTGGATGACACTTGATGTTAATACATTTTTTCAACTATTAATTCATTAATTAAATTCAAAAATGAATAAATAGTAACAAACAAAAATAATAGTCCAACAGCATATATAGAAAGGAAAATCGTTCGTTGTGTTCCTGTAGTGCAATGGATAGAGTGTTAAGACTTTTAATCCAAAGATTGTGGGTTTGAATCCCACCTGGGAGGCTCTAATCTCTGAGAATGTGATTTCTTTTTTACTGTACTGTTTTATCAGGAAAATTAAATTTAATTGATGAATAAATAGTAACAAATGAAAAAAATAGTCCAACACCCTATATAGAAAGGAAAATGGAAAATTTCAAGGAAAATCGCTTTCTATTTTATCATTTAATAGTGTAATTTATTCTTATGCATATACATATTTATATTGATTGTAACTATTTAATAAAAAGTAACTAAAATAAAATTTTTCTTTGTTGATCAAAGTAGGAATTTGACTTTATTTAAAAAATTTTTTTTACATAACTTGTTTTTAAATTGGGAGGGAGATTACTTTTAGAAATTCTCCTCACAGTTTCCAAGTTTGTGTCAGCCAACTTGCATCTATACTTATTCTTGTAGATCTCCATGCAACAAAAATGTTGCACACAAGTATAAGTCGAATAAAATATAAAGAACAATTTTTCCCTCAAATTTCTTCATACTGCATGAGAATTTTTCAACTGACAAAGATTTAAAAAAGTCAATATCATAGCATTAAACATTTTCTTCACACTGTGATCAGAAATCAATAAGTTCAAGCTGTAGCTATTCAGGTGCTGTGTCAATATCAACAATGATGAGATAACGGAGCAAATAAAATTTAGGCTCAATTTTCTTAAAATCTTTAAATCTACCATCCAAACTTTGTAGATGATCTCTTAGTAGAAACACTTTAAGGTACTTTGTTTACCTAAGTGAAAATAAAAGATGAATTTTGTATCGAGCACGGAAAAGAAATCTCGATTCAAAGCTAATTGTCTGACCTTGGCGGGTCGCATAAAAAATCTTTACGAGCCGCTTTTTCCATAAACCCTGAAATAAAGCATGTAGAAAAACCAGTTTCGCAGCCAAGGAATCCTACATACAAATTAAAAAGCAGCGATAAAATTAATGAGAAAAGGAAAAAGTCCAGAAATTATCTGAACACTCAAAATAAAAATTAAGAATAATATTTTAATTTATATTGTTTAATTTGATCAAATTTTTTAGTAATAAGTCTTGTGTGTTCCATATATATATATATATTTGCTATTATTTTTCTGGGAAAAATTTAATAACTGTTACAATAATGATGGAATACATTATTACTAATTATTACAATACGGTAGCCAAGTGGTGTTGGTTACGAACTCGTAATTGACGTTATCTAATCGTGAGTTCATGTCCTGATGCTACTGAATACCCACCGAGACTGATACACGTTAGATCTTTTGAGATTCAAAATCCTTACGATTGCGTGGTGTGAAAGTTGAGATAGCACGATGCCAGTTCATCCTCGTCATTTGATCGAGGCTTAAAGTTACAAGTTCTTTCCCAATAGCTTTTGTGGAGCGTCAATAAAAAATCGAAGTATAGAACATTAAAATGGAAAACTTTAAAATTATGCTGACTTGTTTTTTGTGATCTAAAAACTGGATATACTTTGAAATTGCATAGCAATTGATGCTTTCAATTAACGCACTTATTTGTATAACACTTAGAATGTCAGTAACATTTTTATCACTGCAAAGAAATTGTTTTATAATTTGACGGTTAAGATATTTTTACATTAGAGACTTCCCACTTTATTAAAAATCTAGGTCTAGACACAGACGACGGTCACAAAAGAATAAGGTACTTTTGTCATTGTTGCCAGTTGCCAGTTGTCAGACAGTTCGAAATTTTCTCATTTAGGAATATGTCCAAGAATAATAACATTTGACGGTTACATTATGCGGACTATAATCGTATTGAGACCGAAGTGAGGCCTTTTCGAGGCACACACTTAGTTGGCCTGTGCAGCCCCCGCCCGTGGGGGACCTCAGTTCTACATTATCTACGCGACCTGTTTCTGTAGGGAAGAACGAAGAACCACTCAAATCATTCATTTTAAAATCTGTTTGTTAAGATCTTAGCTTAAACACAATATACAACAATAATAATTAAGGAAGTTGATCTAGAACGAGAAGACGCAACACGCATTGCCAAATAGTCGCGCACTTGACCACTGAATCTAACTTCATAGATTAATTTCTCTATCACTAATAAACGACTTTGCCTTATAGCTTATATTAAATAGTTTACCGCTATATCCTAGGTAATCAGCTGCGTTCTTTATCTGTTCTGATGTGGCTTTAATCCGACAGTGTTCCCTAAGGCCTCGAACCCATTCTTAGTTCGTCAGTACCGGCACGGTAGGCTAGTGCACAGAGTTAGGATTCTTCTAACTTTATCTCAAATCACTTTACAGCTAACTCTCTACTTAGCCACTTCACTGCCCACTCAGCAATCACTTCTGCGCATAGACATAGACGTCCCTCTACTGCTAACTTCCAATATATATATGATTCCTAATTTGCATAACCACGTTCTTCTTCTTGAGTTGGCTGGAAAGAATTGCCATTACGGCCCCAAAGAAACCCCAAGAGGACATTAATAGAAATCGCGATGAAAGTCCCGTCACTGGACCTTGCCTTAAAACGTCTCTGCTTGTCACACAGGTTAATCAGCTAGCCAGTCCGAGAAAATTTTCAAAATTTTGATTTGCTCGTTCGAGACTTCATTGATTTTAGATGTGTCTAGGTTTGTATTTCAGTCATAACAAAAGACTCGATAACAATATTCATGTTCGTTATCAGCACGCAAAATACATAGTACTAAGAGCGACAAAAAGGTAAGAAATATCAATTTTGTTTATAGATTAAGGGACTTCAACGCGCGTGCCACGAATAGCCCGATGAAGGCATTTTAGCGGCCTTTCATTTGAATTTGAGATAATTAAAAAAATTACCTTGCTTTTTGTTGGAAAAAATGCAATTATTTCTGTACTCTTTATTTATAAAATATTTCACTGATGTGTATGATATTCATTTGAGATAAAATTTTCTGAAAATGACGAATTTTTCAAAAATTTCGTTATATTTTAAATAATTTTAAATATAAAAATTCTGACTATGCATAAAATCTCAGAAATTTTCTGAAAATAAATTAAAGTTTAAAAAAAACACACGCTTTTATAGTGAATTGAACTAAAAAGCAAAAAAATCATTCTTAATATAAGAATAAAATGATTAACGAGAAAATTAATGTCATTGTGGTAAAAGTGTGGGGTGCTCGATATCAATTGTTATAATTTCTTACTAGTTCTATTTCGAAATGCAGAGTTAGTGTAAAGATGTAGTACAAACCACCCCACGCTTTTACCACAATGACATTTATTTTCTCGTTTATCATTTTATTCATATATAAATAATTATTTTTTTTACTTTTTGGTTCGATTCACCATAAAAGCGTGTTTTTTAGTTTTCTTTTAACTATAATGTATTTTTCATTTTTTAGTTCGATCTACAATAAACGCCTGTTTTTTTTAGTTTTTAAAACTATCATTTATTCTTTGTTGAATATACCTTTTAGTTTGATATTTGGAGCCGGAATAATGTGGCTGCTGGAATTAGTCTTGCTCTTCAATGCATATTGATTAATGGGTCTGAAGTATATTTATTCTCTCTGTTTACGGACCTCGGATGAGTCTCATATCATTATAAGTATATAAAAGATTACGTCTCTATAGATACAAGTTAAACTAATAGAAGTGTGTTAAGAAGAAATATTAAATGTCCATCGTATTATCACCTTTTAAACGTTTTGCTATAATGTTAATTCGAATCATCACTTCTAAAAACATATTGCTTTATCAAAACAAAAAAATGTTTAGCAGTTAGAACATAAAATATTATTATTCACATGCACGATTCTTTCTTTTTTATTTCCATTTTCAGAAAAACTACGCACCCACCCTACCCTTTCTCACATAAAGAACACTTTTTTTTGTTTTATTTGTACTAACCACAAGCCTATTTGCGGTTTTAGGGTTGCACCTTAATCTTTTAATTGCCAAATCTGGAAATGGTATATGGAATTAGTCGCCAAATCTCGAAATCCTTATTTATGAGGATCTTGATGAGGACAATGAAACAAAATTATGAAATTATTGTATTGTCATTAGTCTTTGACAAGTGTAAAAAATTTCGAATTAATCTGACCGGGTTTAAAAAGTGGGTAAAAATCAAGGAGTTCAAAGATTCCATTACATACTATTAGTAAAACTTGTAAAAGTGTGTTAAAAAGGGATATTCTTATCTAAAACAGGTTTTCAAGGTATTTTAAATCGACTTTCATTCAACACTTTTGAAAGCAATGTATATATATATATATATATATATCGGCATAAATAAAGACCCTCCCTTTTCTTAGAATCAGCTATAGTGTTTTAAGGCAAACCTCCTTTTTTATATAAATTTCCTGACTACAATATATGTACTTTTTTGACAGTAGTGTGGCCCGTGGATTACTGTGAATTTTTTGATATAGTCTACGAATCTTTGTAAATTTAAAAATTTGGCCCTCGAGCGTGAAAGGTTGAAGACCGCTAGCATAGACTACATCCTAAATTTTGATTACAAACACTCATTCTGAGTGAGCGGCTACTTTGCAATGAATTTTTGTAAATATTTTAGTGAACGAGATCAAATTTAAACTTCTTAACTGGTTGAGGTTGGTAATCCTTATTATCAAAACATCTGGCACTTAAAACCGAAATGCGATAAAATAATTGACTTAAGGTATCCGACTACGTTCGGAACCGTGATTTTGCAAAGCGCATAAATGGATAATTTTCATGATATTTAGTGTCACTTAGATTAGAATATATGCATAAAACTGTTTTAAGGACATTTTGGCAAAATTTTTTAATTTAAATACAATATTTTGGTAAAAAATTAACTTAGAATGATCTTTTTCCCAAATGTTCTCCTTTTGTGAAAAATGCTTCTATTAGAATAATACTTTGCCTGTGTATATAGCTTAGACCTCTGTTCAGAGGCTCAACTAGAACTTTTGAAATATTTAACTTAGAAGTGGGTTTATTCATATTTTACGACAACAGAGGGGAGCAATTTTAAGAAAAAAACACCAATAAGTATTTCCATTGGTGGAAACTCTGAAAACAATGTGAATTTTTCAAAAATTCTAGTTGAGCCTCTGTAGAGAGATCTGAAGCAAAATATTATTATTATAATAGAACCATTTTTCACAAAAGGAGAACATTTGAAAAAAAGATTATTCTAAGTTAATTTTTTGCCAAAATATTACATTTAAATAAATTTTTTGTAAAATGTCCTTAAAACAATTTTATGCATGTATTCTAATCTGAGTGACACTAAATATCATGAAAATTATTCATTTATGCGCTTTTTTAAAATCCCGGTTCCGAACGTAGTCGGATACCTTAACAGCAATTCCTGTTTTTCTCACAAATTTGTTTTTGTTGATAAAGAGCATGAATGCAAAATGAATTTTATTTAGACTTAGCTTATTTTTAATTTAATTTCATTTGTATTATTAAATAATAAATAAGTATTTAATTGTTTTATCATTCTGTCTCCATCACCGAGGCCAATTTAGAAATAATAAAATGCAAATATGACGAATAATTTCTTGGCATGCACAAATATTTTCACACTTTCTCGAGTACCTCACAACAACTGAATGATCTTTTGCGCAGACTTGTACAATCATCATAACTTTAAGTTATTCAACAATTTGGAGATAATTCTTCCTTTTTGGAAACTTTTTAGTTCGTTTTTCGTGACATTAAATTTCACGCAAATAAGAGATTTTGCTCAAAGGTACTCATCATTCTTTTTTCCCTTTCAGATTGTATGGTTATTATCGAAATAGAATTGCGTAGTTCGATTGTTCTTTACATTTATCTGTAAACTTCCTTTAATCTGTATCAAAATATAATTTGCCTTAAATTATTATGCAACTGTTTTCTTTTTCCGATCTTTCCATTTTGGTTTCGGATTCAGCTACATTATATCAGGAAGTCTCATTGTAAAAGAGAAGCATTATCTTAAATAAATTTTTTTTTCATTTACGGGAGCAAAGGTAACCGCCAGAAATAACTCTCAAATTTCCAGATACTTGTATGTATTTCATATCCGTTATCGGCACCGATAAACATTCTAAGATACGATATTTAAGTAAATATATAAATTTATATTTTATTAATTAACTGATGCAGTAATATTAAGAACAGGGATGGAGAAATTACGGCCATATACAGAGGTCATAAATATTGATAAATGTATCAAAAGAAATTTGAAGAAAGGAAAAATTCTATGAGACATCTTTTTTATTTATGAACTTATAACTTCAATTGAAAAATGAATTTAGGGGATATTGAAAATAAAACAAAATAATATAACTATTAAAACAAGTAATATATATATAAATATATATATATATATATATAATTTTTTTAAGTAAATTCCTACTTAGATCAACAAAAGAAATTTTATTTTAGCTACTTTTTATTAAATAGTAACAATTAATATAAATATTATATACATATGACAGAATCACAACATTAAGGGGGAATTAGTTTTTATTAATTATCATTAAAGTATTGTACTGTCATCCAAAACAATCGTGTAGATAAAATTTCACTTCAACTGAATGCTGTAAAACGCGAGGGAAAAAAAACATTTTGAAGTTTTGACACACACACAAGTCGCCTAAAGGGTCGCCAAAAATGATGCCAACATGACTGTATTTGTAGTTCTTTAAATAATTAGTTTTAATCAATCAATTTTTGTTAATTATAATTAAATTACTGTATTGTCATCCAAAATAATCATGTATATAAACTTTCAGCTCAATTGAGCAATTTAAAATGTATTTATTAACGATTGAAAATTCCACCAAGATAAATAAATAAATAAATATACAGAGAGTGTGAGCTAATAGTAGGAATTGAATAAAACAACTTTTAGAGAGAGAAATTTTGTGAAAAAATGCTATTATCGAAGAATATTGAATATTTTATATACACATTTATTTTTGAAACACACACATTTATTTTATAAATAATTCAGTATATCGACATCTGTACTGTGATCGGAATTTCTCTAATTTAATTTTATATTTTGATGAGTCATTTTGTGAGTCGGGATGTAATTATATGATAAGATAATCCTTTCCTACTACTTGTTAAACATGAAAGTATTTCGCTAAGGAACAATATGGTGGAAAACAGCTTCTTTTCTGCTCGGTGGAGAATTCTCCCTCTCAAAATTCCCCCGAGGTATTAGATCTTTAGGACCCTCTCTAGGATAATGACTTTCATTGATATGTATTGTATTTTAGCAATACAAAAAATTCTGTACAAATTTCTAACTCACACAACTGAATACAGATGTGTGTTTCACAAATACAAATAATTCACTTTTGTACCTTATCAACACTAAATTATCTACATTTTCATTCCACACTGAATAATGTTACAATGTACACACACAACCTATATGAATTTGTTTACAAACACACACACACACAATTCCGTTTTGAAACATAAATCTAAATATCCTTCCATTTGACCCATATATATTCTCTCTGCTAATAATACATTTTAATCATATTTGTATAATATAATCAATTCATAACATTAAAAAATTATTTGACAATTCTTTGGCTGAAAAAAATACCACGAACTTTAATAGAATTTCGTCAGTTAAATACACGTGTAAACGGCCAATGCACGTTAAATCTATGGAAGCTCAAAATCCACCCCTTGGCGTGGTGAGGAAGTTAGGAGAGGGCGTGCCAGTTCAGGTGTCGTTCCCATCACTTGATCATGGCTTAAATTAACGAGGTCTATCTCCAATGGCTCTCGTGTTGTTTCAGATTGCTATGTTAATAAGCATTCACTCAGGCTTTCTTATTTTATTTATATGAAATTATGCTAAAACGGATGAGATCTCAATCTTTTATAAGTAATCTGTAATCAGTAGAATATGATTCAACACAAATTTTTTGTTCCCTTTCCCAAACATATGCTTTAAAATTATATTTTTCCCTTAAAAATAAACTTTTCATTTAAAAATTTTTTGTTTTGCATTTTATTAATTATTGAGTGATTTTAATACATTTTCCTTAAATATTAAGATATCTTTTGACATTCTTAATGACCAACTTGTACTTTTTATTAAGCCTTTTGTAAAGTTTTAATTTTCTTGTTCAAATAATTTGATATCTTTGTATTTAGTCACTCAGCAAATATCAATTTGATTGGGCTACTCTTATTTGTGAGTCTCAATTTAATTTTTTTTTTAAAGGAATGATAGGAACAAAAATTTTTTAAAGACAGGTTTAAATGCAATTTACTATCTAAAGAGAGTTACTTATTACAGATAAATAAACTGCCTTTGAACAAATTTTCAAAAAAAAATTCATTTTTAGATCTATGTTACTTTAAACAAAATGATTAGCTGCGGGAAATATTTTAGTAAGGTTGGGGGATATTTTTTTCCTTTATTTTTCTCTTTGATCAATATACCCTGACATTCAATAATACAAAAAATGGGTCCAAGTTTTTAGAAACAAACTGTAAAAAAGGATAAAAATTTAAATGACAAAAATTAACTACCTCTTCTTATGCATTACTTCTAACATAGTGATTGTTCTTTTACTGAATACAAATAAAATTGATTGTTTTTTCTTTTGTTAAAAAAATTGTGTGGAATCCCATAATTTCTTCTGCAGTAAATATAATTGAAACTACATATATCATTAAGTAGTAAACTCTATAAAAGATGATGTAAAAGTTTGCCTTGAAATTTGATCTTGTACAATTTTTCTAAGTTTTAAAAAACAAGTTACCATAAAATCCAACTCTCATAATACACACTTTTAACACAAAAAGATCAAGATTTACAGGTGTGTGTTATATGCTGAATATAAAAATGAAAAAAAAGAGAAGAGCATAAATAAATTTTGACTGCCACATACATCAAAATATTGTTTATTTAAAAGAAATGGCATGTATAATGAACTTAGAGGGTTGTAGTTCTAGAAGTGTACGATTTTTTTTAACAGTGTGAGATAATACTTCAATTAAATGACTTCTAAACATAAGAGCATTGCTTACATACAGTTCAGGTTCTTTTGTAAATGAAGGGGGTGCACGTTATGCATCAAATTTACCTAAAAAGAAAAAAAATTGTGCTTGAAAGTATAGGTGTGACTTATACGCCGGATCTTACGGTAACTAAAATTATTGCTTGCTAATCTGAATAATCAATTTTGATGTCTGATTGATGCAAATATATATTTTCATTCTGTAAATGCTACTCATTGATTATATTCTTTAAAGCTACAAAAAAAATCCCTGCCATTTTACAACAATTATTTGAAAGTCTTAAAACATTGAAAATTCAAATTTTTACCAACTGTGTTTATTAGTGTGATGATAAAATAAAACTAATTTTGAAATAACAAAATCATGCTATTTTGAATTAGGAAAACTTTCCTTTTCATCTCATTGAAATAATAATTTATGTACCATGCTGTGTTCTGTCATGTTTCACTCTGATTAATATATTGAAAAAATAGATTAAGTTACTGTAAAAGAATTTTTTTTGCCCCTACTAGGGAAAATTTTTTACTCCAAGCAAAAAGTTAAGGAAATTTCTGAATAAAAATTTAAAATATTATTTTTATCATCAGAATTGTTAATAATTAGAATAATAAAAAATTAAATTGGCTAAAAGGATTTTTCATGTTTAACTTAAACTATAATTTAATATATTATTCTAAGAGTTTCATTTGTGAATATTAGGATCGACTATCACCTTTGTTTTTCGAACATCTGGATAGAGATGAACTTCGTTTTAGAATAGATCGTTACAATGCTTTATACCAAAGTTCTGAAATGGTATTGGTAAGTATAATGTATTAAATTTTGAATTGTTTTGTTTTATACAAATCTATACTCTAAACAAAATGTTTCTGTTATCATTTGCAAATCTCCATTTAATTTCCTATGTATATTAAAATTCAGGAAAAAGAATTCAATAGTGATAGTCAATTCTCATTTAACACTATTAGTTTTGCAGAAATTTTGTATAAAATGAATTATATATATATACATAATTTGAGATACATAGTACATTCATTAAAAGTTAAGTTCTGAAACCATGTTTTTTTTAACTAGAAAAAAAAGGCAATCAAAAGTTTTTTTTCCCATTTAAATCAAATTATTTTTAGAACTTAAGGAACATTAAGAAAACTTAATAAAAAGTTATAAAAATTAAAAATTGTACTTGTATTTCATTAGAAATATATACTATGAATAGAATACAAAACATTTTTAAAATTGATTATTACAGTTTCATAGGTAATCTTTTTATTTAGCAATTGCTGAGATGTCTTTGTTACTTGAAATGCCTTGGTCATCATTTGCATTACTTAGGTTTGGCTGGTTTTATTTATTAAGAAGTCAGAAAAAGACTTAGCATGTTGCTGTGCCAAAATTTTAATTAAGCTCATAATTTTGCTAAACAAATATTTGTTAACCTTGTTATGTAAGAAATGGTAAAAAGAAGGATAATAGAATGCCCTCTCCTGGCCATGTTGACACTTATAATAAATCAGCCTGCCACCTCGGTGAAGAAAGAGCATGCTAATGTCTGTGTGCGCTAACCCCTGCTAATTTGTATAGTATTAACTGTTTTTATGTAATTGTAACTCTGCTCAATTCGAATGTGCCACTAAGTACAGGTTATAGTTAAACTTTGTCTTTTCTGCTAATTTATTTGCTTTTACAATCTCACCACACACAGAATTTCTTACATTTTCTGATCGTTTGCATTTGGTTTAATGTTTAGACATTTATGTACTAAAAATAATTATCCTGATTTGAAATCATGAATTTAAAATAATTTTCAAACTGTGTACTATGTTAAATAAGAGAGTACTATATTTTATTTTACTCATGTTGAATCTGGACATATCTTAAATAAGTTTTTGGTTAATACAAGTTCAGTAGAATTTCAAACTATTAAAGTAACAACTTTATACAATTTCATTTTAATAAATATTTGTTTATTTTTCTAATAGGCTAAAGCTAAGTTTATATATTATCTTGCCATAAAATTTGGCCAAAATAAAAAATATCCTATAAGCCTATATAAATATCAATTAAATGATTTATTTCTCCTTATTTCATTGATGCATGTTCTGAAATTTAGACGTAAAATAAAAATCAAACATTTCAAGGGTTAAATTTATTTATCTGAACAATAAAACTTTTTTTTTCAATACAGATTTTTGTTTATGTATTCCTTTTGCAAAAGAAGAAGAAAAATTAATGAATGAGTTTTTTTATTATTATTAAAATTAATTTAAAAAGTATTCAAATAACCTTAGTAAAATCAAAAGAAATTAAAAATACTTTTTGGCAATATATCATTTAAACCAGTGGTTTTTAAACTTTTGATCACTGCAGCCTGACATTGCAGACCGCCCAAATTTTGAATATCCCTCCCTTTGGGGGGTAATTTAGGGATTTAATCTGGTATGGGACATCTTTCAATTTTTCGAGGAGGTTTTTCAAAATCTGTAAAAAAAAGCAGATCTTAACATTAAATGCAAAACTTTTGCAGACCCCCTAGAAAGACACTGACATTCAGTTTTAATAACCAGGGATCACAGTTTTAACTATTAATCACAATTTAGGAACCTGATTTATACCATTTAAGGGGACATGGTACGATTTAAGCAAAAATTTTTAATTTAAGGATTTTCAAAAAATTTTTGGTTGCCTCCTATGTGTGTATACGATGTAAAACAGATTTTGTGCTCAAAATTTCATAAAAAGTTAGCCATTTAATTTTTAAAGGAAAAACTTTAAATTTTTGAAGTGATTTTAAAATGCTACTCTCCCCCTATAAAAATTTACCTATGTGCATTAAATTTGATGTACAACTACGTCCTACTATGTATAACAAAAGTTGGAATGGGTTTTGCGATAACATGATTGGTATTCATACAATACTCCTTTTTATGAATTGATGGGAGGTCGCCGGTCCCCAAGTTACAACTGCAGTTTTTATATTTGCCCTGTTTACAGGAAACGGATTTCGGTGGAATGTGTTTTCCTTCCCCACCTCTGAGGGTGAATTCTTTAGCAAAGGGTGCTTACATTCTCACGCCTGCAAGTTTCATTACACCCATAAATAATTGGGAGCGTCAGAGAATTTTCCCGCTCGAAAACAAGACAACAAAAAGGCAACGACCTTTGCGCTGTATCTCTGCGCTGGTTCCGGACCAATGAGCGGTAATTAAGTGGAGAAGGCATATTGTCCGCTCTTGAATATAGCTGTAAAGCGGCACAAAACAAAAACGGGATGCACCCCGATTTCGAGACACTCACACTTGGACACAGAGAGACAAACTAATCAGATCCAGGCCTTGAACTAGACTCCGCGGGACTTCGAGCGGCGACCATGTCCCACTCCCTCCAACTCGACACCCTCTCAAAAGCTAAGTAGAATCTCAATTTAGTTATGCAGCATATTGTATACATTTACTCAAATTTAATTATGTTAATTCAAATAAATTAATTGTTATTTTAAGAACCGGCCTTTTAATTTAGAGTACTGTTTTATGTCTTTAGAGATTTGGTGTTTAATTTTAACTTAAGCCATGATCCGATGTATCTTACGAACCTGGGAAGATGCGAAATTAGTATTTGGAAATAAGTAATTAAATAAGTTTAAATCAGCGTCGCATCAGAATGTTTACTGAAAATTCCTTAAAAAATGTATATATAAATTCTGAGTTCAATTACTTTTTAAAAACTAATTATTGCTTTGATTCAAAAATGCATACGGACTTTTGTTACATGTACTATTAGCAAAAGGTAAAAAAAAAAATCCAAAGCATTAGGCAGAATAGAAAAAAGCCTTAGCATTTTAAATGAAGACAAACTAGTTATTTCGTCTTTCTGAGATAAGTAAGTTTAAAGTTTTGATTTGCCATAGGGATGTGAATAAAAAGGAATGTAAAAAATATCGTAATTCTGCATTTTTTAAGTTTAGAGTTTTCAAATTTTGTGAAGTTATAGAAAAGTATATAAAAAGAATAATGTAGGCTAGAAAAATTAGATTTGATTTTTCGACCGATTTTTGTCAATTGAATCGTACTTGTCCTCTTAATGGAAAGTATCTTTTTTTGGATTACATTCCCCTCAGAGGCTCACCTTCTTCAGGTGAGTACGGGTGTCACAATTCCGAGGTACCCTAGTGATCTTTTCCTATTCCCAAGGGGTTTACTATCTTTTGTAAATATGGGTCTCACAAACCTGGGGTACCCTAGTGATCCTTCTCTATTTTCGACCCTCCTTCTTGTCATTCAATTTATCCTTTCTTTCTTTTCCCGTCTAGATCACAGATTTTCACAAATGTTTGGCGCAGTATAGCCAGATTTGGCTCTTGCGCCACAAAATCTGGCATTCATTCTTTGGATTATATTTACATCAAGACATATGGCCTCTTATTACTTTTAGGTTAATACTCTTTATACATTAATGAACTATAAGTTGAAAAAATATTACAGCCCATCCTCACCTTTAGTTTTTGAATGCAAACTATTATGATGTATTATTTCTAACAAATAATTTTTTGTTACTTATTTTTCTTGTTCCTTATTATCAATTTCTATAAAAGCAGGCTGATGGGGAAACCCTTCATGGTTTTATCCGTGTGCACATGAATCTTACAAGACCCATCAATGTTATAGCTGGAACCCGTCCACCTTCCATTTACGACATTTTAAAGGATGAGGATGATGGAGGTCGCAAAACACTTACATCATTTTATTTACCTAGAGACACAGTAAAAGCATTACATATTACTAGGTAATAAAATTTTGTGATTTTTTTATTAAGTCTTTCATATTGTTAAGTTTTATTTCTAAAAATATTAAATAATGTACACAGTCCAATCACATTAATGTGACCACCACGTACTTTCGACTTTGACGTTAAATAACCAATCACAGAAGGATGCTGGCATCGCAGTGCTATTGAGCGTATATAACGAGTGTGTGAGGGCTTCGGAAAACACTACAGTCGTTGGCGTAATGCAAACATGTAAAGAGTTATCCGAAGTCCAAAACGGCATAATTTTTGGCTTTCGGGAAAAAGTTGGAAGCATTTCCGAAACGGCTAAGTTCGTGGACTGTTCGTGTGTCACCGTGGTTAAAGTATACCGTGCATGGCAAAATGGGACCTTTCAAAATCAGTGACGTGGCAAATGTGGTGTACCACGGGCCATAGGTGGTAGAGGTGACTGATGGCTGCAGAGGTGAGTTCGGGAGAATAGACGTGCTACCGTTAAGCAACATACCACCCAGATGAACCAAGGGGCTACCAACAGTGTCTTCCAAACTACTGTTCAGCGATCGTTGTTGCGTCTGGTTCTCCGAAGCAGGCGCCTGGTTCATGCACCTATGCTGACTGCTGTTCATCAGCAACGAAGACTGGAATTTTCATACAGGTACCGCAACTGGGCATCCAATGAGAGGCGACAGGTAGAGTTTTCTGATTAATCACGCTTTATACTCCATCGGACGGATGGTTGGTGGCAAATACGGCATGAAACGTCTAAAAGCAAACACCCTGCAACAATTGCTGGCAAGGTTCAGGCTGGAGGAGGGAGCATTATGGTCTGGGGAATGTTTTCCTTAAATTTTCTGTGTTTATTCATCATTGTGGAAAGCACGATGGATCAATAGAAGTACGCATCTGTCCTTTCAGACCATGTCTACCCCTTTATGCGCATTTTTTCCCTCAGGATGGTGGCATCTACCAGCAGGACATTGCGGAGTGTCATACAACTGACAGCGTACGTGCGTGGTTCAAAGAGCACCAGGATCAGTTTATCGTTCTTCCGTGTCCAGAAAACTCACCTGACTTAAGCCCAATCAATAATCTATGGAACCCTCTCGATCGGGTTGTTCGCGTCATGGATCCTCACGCTCGTAATCTAGTGCAGCAATAGAGTCGGCATGACTCAACATCCTAGTGAATACCTTGAGGATCCTAAATGACTATTTTCCCCTCTGCGAAAGATGGTTATTCTGGCTTTTTACAGTGGTCACATTAATATGACTGGACTGTGTATTTGTGTTTTGCTTTTGTGTGAAATACATCTAAAATATAGGCAATTGACTTCACTTTGTGAAGATCCCCTTGGATCTCACTTTGAGAACGAGAATAAATTGGAGTCATATAAGAGCCAGTAGCCATTTTTATAAATAACTTTCTTTATTTGGTTATCTCTTCCAAATAGAATCAAAGACTTTTATTAACAAATATATCTAGATAGTTATATGAGGTTTAAAAAGGGACTTTCCTTTAAATATATAAACTTAAATATTTAATGATCCAATTAATTAAAAATTAGAATATCGATCACGCAGAGATTGCCGCGATAAGAGATCCCAGATTTATATTCAATAATGTTCCTATTGAACATTTAACTTTAATCTCACTCCTAATATAAAACTTTAACGAGACTTTAAATATAAATCAATATTTACCACACTGCAGCTCAGCTCAGGTCTTTTCTGAGATTTATCTCCACCTAGAAATCTAACTTCACCGTTATACCTTCCTGCTTCAATCTCTCTCTCCTACTGCTTTTTGCTTTACTATTCCGTTTGACTTAAATACTTTATCTAATCTGCATATAACAAGGAATCCTGTCCTCTTTTTGGAGCTGATTGGAAATAGGTAGGCGAATTAAATTTCCCTAAAAGAGACGACTCAGAAGGTTAGTGATAAAGTTCCGTATAGGTTTGTCACAACTTCTACAAAAGAAAAAGCAACCATTGTTAATAATTGTAAAACTAACTGCATCAAATATGTACCATATATAATCTGGCACACAGACTTAATATAACACAGACTTTGAACACAAAAAATAAGATCAAAATTTATGAGTGTATATTTTAGGCCTGGTATAAAAATAATTGCTTTGATGATGTCATGTCCATGATGAATTAAATTGTGCCATAGGTATTGATGACAGCTCTTGCCAGATCTTCTATGTTGTCTTCATGGAGGTTTATATCCATGCTGAGAAAGGCCATTCCGATGTCATGTAGAGAGGCAAAGATGGCAGTGACGCTAAAGATATGGGACCTTGTCTGCTCGGTGTCATGGTAGTTGTCACAGTTTTTGATATGTTTTCTTTCCATCAGGGCTCATTTTCATCCCCATATGGTGTCCTGTTCTTAGTGTGACGATAGTTTTTTTTATTGCTCAGTTGTTAATTGATGTGGCAAATTTGTTGGGAGGGGAGTATTGAGTTTTCTCTTATTTTGCATTTAGCCAAAGCATTGATGTCTTAAAAGGAAAGTTCTGGAGAGAGGGTTGTGTTTAGACACTGGGCCTCCTTCACCAGTCTGTCTGCATTTTCAATGATTGCTGTAAAAGCAAAGAATAGATGAACATACGAGAATTACATTTCCACATGTGCATTTGGACTCCTTTTGTAAATGATTTTTCACCTTCTTACATCTTCTGATATCATGCCTATTGCTCCATATGGAAGTGAATGTTGGATCCTCAAAAAAGCAGAGAAATAATAGTTGTTCATTTTTGAAAGAAAAATCTTAAGGAAAATCTTTGGACCTATTCAGGAGAAGAATGAGTGGAGAATTCTTCACAGTCATGAAATTTACAGGAAATATGGCAGGACTGACATTGTTAGAACTATAAAACCATCTTGTATTAAGTGGGTAGGCTATCTGTGTAGATATGCCAATGCTTTTCCTACCAAAAAAGTAACTTTTTCGAAAATTGAAGGGATTAGACATAGAGGACAACCACCTACACCAGTGGTTCTCAAAGTCATACATACTGACCCTCGGGCGTTCCTGATATTATCCGGGGGTATGAGCAAAGTTTAATACAAAATAAAAATTTTTTGATTTATTTGGATATTCTTGATTGGGTGTTGAACCCTTTTGGGCATGGACTAACTCAGATCCCCGAAACAGAGGAATCCAAATTAATACAGGAGCATCTTATTGAAATATCTACAAATGAGGAACTTAGACTAATGTTTGAACAAGGATACCACACATTCTGGTTACAAAACATTCCAATTTTGTATCCTGCATTATGGGTTATTGTACAGAAGTTGCTGAGTACTTTCTCATCTTCCAATTTGGTAGAACATGGATTAAGTGCCGTAAAATATCTCATCACACACAAAGAAATAAATGAACTAAAAACTAGTGCTCTTGGGGATTTGCGATTGCTACTCACAAACATCGAGACTGACATAAATACACTCATAACATCTCATCAAGTTCATCCAAGTCATTATTTTTTTTTATTTTATTTTCAACAAAAATTATAATTTCAAGAAATAATTCTTCAAAAAAATTTTTAAAATTTGTAATTTTTATACTATACATTTATGTATCTTTTCCAGTTTGTGTATTTGGGAAAGTTTTCACTGTAATAAGGGAGCCGTGGGCAGGTTTTAACTATAAATAGGGGTCCATGAGTTTAAAATGTTTGAAAACCTCTTATCTATACAATGCTTAGAGGATGTTGAAAAGGACCTCAAGCTAATGGGAATCAGCCGATGGAAGACCATTGTGACTGATAGTGTCAACTGGAGGAGGATCAGCGAGTCAGCCTTGTCCTGCAAAAGGCTGCTGAGCTTACGAAGAAGAAGAACATCTTCATATTTCACTGCTTTTTTAAATTTGCTTTTAATCGTGTATTGATACATACATCTAAAGGTTAGACTAATGACACTCATGCACCTGGAATAATTGCCATGTCTGTGTTGCCCTCTGTCAACAATGTCTTCATATCATCTTCATTCATTAGATGGGATCTAAACATTTCCCAAACTAAAAGACTAGATTCTTTAAAATATTTGGATGCTTTTGCCAACCATTTATTTCTTATGCACAATTTTGCAATATTTTCATCGATCCATCCATCCTTCTCATGAACATAATTGAAAACAACTTATAGGAAATTAGATACTGGCACACACACAGGTTTTCTTTTGAAAAAAAACCCCCATAGGTTTTAATGTTGTGCAGTGTGTTAAGTAGGACAGGACTATGAAATGAGATAGTTTGTGACATGTTGTTTTTATAACTGTTTTTGTCAAAACTAAGAGCATAAACATTGCAAACATATGCATTTCAGGTTTCTTTGTAAAAAAAAGGGAGGGGGCATGCATTAAATGCTGGAATATATGGTAGTTATTTCATATTTAAATTTGTCTTTTGTTTGTTCCTCTAATTAACTAAGTACTTTGTTATAAATTTAGATTAAGTTTTCCTTCTTATTTGATAAATTCCTGCTTATTTGTAAATTTAGTGTGTAGAATCTAGAATTTTTCAGAAATCCAACATATATGCTAGACTTCTTGAATCGATGCATAATTCATACTTTACATGAAATATTTATGAAAAAATCTACAAATTCATTTCATAAGCTTTTTTTAGTCTTACAGCAAAAAATATTGGTTGTAAAAAAACACCTTTTGTACTAAATAGTACATTTTCAAAACTGCAGTGTAGGAAAAAAATTCTGAAAAAAAATATTAATTTTTTTCCACAGAGTTAAAAATTAGTATTTTATGTTAGTGTCAGTAATGCAAAATAATTGATAATTGGCTAACTTAAATAAATTATTTGTAAAAAGTGTACTCTGAAAATTGAAATTTTCCTCTTATTTGTAACTAATTCTAGTTTTTGCCTTTCAGAATTTTATTATTAATCATTATTCTTTACTGTTGAAGCATCACATTTTATCTGTTTTAGTACAATTTCATTGAATCTCAAAAGTAATTTTTGTCAAATCAAATATAAATTATCGATATTTTGTTATATGGAGAATTATTAACATAATTTTAAATCCTTGCAGTGAGTTTTCAGCTCGAGAAGTAATAAATGCTTTATTGAAAAAGTTTAAAGTTGCTGACAATTCTCACAAGTTTGCCTTATATGAACGAACTTATCAAAAAGGTTCTAATCAAGGTAAAGTCACAGTTTTTTAACTAAAGCTTTAATAGATTTACTGTTTTAAAAAATTGCAAGAATTATAGAATAGTTTTCAAATTCAATTGAAATCAAAAATTTTCTTAAGTTATGTACATATTTCTAAGTAGTGTCAATGTAGTTATATTTGATATGAGAAGAAATAATTTTATTTATTGTGTATCATATTACATATTTTACTATTATGATGGAAGTCTTATTTTTAAACACAACATTTGTTCAGTTTTTCCTCTTTTTTTAAAGTTCTTTAACATGTTCATTTTTTTATCCTAATAATTTATTTTATTTTATGTTCTTATATAATTATTTAGCTAAACTTCGACGAATTCAGGATCAGGAAATTCCTTTGGTGTTAGCATTACTTGACTGTGATGAAGACAAGCATTTCGTTTTGCAAGAAAATGAAACAGAAGATATAATTGTAAGTAAAACTTCTTCATAAAACGAATTCAAGATATATCCATTTTTATTCTTCCAATAGTATCTTTTGAGTACAAACAAAAAATTATTTTAAACTAAGGGCATTTTGATGTGTATGTGTGCACATTATTTATCTGCATGAGAATTAAATAGTGCATTCTAACTTGCTTTTCAAGCATTAATATTTTGTACTTGCAAGTTGTACAAAATTTATAGGTACCGTATTTTCCTGTATATAATCCGCAGCGGCGTATTATCCGCTAAGCCTTTTTTTCGAGTAAAAAAAAAAAAAAACTTTGTATAATCCGCAGCGGCGTATAATCCGCGGCAGTTTTTAGGAATGTCATAAAGACATAATGAATGTCATAAAGACATAATGAATGTCATAAAGACAAAAAATACGCAATATAATTGAAAATAGAAGTAAGAAATTGTACAGGAAAAAAAATTTATTACGAAATATCTTTTCAAATATATGTGATAATATTTTTTACGATAATCTCAATAAAACAAAAAAATTCTTTGCTACTGCCATCTATGTTTTGAGTTGTTAAACAAAACATTTCATGCGGAAAAAATCTTTCTTTTTTTTAATTTAGCAAGTTAACAGCAAGTTTCATGCGGAAAAAATCTTTCTTTTTTTTAATTTAGCAAGTTAACAGCAAAGAAATTTAGATCGAGACTGCTTTCCCACTGTCTCTTTCTTTTAAAATCCTTTTATTTATTTCTTCCTCTAATTCTGACCAGTGAGGTTTACCAAAATGATCGGCACTTTAACGTCAATCATAATTTTCGAAGTTTGTCTTGTTTTTTCTCCACAAACGAATATTCAATTCGTCAACGTTGAAAAACCTTGCAGCTTCCCGATTTTGGTAGCCTTTTAAGTTTGTAGTGTAACTTAACACTTTCGCTTCAATTTGATGAAAACTTTCGAAGGACTTAATAGCTCTAGTCAAGAGAGAAAATTGGAAATGGCGCCAGCGACTAATAACTATTTTTTCCTTCCGAGAAATCGAATTCGTTTTTGAATGTAATTGGATTGATTGATTGAATATTAACGTCGCACTGTTCAGCTACACGAGGGCTTTTGGCGACGGACCACGTAATTTTGAACCATGGTCAAGTGACGTGGACGACACCTGAGCTGGCACCCCCTCTCCTAACTACCACACCAACGGGAGGACATTTTAGCTCTCGACAGATTTAACGTGCATCGCTGCCCTACACGGCGGGTCTTTTAGTGGTACTGGGCTCGAACCCGTGACAAAGCAAGCCACGGTCCGATACCTATACCACTCGGCTACCGCGGCCGTTTGAATGTAATTGGACAAAAACTATTTATAGCTGAAATACGTCATCCGAGTCATGACAGCGCCATCTGTTATTTATTTTATAAAACATAAACGGCATTTCTTCCAAAACTTTATTGTTCGCTTTTCTGATGGAGAATGTTTTTCCTCAGATAATCCGCGGCGGCGTATAATACGCACAACGAAATTTGAAACTTTTTTAACACATAATCCGCGGATTATTTACAGGAAAATACGGTATATATATATAATATTCATTAGTAAGAGAAAGTTGCTTTAAGATTAAAAAAAAAACAGTATACGAAATAGTTACAATATTACAATCATTGACTCTTAATTTTTAATAACAGTAATCCCTTAACTGCCGAGGAAAAGTTGCAAGATTTGCTTGTCACACTGCTACAGCTTTTCAACTCGAGGCGCTTGCCATGAGTTCGAGCCTAGTGTCACTGAAGACCTACAGTGCAGAGGTAACTGTAGCACATTAAATATGTCGAGGCTCAAATGTCCTCCTGTTGGTATGGTGTGAAAATCAGTAGAGGGAAGTGGTGCCAGCACAGGTGTTGTCCTCATCACTTGACCATGATGCAATGAGTCTGTTGCCAATAGCCCTTATGTAGCTTAAGGCTGTTTTTGATTCATGTTAAGGAATAGGACCCAAATTTGGAACATTTTTTCAGATATAAAAGAAATGAAAAATTAATATGATGTTCTGACTTCGCTATCCTTTAAAGAGCAGTATTTTTTTTATCATACTTCCCATGTTTAACAGAGTTGATTCATTTTTTCTGGTATAAAAAATGTGTTTTTTCTCCTATATTGTCATGTTAAATGGGCGACGCTTTCACGTATTAAAACAAAAAAGAAAATATTCATGGAATATTTTGAAATTTTTAAAAACACTTTTTTGTTAACTGAAGTATGAGCTAAGATATTACAAATTTCTATGGAAATTGAGGCATTTTTCTGTCTGAAAATGTGCTTCGCATTTAGTCAAGCTCTCGTACTTTTACCGAAGACAGCCTTAATAGTGTGTGCAGCATAAATATACACTCACTCATGCTACAGTTTTTCAACTGGCACATGCAGTTATATGATGTATCGGAGGAAAAGGAAAGGCATAAGTAAATCATTGCAAGCATTGTATTGCATTCCAAAGAATAGTTGGAATAGTTTTACAGACAGCAGTGCGATGCAAAGGTTCATAATGCAGAAAGACACATGCATATACACCTAGGGCAGTTAACACAACAGCAGAGCAAGGCATGTATACAAAGTGTTTTTTTTCCAGGTATAGAAGTTTAAGTTGGCATTACTTTCCAAGATGGCGACCGATTTAACAGCTGTCAAGTGATTTATTCTCAGTTTGGTTTGGCAATTCATCATGAATAGACTCACGCCTGAACAACGCTTTCAAATTGTGCAATTTTATTTCGAAAATAATGGTCGATTTTCATAAGGGAATTTTGTTTAGCGATGAAGCGCACTTCTGGTTGAATGGCTACGTCAACAAGATAAACTGCCGCATTTGGAGTGAAGCTAATCCACAAGTGCATGTCGAAACATCGTTACATCCAGAAAAACTGACTGTTTGGTGCGCTTTATGGGCTGGTGGAATCCTTCTTCAAAAACGATGAAGGCCACAACGTTACAATCAATGGTGATCGGTATAGAGCCATGATTACTAACTTTTTCATTCCTGAATTGAACAATCATGATGTCCAGGAGCTGTGGTACCAACAAGACGGCGCAACATGTCACACAGCTCGTGCCACAATCGATTTATTGAAAGACACGTTTGGTGACCGCCTAATTTCACGTTTTGGACCTGTGAATTGGCCTCCAAGATCTTGTGATTTAACACCGGTAGACTATTTTCTGTGGGGCTTTGTAAAGTCATTGGTCTATGCGGATAAGTAACAAACGCTTGACCATTTGGAAGACAACATTCGTCGTGTTATTGCCGATATACGGACACAAATGTTGGAAAGTCATCGAAAATTGGACGTCCAGATTGGACTACATCCGAGCCAGCCGTGGCAGTCCTATGCCAGAAATCATATTTAAAATGTAATGCCACAAGATTATCTTTCGAATAAAAAAAATTCGTGTCAATCGAATAATACATCGTTGTTTTATTGCAATTTAAAGTTCTGTACCTCTAAAAAAAACACCCTTTATATGCATGCTGCAATTAAGGGGTTAAGGAATTGATATCATTCAAGGCAAATCATTTTAAAGCTGTATTTTACAATATTTAAATGAAATTTTTAATTCATTTTAGTGGGAACAATTTACCATTCCAGAGCTCAATAACTTCCTAAAAATCCTTGATTTGGAAGAAGAGGAATACCTGAATCAAGTGAAACTGAAGTACAGAATTTTGCAAGAGAAGATCCAGGAAGCTATGAATAAGTTTAATCCATCTGGTAGATCTCTAGCTAATTAGAGAGTAAAATATACTTGTATTTATTAAGGGAACAGATTTTATAATAATTAATCTGTGATCATTAAAAAGAAATGAAGCAATTTTTCTCTAGTTTATCTCGAAAGGTTTTCATGTAACCAGACTTTACTTCTTTGATTAGAAATTGAAGATTAGATATTCTTAAGTTTAAAAATTATACCAAATTTCATAATGTAGGTATAACATTACATTAATTTTATTAGGTGTTAACCAAAAGTGCATCATTAAGTGTTGTATTTTGACAGCCTCACAGGCAAAAGTATTTTTTTTTAATGTTGATTTCCTTAATCTACATGCACTTGATTTTTTATGAATAATTTTAAATTATTTAACTTACTATTTTGTTTAAAATGCATTTATTTTGAATGTTCTTGCTTATGCACAATTGACTTCTGTAGTTGGTGAATGTACACTTAAAGTGAATTTACATTATTTTAAATACATTGACATTGTTTTTTTATTCAAAACTTTTCATATTGGAATGCAATTCTTGATCAAAAATTTATGTTGATTGCAATATTATTTATTTTAGATATTATGTTAATATATATTTTAAGAGCTTTATGCATTTGTTTCTAGTCCATGAAATTATGTATATGTGAAAAAATTAATTGAAGTGAAGAAAAATGTTATGTTAAAAAATTTAGTGATTGGAATTAGAAAATGAGACTAGCCAGAATAGAGATCATAGAAAATTTAAAAGTATGAAAAATTAATATGTTGAAATGACAAGTTTTTCTGGTAGTATAATAAGCACTTTGCAAATTGTCATCTCTGTCGAAAACTCATACTGTTTAATATGAATTCCATGTGTAATCTTACATTAATACTATAAATTAGTAATGAATTCATTAATGTTGTCTGGCAGCTCTACTTTAAGTATGCATTTATAAGATTCAAATTCATTTCATGGAAAAAATTTTTATGCATCTCTTGTATATCATATCTATTGTTTACATTCCTTAACTCTTTTTATAAATATATTAATTGCTTAGATAATCATATTCAATGAATCTGATTTGCTGTCCTTACAAGAATCATTATTTTTCTATTGACACTAAAAAATATATTACTATGATACATTAACAAAAGTTACAGTGGTGTGTAGTACAAGGGTGGGCAATTGTTTTGGCTTAAGGGTCACATTATGGAAGCAGAAGATATCGGCGGCCATAATCTTTTTAAAATGATTGTATTCTTCTCAGAATAGGTATAAATTGCACCACAAAAATCAATAAATATTAGTTGAATAAAATTGTGGAAGTTTTATTCAATTCATTTATTGGGCTAATTTCATATCATCAATAGTTTGCTAGTAGATTTAATTTTTTGAATCAGTTTTCCGAGAAAAATGTACAACACCGCACTCTACAATTTTTTTTAAAATCAGGAGTGGGATTGCTTGATGGAATTCTCATCACAGCGTACAAGTTAATGTCATTCAACTTGCATCTATATTTACTTTTGTTGAAAAACTTTGCTCATGAATATACGTCAACCGGTACATAAAAATAACTGTTTGCGAGCTACATGTAACACACAGGCTGCAGTTTGCCCACCACCCCCGGTGTAGTATATATAACTGGCTAGATTTTCGAATCTTCTGTAAAACAGCTAATATTAAGTTGAAAAGCAACTATTTATTTACAATGTTCCTGTATTGTCATTTTTTTATATTTTAAGATTTCCTACCAGTGATTGTTTATTTATATACTTTTGTTTTTTTATTTGATGTAAAATATTTCTCTGTGATCATAATAGTTCTAACTATTTTAGAATCTTTGATGATGAATGTTTTTAAATGATTTCATTAAAAATTTGAATCTGTAAAATATTCAAATTACTTATGCACTCAATCTATTAATATAACAAGAAAATAGTCATTAAATTTACCTCTGAGGCAATATTGAATTTTAGATAGACGTTTTTTTTCAGATTAACAATTTGAGAAAATAAAGCTTGTATAGACGTTTTTTTCAGATTAACAATTTGAGAAAATAAAGCTTGTTACTGTCGTTTTTATTTATGTAGTTAGATATTAAGTGTTTGTTTTAATTTATTAAATGGTCACATTTTCAAGTATTATGTATATTTTGCAAAATATTAAATTGGGTGCAATATCTCTGACAGGACAGCCTTTTGTTTATATTTTTAAATGAGGTTTAGATATATATTGTCAATCACTGATCTGTATAGAGTTTAATGAAATAAATAGAATATTTTATTTGTATGTATATATTTCAATCTTTTTTGTAGAATTTACATGTACTTACTTATAAACCAACCACAAGCAATTGTGACAGTTTTAGAATTTGTGTACAACCTTACTATATTGCCATGTAACTAGATTTTTTTTAATATTCTCAACCATTTTCTTTCTGAAAACATTCCAAAGCCTGACTTATGTACCATAAGCAGTCATTTAAAAACTTCATGCAGCTTATATTATCTGGAAAATACATTTCTGGGATTACTTCACAAGTCCATTGATTATAATAAAGAGCTTCAAAAATTAGCAAAACAGGTAAAGGATAATATGAAACACTTATCAATAATGTTATATTAAATAATTTTATTCTTAAATTTACAAAGGTAATAATACTTTTCTCAATTTCAACAGATTAAATGCATTGATTTCAGTGATGCTCATACACCAGATATGACTGGATTTTACAGTAGCACATAATTCAGTGCAAATGTAACCAATTAAATGACCAGAAAAAAATGTAGTGTAGAACTAAATCTCTCTCAAAGATGGCATTTCTCAATATCTTAGATTTTATGTAACAAAACAAGGAAAGAAATTTTGAGGCCAGAATTTTTATTTCAATAGAACAAAGAACTGAACATCAGAGAGAGAGAAACAATGATTGTTCATCAAAAATAAATACAGTTATGGATTCATCTGGTTAGAAAGCTTGTGAAAAATACATGTGCAGTACAAAATACTGTAATTTGTAAAGAATACTTTTCTCAGTATTCAATTGTGTGTGTGTGTCGAAAATCTTCTGTATTAAGATTATATTGTTTTTGAAGTAGTAGTCATTTAACTAAACATGGTTCGAATAGGTACATAAAATGTTGGTAAATGCAGTGTTAATGCTGCTTTTGAAATGATATTTTGTGCTAGAAAATATTAAAAGTAATCTTCGTGCCAAAAAATAAGTTGCTAAATTAATTTGTTCTTTTGCTCTAAATTTTTCATTAAATAAAAATGATGAATTATTAAATTCTTCATATTTTTGAGAATATAATTCAAGAAAAAAAGGAACTTTCTTTGTGATTTTGTAACAATTGTTTTTAAAAATATAAAATTTGATGAACCAAAATTTGACATTTTTCATAGTATCCTGAATGATAGCTATTAGAACATTAGCATGGTAAAATTATAATTTAGAACAAATATGCTCTATACACATGTTCTTTAAAACTATTTAATCAAAATAATTAATTGAATTAACTTCATTTCCTCTTCTTAAGAGTCTTGATTAAAATTATACAAGGAAAGATATTAGTTATGTACAGTTTAAATTAATTTTATTCTGGTTAAAACAAAACTGGTTCAATCAATCCCAAAATTCAAGAAACAACATTTTTCTTTTTAGAATATGACACATTACAGCGGAAAGAGATTGATTATAAACATTCATTATAGAGAGAAATTAAGTTGAGCATTCATCTTTAGTTTTAGTAACATGCCTTTGCAAAAACAGAAAACGAATTAGATGTATTTTAAGCCAACATATATGTATATTTTAATTTAAAAATTCCACCTTGGATCAAGGAAAAACTGAACATAAGTAAAAAAATTATTTTTGACTAGCTGCATGGCCCGGCTTCGCATGGGCTTTCTCTTTCCCTCATGACGCCAGCAATTATGTGTGTGTTTGTACGCGCGTAATGTGAGTGATTTATAAAATTATTTCATTAAATTTCCCTTTTTCGAAATTTGTTCCACATATTTTCGATTTAAGACAGGTTTTTTCCCCTCCCTCTAGCCCGGCATAACACGGTTTTTTTTTAGTGTAAAATTACTGTTTCCTCTTCCCCCCCCTCACAGATAAAATGTAGCTTCATATTTCGATCTATGACTTTTAAAAAACAATATTGCATTAGTTAAAAAATTATTAATGTGAAGCAATAAAAGAAAACGATTCTTTAGTTAGCTTAAAAATGTCTCTGAAATGTATTTTTATCCAAAATAATAGAGACAATGTACTTTTAATTAAAAAAATAATTAATTTAGTAATGAATTAATAGAAATACTTTTAAAAAACATATATATATATATATATATAAGTTATAAAAAACAGTATGGGGGAAGTGTAGATATATATTTACATGTACTGAAAAAAAACATTCAAAAAGAAAAAAACTAAATGATTTATTTTATTTATTTTAATTTCATAGTTTTCCTTCCACTGTCACAGTTAAAAATTTTGTGTAATGAACGCTTAAAATAGTGTAAATAATTTATATCAGGAAGTGTAATACATTAATATTACTTTTTGTTGTATTTATTTTATGTTAAAATCTTGCCACCACCTCTCCCTTCGAAATCTAGTTTTATTATGAAATATAAAAATAGTGATGACACTGATGAACGGAATAAATTAAAAGCGAAAGCCACTGAGGTATGGCGTAGACAAAACAGAAGGGATAAAAAAGATAGGTGAATGCTGTCACGGGCTTTTTTGCAAATGGCAGAATTTTTTCCTACTTTCTTGACAATTGTTGTTATATTTTGAAAACTTCTCACAATATTTTTATAAATTTTAGCCTATGTAGTATCTTGATGTATAAGCTACATTACTGTAAAGTTTCATTAAAATCCATTCAGTTGTTTTTGCATGAAAGACCCACAAAGATACTCACAAACTTTCACATTTATAATATATATTAGATTATAACGCTATCCAAACAAAAAAATTTATATCAGAGACACATAGAAGCAACATGATCTACAATGCTTACATTTTATCACAGTGAAAAAATTCCTCATTTGTGTTTCCTTCATCTGTCTTTTTAATAGAATGGATTAATTGACAGAAATTTTTAAATATATTTTAATATTAAATAGTCCTGAACATTTTCAAATAAATAATACTTAAATTTTCAGTAGATAAACAAAATTGAAAAAAGTAACTGGGACATAAAAATTAAAATGCTTCATATCAATCCTGCCTCTTTGTTCATGAGATAAAATCTTGAACTTTGGTCGTCTAGTAAATTTGTAGGATTTCCAATTTCAACAATATTTCCATTTTCCAAGACCACAATCCTAAAAATACACATACATTTAGATAATTAAACATTTTATTTCAATAAAAGCTTTTTTTAATTAAAAATAAAAGTTTATAGCATAGCTAATAAAAATTTTCTGAGTGTAAGCAGTATACTTCTGAGTATACTTCTTAAGTCGCTTTAATTGAATAAGCCATTATGCAGAAAAATAACAAGTAGCATGATAAACTCTTAATCTCCTATTTAATTAACTGAAAAACAAAAATTTATATAATAAAAAAGTTTGTTATTAGTTTATATCATGTTTATGATTCACTCTGATTATTATAATTTAGAGTATTAAAAAAACTTCAATATAAAGGCGAGGAGTAATAAGAGGCGAATAAAATTAATAATGAATGAGCACTAATATGCCCTATGATGTTAGCTTATAATTTAGAACAAGGCTATAGTAATTTTTTTCCCTTTACTGTTTTTGTGAATATGATCTTCCTAAGAAATCAGCTTAACAAGTCATTCATTCTATTAATCAGATTAAGTAAGCCCGCATATATATATTTTTTTAAAACAAGTTAAATAAAAAATAATTTGATGATCATTCGACACATTTTCATAATTATGTCAAAAATAATTTGCCTTTTGCATATTTAATTGCAGCAAATACCATGTTTTCAACAAAAGCCCTTTAAAATTTTTCTCAGGCATCACAAAAAAAAGTTTTTACCTTAAAAATATTTAAATAATGCTCATAAAAATATATCTATTTTCTTTTAAAATTCAGTTACTTTAGTTAAAAAATATATAATTAAACCTATTTACAATAAAAATTAACTTACTTGTCATAATCAAGTACTGTATTTATCCTGTGAGCAATTGTAATTACAGTACGATCATTGAAAGCAGTACGAATTGTATTTTGGATCAAGCTGTCAGTCTCTATATCCACAGAGGCTGTAGCTTCATCTAATACTAGAATTTTAGAGTTTTTCAGCAGTGCTCTTGCTAAACAAACAAGTTGTCGCTGACCAGCACTAAATAAATGAATAATAAAGCTTACAACTATTAAAATTATAAACATTTTATTCAAATATTTAATTGTCTTATTAAAATTGCATTCAGGGCAATGGAATTTGTAATTTTAAAACACATGAGTATGGTATCAGAGCTGGCATTTTGTTGTCCAAACTTCCACACCTCATCAATACGAGGACTTTAAATTAATAATCAGGTTTTTCCAATTTCAAAGAATACAATGCTGAGATTAAATCATTCACTCTTAATTAAAATTTGATTAAATTTAATGAAGATAACTAAACTGAATACTGGTAACTCCTTCCATAAAATGTCAGTTCTACAATATGCTTTAATAAATTTCTCGTATAACACTTTGAAAATCAGATAAATCCTTATGCAATGCTTAAATTTTTTTTAAGAGCTAAGTTCAAATTTGAGGTAATTTTTATGGACAGATAGAACTAAGTTTGAAGTATAAAAATACCTCGGAGGAAAATTTCTTTCAAGTATGTCGACGATCACAAAGATTTGTCTACAGAATTTTAAAATTCATTTTGTTCAAGGAGAATTGAAAATAATGAAAAAAGAAACCCATTAAATACAATATATTCACATGTAATCAAAGTTATCTATAAAAAATATTTTTTTTATAATTAAAAGAAATATGTAACATGTTTTTTTTTTCTCCAAATTGCTGTAAAATAACCCTTTTTTTATATAAACTGTCTTTTCCAAAAAAAAATTTCACATAAAATAGCTGTAATGTTCTATTTTGTATGGGAGTAGTTTGAAATCCATAAAAAATATATATAATTTGGTAAAAACACATGTATAACATATTTTTCTATTACCAGTATATAATTTTCATTATAACAAGAAAATAATATACACAATTTTAATAATTAATAAACAGTTGAATGAAATAGAAAAAACAAGGGAATATGAAATTTTTAATTGTAAGATATTCATAAATTATATGAAAATTACCTTAGATTAGCACCTCCTTCTTCTACATTATATTCTAAGGCTTCATTTAAATTTGAAACAAATGTCTTTAAATAAGATTTTTCTAAACTTTCCCAAATTTCACCATCACTGTGTTCATTGTTTGGATCCAAGTTCATCCTTAAAGTTCCATTAAATAAAACAGGATCCTAAATTTATATAAAAATGCATTAATTTTTTAATAAGCATTTCAAACTATCACACACAGATTTTACATTCTTGTACTTTCCTACAAAATATGCAACATGCTTTCCCATATGCCATACTAAATTGATATATTGATATTGTGCAAAAATATTTATATTGGCATGTTATAGATATTTAAGCCATTTTCATTTCCAACTCCTATATATATATATATATATATATATATATGTCTCATGTCTTTTTTAAAGTCATTCATAAAAGATTAATTTTTTTTTATTATAGTCCAAGAATAACCAATAACTGAAATGTTAGTAAAATGATCAACTGATGAATATTTTTGAAAAATCCTTTTAAAAAATTAGCAATTTTTTTTATTAATTCACAAGTACATTTAGAGAAAGGTTAAAACTATTTAAATTAACATTATTATAATCAGTTACTGGTGACGGATATTGTACCTTTTGTATAGAATGTGTGTTCAACTAAAAATGATAT
The DNA here is from genome assembly GCA_019973935.1 of Trichonephila clavipes. Lineage (NCBI taxonomy): Eukaryota > Metazoa > Arthropoda > Arachnida > Araneae > Nephilidae > Trichonephila > Trichonephila clavipes. The sequence goes on from BMAU01006640.1 coordinate 95,123, forward strand.
AATCATATTTACTTCAGTCAAGATTTCATTATGTCACAACTTTTGAGGTTTAGTTAAATTCATTATATTACAACTTTTTAAAAAAATTATTTTTTCAGTATCACAATCAACAAAAATATAAAAAATGTTCATCCGTTTCTGCAATTCTAAATGACAGTCCATTATACTAAAAGCATGATTTTTCTTAAGCCAGTGAGAGTATTAACATCACCCTCGTAATTTTGAACATTGGTCAAGTAACAAGGTCAACACCTGAGCTGGAAGCCCCCTCTCCAAACTACCCCACTTGCCAGTGAGAGAACTATGAGCTTTGCCAGGTTTAATGTGCATCAACCCTCTATACCAAGGATCGTGAACCATTGGCAAGCAGCACAATATTTTCGGCACACCACCAATCAAAATGATCAACCGCGATTGATTCTTCAGTCAAGGAATTTTCAGTGAGATTTCCTCAGTTCAATGAATTATCAGAAACGCTCAAGTTTATTATGTACCCTGATGTGACATTATTTGATAAACAGAACTTGCCCCAATTCAATTGGTTGAAAATTGAAGAATTTGAAGATTAACTTATTGATTTCTAGTCTAGTCCAATATGGATTCAAAAATTTGTTGAAACAAGTAAAAAGTTAGAACTGATTGAAACAGAAAGATTAACAAACAATATATAAAATTCGACTCCAGATATGTTTAACTGTTTGAAAATGCAAGCTCATGCTATTTTAACCATATTTTCATCCACCTATGCCTACGAGTCATTATTTTCAGGGATAAATAACATTAAAGACTCGCTTAGAAACCACTTGGCAGAGGACTCCAATTCAGTATGCATTATGCTAAAAGTAATGTCTTACAATCCGAATACAAGTTATTTGTCATCTAATCTGCAACAGCAGAAATTACGCCAATGTTACTTTATATAATTTGAATACATGTATAACTAAAACATTTACTACTATAAAATATGCAATGTATTTTTTTGTTTTGTTAGTATTTAGTTTTATTATTTTCCCAATAATCACAAGTCAAAATTATTTGACGACACGTCTATATCTCACTAAGCATTTCTTTAGAAAAAATGGCACGTTGATCCATAAAGGTTTGCCACCCCTGGCTCTATTTGGTGGATCTTCAATAATTTTTAGCTCAAACTTACGATAAGTCAGCCATGAGTTCATGACAATAACCACAACTCTACCACAGCGCTCGCTTTTTCTTAGAACTGTAAAAGAATCATCTTATCACTAGGTCCCTCCAACAAAAACTGCAATTTTGAAACAATCAGGACAAATGGATTTTAATAATACTACATTCAGAACTGCATATGCCATAACTGAAGAAAACAATAAAAGGTATTAAAATAATCTATATAAATTACTAAAAAAAGTTATGTATATTCTGTTTTACAGAATTTTTAAAAACTTTCAGTAAAGTGAAAAAAGAATTGTTCAGTTAAAAAAAAACAGTTTTGAGCATCTTACAAGTTACTGAATTCATAGAAGAAAAAACATACTTGAGGAATAATTGTCAGCTTTGATCTCAAATTATGCAATCCTATTTTTGTGATATCAATGTTATCAATCCTTATTGTTCCAGAAACTGGTTCTATAATTCTAAATAATGCTAGAGTAATTGATGATTTGCCTGCTCCAGTTCTCCCAATAATGCCAACCTACAGAATTAAAATATTTCACAAAAATAAAACTTAGTTCCAAATATTATAATCTTAAATAAAAATGTCAACTGAAAGTTCATCAAAATAATCAAAATTGTATCCAACAGTTAAAAGTTGTATTCTGAGAGAGGTTCATTAGTTTCACACTTAATTATCAAAGGGTCTCTGGAATATACACATATTGTACATAACACTTTCTATAAAAGAAACATTTCAATTACAGTTTGCATAAATCAAACTGTATGATATCAAACTTTCTTCATAATACAAATTTAGAAATTGCAACTCAGAATGCATTTTAAAAATGACCATAAACTAATCAAAATAACTCCCTCTTCAATGATCATCCATCTCGAGTAATGTATCATATTAAAAGAAAAGTAAAACAGATAATATTGTAAAATATGAGCTAAAGAAAATCATTCAAAAGAAACCAAGGATCATAAAAGTTTTATTTACACTTTATAAGGAACTTAATAACCTTAAAAAGAAAACATTTTACTTATTTGCTAAAGATACACTATTCATTTGCTTGCTGAAGATATGCAATTCACCATCATTTTCTCACAATACACACTAAAGTTTTTTTTTCTTATTGTGAAATATTAGCAGAAATATATATATGGTAGATCATCGATTTTCACCTCAATTTAAGAATTCCCTTCATGTCTTAAATAAAATATTACGATCGATTATATAAATAATTTTAGGCATGAACTCTGCTACTTTTTACTGTAGTTATTCTTTAGATATGCCACAATATAACTCCCAGTAAGATTTTAACAATTTACACTATAATAAAAAAAAAATCAAAGAAAGTTTGAAAAATACACAAGTTTGTCATTAATCATTTTTTTTAAAAAAATATTAACTTTATTCTATTTTTAAAAAATGTGGAACTACTGTTTACTTCAATATTGAATTCAAATTGATAAGAACGATCTTTCTTCTTATATGCAGTCAGCTTTGCAAACCAGGAGAATTTCCAAAAAATTAAATTTATAATTTCCCTTACTCTTCCTTCTTCCTTATGTGCAAACAGACGATTATGTAATTTTAGGAATTTAAAACCTTCATTCAAACAAGAATAAATTTCAGACAAATTCCAAGTATTTTAAAAAAAATTAGAACTTCTTGGATTTTAAGTTGGTCGCATACAAGAGAATAAAAGTTGCGAGGAAAAAAAATTCTTCGATATTCCAATTTTTTAAAAGAATTCAATTGTATATATGTTAGAATTTGTTTTTAAATATAATACTTGAATTATATTAAAATATGTGGTTTGTCAACTTACCTTTTCTGCTGCCTCTATGGAAAGATTTACTTCTTTCAATACAAGATCAAGATTTTCTCTATATCTAGTACTATATTCATCAAAAGATATGTGACCATTCTGAGGCCAGTCATTCGTCAACCCTTCACATGATGAATCCCAAGGAGCCTATGAAAATATTTACTTGATCTCAAAAATGTAATAAAAACACTGCATACAATAAATAAAAATAATACACACATTTTTTTCACAGTACTTATAAAATATAAAATAACTCATTAAAAAAGTACACAATACATTGCAAGTAGAACTTAATTTTATTTTAAATATTAGGAGCTTAAAAAATGTATCTTACTATCTGTAATAACAGGTGATAAATTTTTAGAAAATGTAGAGATACACATATTAGTGAGAAGGGGAAGAAAAAAAAGAGCATATTTTGCATTTTCTAGGAGTAATGGGAGTAAAGAAATGATAATCTTCATATATATACACTTCTATCGAGATTTATCTAGACTGAAAAAAAAATTATTTGAATAAATTTCATTTTTCTAACCATAATAATCTACTTATTTTCTCTAATTTTCCTAAAAATTACTGACTTAATATAGCAATTTTTTTTAATACTATGACAAAAATTAGTCTCCAGTATAATTTCCAATTGTTTTTAAGAATTATAATTTTTAAATGAGTGTGAAATCCCAAATAAGAATTTTCAGTCATTTTTAAGTTTATTAGAAAGAGTAATTTAAAATCTTATCAAACAATATACCTCAGGCTTAAGGTGACAAAATTCATTTACTCGTTCAACTGCAATGGATTTGTCTTCTAACTCTGAATTCATTCTTACAATCCATTTTAAAGATTCTGTTACCTATAAAAAATAAACAATATATTTAGAAATAATATAAAAGACAAAAATAGTTAAACAACAGAATATTAATTAAATGTTAGTATTAATTTGTGTATAAATGACACTTTCCATACCTATACATACATAAAATTCTCCTTACAATTTAAAGGAATATATATTCTAATTACAAGAATTCATACAAAGTTATTTTAATTTCATACTTAAATTGCAAGTGATATACATAAACATTTTGCATCAATTAAGCATGCATGTTAGGTAAGATTATTTTTTTCTGTTTTAACACAAATTGCTAACAATCAGCAAAAAGGGTTAAAAATATTGATTCCATTGCTCCAAATCAATAATACATCTATAAATAACTATCAAAATTTTATTGCTTTTCCTTTTATATTCAAATGATGTTATTTTATAAACAAAAACGATATACATTATCATTTCTCCAATTGATATTTCAAAGTATATCTTTATTTCATTTATAACAAAGATGTAAACTATAAAACATTAATTTTATAAATGATAAAACATATTCAATTCATAAAAGTTGACGATTTTAAAAAATAAGTTTCTTACTGTGAGAGAATAAGTCACTATGAGACCCACAACAGCTGGACTTAAAGTATGACGACCTTGAATGGCCAACAAAGTAGCAATAAATATAATTAAACTTCCAAGAGAATTCAAACAAAAGGCAAGCCACCTAAAACATTTTTTAAAAAATGAAAGAAAAGTACAATATTTAAACTTAGCAATGGTTTCAAGAAATTTTCTTTATTTGAGAAGAAGTTAATGATTAAATGCTATTAAAATCATGCATAATTTGCAATAAAGAATAATAATATAAAACGAATACTTTTTTTCACATATCACTTTTCAAAATACATTACGTAAGGACTCTGGTTATCAATATATTCTGTTAACTTCCTTTAGAATAATTAAAAACATTTTTTTTCTTTCCACCAAGATATTACAACTAAAAAAAACTTAAAATTTCCTTTTATTTTAAAACTGCACCAAATTTATGGAGTGATTGATACATAGTTCAAAAGAATTAATTATACTCTTAAAAATAAACTATTTTACATTTTAATGAGTAAACCGAGTAGTAAAAATAATGAAGAACATAAAATTACAAAATATTGGTCTTCAAGAATCAGATTCTATTAGTATCAGATCAATAATGTAAAGATCATGTCCATTAAATTATAAGAAATGGATTTCCAGAAATAAATTCACTCAAGAAAATAATTTACCTATTGCATACGAAAGTGTTAAATACGCATACAAAATATTTGTCAACTTTTTCTTCAAATGTTTCAATAAAGTCTTTCTGAACACCATATGCTGTTATAGAAGATACACCTTGAATAGATTCCATAAAAAGACTATAAATAGGTGAGCGGCCTGTTGATTCCAATCTTTTAATTTGTCGAAAAGTATTTAAATGAAGTTTCTGAAAGAAATTAATTCTGCATTAAATATTGCAAGAAAAAAATAGTTTTCCACAACTTTTGAAAAACACGCAATAAAAAATAATTGTTTTTCACAATGTTTGAAAAACATGCAATAAACACATGAAATAAATATTTAAAAAAAATATTTCAAAGGATTAGGGATTTTAAGAAAATTAAATAAAATCATTTGATATAATTTTACAAAAGTTTTAAATTATATCACTTGAATAATAGATTGAATTACATTACAGACATTACAACATAAAATCATGCAGTTGTTAAAGAAGCGAAAGAAACACTTTGTACTAAAAATTATAAAAAATAGAACACATCACTGTTAACCACCAAAAGGAACTAAACTATATTTGTTAATGAATAAATTAACTTATTTATATAAATAACATTGTTAATTACCTTATAAAATATTTTCCATAATGAAAATGGATTTTTTTTTTATGGAAACAGTAAAAAAGAAAGTTCCAAATAACACACAGTTTAAATTTCATTCAAATTTTGATTATTGGTTTCTGATATTCCAGTAAAATTATGAGCAGTTCAGAAATTTAAAAGTACTTTGTGTAAATAATTAATCAACAAAAAATATTTA
>BMAU01006641.1:0-33429 GCA_019973935.1 Trichonephila clavipes
CAATAGTGTATGAATGAAAGACCTTGAAAAACAAACTAGAGCAAAATTCTTTAGTAAATCTTCCAACTCTTAACTTAAAAGATTCCAGTTATTGAAACTAAAATCTGGGACAAAATAGTTTTCTGAAGTATAATTTTTATAGCTTAGGAAAAAAGTGATGGACACATTACGACCCACGTGGATATTTTATCCGACTTGTTACAGATTTTAAAAAAAAGTATAGAAAATTTCAATTACAAAAATATTCCCTTAAGGTTATGCTCCATTTCTTTGTATATAAAATAAAATTCTAAAAAGACCTTAGATCATTTTTTTTTCATACTTGGAATAAATTGAACCATTTTGCAATCGCAAAAAGAATAGAATCAATTATAAAAAAATATCTATATAAAATTATTAAAATATACTTTTGTATTTGCTTTTATATTTAAAATAATATTTTCATAAATTGCGTTTACTTATTTTTTTTAAAGAAATGAAAAACACACAAGATTCACAGAGTCACAGCTTTATTCACTAGTATTAACACCTTATAAGCGCGATTATTTTTCTTTTGCCCAAAATACTTAAAACAAGGCATATTTTTTTTTCATTGCTTATAACTAAATACTGTACTAATTCCCGCTTTCACCACACAAAAAATGCTGGATGAAAAGCATTTCAGTACCATAGACTGCATCACCTTTTTAAAATGCTGGCATTAAACAATACATCATAAAAATTAAAAATAAGTGCAAATAAACCTAAGAAAGAAAATATCAGTGCTCGCATATCATATGAGCAAACTAGTTGAGGCCAACTTCCACTTAAAGGGGTAAAGAGTTTTTAGAATGTACCACACATATTTAACTTTTATAGCATTTGAAAACAAATTATATTGTTCCTTTACAATTTCTCCCCTTTTTTCATGTTTCTAAATATGTTTGCCCATTATATTTGAATAGAAATTACAAGCTTTAAAAATGCTTACCAACATGATCTTGCTCATTAGCGATCCAACTGGCATGCTTCTATAGCACCAAACGTAAGTCTGCAAAGGAATGATAAAAATAATCTATCAAACTTTACTTTTTAAGGGAAAAATATGTAATTACTTCGTTCAATAAATTTTTAAAAACCCAAAGTGAGAGAGATTTTATACGAGGGCTTTGTATGGGTCATCGACTATCTAAAATTAGAAAATTATATATAATCTCTGAACAAAAATGTTACTTATTTCTGCCAATATTATTTTAAATTTTAAATAATGATATCAGTTAGATCACGCAATTTATTCAATATTTTATTTTTAGATAATAATCCAAGACAATTTGTTAATAAAACTTATTTTAAAAAATAACTTTTTTATAAATATTTATTTTTTAAAAAACTTCAATATGTATACGTAAAATATCTCCGATGCATTTATGAGGGAAAAATTGTCCTGTAAAAAAGTTTCTGGAAATAGCAAGGATTTTTAGCTTGATTTCAATTGTACCACAGCGGTAATTTAAAACTCACATACGTAGTACGATCCAAAAATTCAGAGACAACGGTCATTGCTGACGACGAAAGCAAGCACTTAAAGCTATACCTGAAAATGATTCTCCAACCCTCTCCTACCCGGCCAGGCTGGTTTAATCCATATCTTGTGACCGAATCGCATCTGCAGCTACTATCCCTGAAGCTAGTTAGCTTTGTTCCACGATGTAAGAAAGAAGGCTTTTCTTGAACAGTGTTGAACATTAAATTCTGTCAATGCTTAGGTTAAACACCAATGTAAGCTTTGAAAATGTTAAGTAAGGTGTATGGTGAATCTACCATGGCGAGATCCTAGATTTACGAATAACATCGGTGTTGTAAAGAGGGACGAGAATCCATCGAAGACAATGAACGCGTTGAACGACCTTCGAATTCACAGAACTCGGAAAATGTTGCGTTGTTATCTGAATGGGTTTGAAAAGATTATTGTCAAACACTTGCCCAAATTGCTGAAGTTGCACACTTTTCGAAGGTGCCGTTAGAGGGAATCCATTCGTCGTAAGCAGCTTCACTTAAGGCAGAGTGACGACTGGTATCTTCTGCATGACAACTCACCAACACATCCATCCGAATTGGTAAAAAAGTTTCTCGAGAAAACTCGCGCTAACGTGTTTCCACACCCTCCCTATTCATCACACTTAGCGCAGTGGCCCTTTTCCCTTTTCCCATCAATGAAAAAACATTTCCATTGATGTCGTTTTGTATCATTAGATCAGATGAAAGCAGCATCACAGGAGGCCTTACAAGAGGTTGTAACAAATAGCTTCCAGCTGTTATACGAACGCTGGCTAAAATGTATCGTCACCCAAGAGGACTACTTTGGAGGAGATATGCTTTGGTGCAGTGAATTATTCAAGGTAAAGTTTTCTACACCTTGTTCCTAAACTTTTGAATCATTCTACGTATAGCAAAAACATACCTATAGACAAGCACGTGTAGATATTTATGTATTATATTAATATGATATTGCATATAATAACTGATCTTGAGGAAATAAAATAAATATAATCAAAGATTTGAAATATCAACGAACACAATATGTAGATAATAATTTATGTAGATAAACTGCAAGGCAATTAAACTAGATTTAAATTGTACACAGGTTGCAATAAATTAACTCAATACCACTGCTATAGTTACAAACAGTAAAATTTTATAAATTGCACGAAAGTTAAAAGAACATACATATACTGTGATTTTGAAATTCTTTTGAATTATATTTTGATATTATATATTTATAATAATACAATTAAAATACTATTGCAAAATTTGTAAAAAATCCCTGCTTAGAAATACATTAAATTATTAAACATTATCAGCAAGTTAAAGATCTATCACGAGGTGAAGCAACAACTAATTGTCTGGGTGACATAAAATTGCTCTCTTTTATAAAATTAACTAAATAGACAACACATCATGTTATTTTTATCGATACATTGCTGATATTTTTCGTGAAACAAAAATAAGGGAAAAAAACAAAGATAAATTTTTATCTGAACCACCTTACTATAATTCCTAAAAATAACAACAATGATCAAGCCGGTTTTCTAGTCATTCAGTTGCAGTTAAAAACGATTTAATATGTACTAATATTTGCAACATAAACGATTATTTAAATTTCTTAAAAATTAAAGAAAAAATATGTGTATATCAATATGCAGAGAGAAACATTATAAATTACTTTCAACAAGAAGTAAGAAGAAGAAGAAAGAGAGAGAAATCCCACGGTATTCCAAGTTCTCCTCGTGCTGCTGCTGTGGCTAAATTTAGACTTTTAACCGGACATGACTGCCTTTGTGCTCATCTGTTTCGTTTTAATTTAGTGACTTCACCTATCTGCGTTTTGTGTGACAATGGACAAGACATGACTGCCGCTCATTCGCTCTGCACTGAATGATCTTAACTGCATTGTAAAAAGGTATTGGAGAGCCCGTTGCCTAATGACCTGATGGTCAATGGCCTGGCATTTGTAAAATAAATAATACTTTTAACACAGCCGATTTTTAGTTTCACTCAAAGTAAAAAAAAGTCAATAAGTAGAATTAGACTTGATTATAAAAAAAAGTTTGTGTAACTTATGAGCACACGCGCACATTTCATGCGTTTTAAATATATATATAGATTCTAAAAAATAATTATATCAAATCTTTAAAAATATTTTTCTTATGTACAATAGTAAAATGAATAGCTTATTAGCTGCATCTTCAGTATAAACTGGGAGGCTAATATAACTGCGAGTTTTACACAAAGAAAATAAATGTTCTACTTATTTGACAAAAATCTTGTTTACTGAATAATTATATTAAAAATTATTTTTAAAGCTAACGTCATAAATGTTAAAAAAAGAGTTCACATTGTATATACGAGGAACGATTTATATAATGAATCAAAAGATTTTCAATAGTTAAAAAAATGAGTTAATAATGATAATTATTGTTTTTTAAAAAATTAACAATATTTACTTATTGACTTATCAGACCCAAAATTTGAAAATGAAGAAAAATCACATTGAAAAAATACAGCTTTGATACATTATTTAAGAGGCAAAAATAGTTAAAATGTTTAACATAAAGTGGATGCAAACTATTACATTTCATACAATAAGATTAAATCATGTACCTATTGGATGTAAATCACACGTATTTATGTTAAATGTAAAAGTTTTTAAGATAAAATGACCCATAACAGAAGAGAAGATAAAAAATTATCTTATTTTTCTGCACACATTCCATAAATACTATATATAAAAATAAAACATAAATAAATAATATAAAAGTAAGGAATTAATAAAGAACGATTGAGACACAATTATAGAATTCTTAGAAATAATATTAAAAGAGAGAGAAAGAAAATTTTAAGCATAACGAAAAGAAAATAATTGCTAAAAGAGAATTAATTAGACAATGAAAGAACGCGAAATGCTTTCATTTTGAAAATATAACTTTGTTTCGAAACCTAGCTCTTTTTAAAACCCTTTCTTAAAATATAACCGTCTCTATATAAACTATCATCCTTCCCTTTGTGTTTGCATCGAGGCTAAATTGTATATTTTTAGAAAAGAATAATTGGAATTTAATTCACATTTCGAAACATTTCACATTTCTCCCACATGATTCATATGCCCCTTTTAATATAAATATGTAAGACATAGAATATTACTTACAGAGATCTAAGAACTTAGCACCAGGAAACAGGTCTTCCTGCTGACGAGATGGCTTTTCGGTTTTTGGCCGGCGATATCAGAGAAGAGCCCCGATCCCTCCGTATCTGGGGCGCGTCTTACTACGCATGTTGGGGGCGGAGCTTGGATTTCATTGCAAATGAAAAAAGCGTCCGGAAAATCAAGCCCGTTAAGCTCGGAGGCTAAAATTATCCTTTTAAAAAAGATTTAAAGCCATTTAAAAGATTTAAATGAAAAATAACGAAGAAATCTCATTTATAAAATACTATTTGCAGAATATTAATGTGAGGAATTTGCGAAATAGTTTCATACTATATTAATTAAATTCGTAAGAACCAATGCCTTAAAATCATTTCAAAAACATTTAAATACTATGTGTTACAAATGTAGGACATTATCATATGATTTAGTTACAGTTGCATTGCGTTAGATTTTCAAAATTTTGCACAGCTATCAAAGAATCTCTAAAGCAGGGGTACTAAACCTTTTTCTTTTCTGCTGAGCCACATACATATGTCAACTGTTCCTCGCGGGTCGCAACGTGAAGATTAATTGGGGCGGGGGAACGCTATAAGAACAAGGACATTTTTTTAAAATGAGGATAATTGATCAAAGTATTAAAACACATAATTTTGGATATTAATTTTAAAACTATATTAAACTCAAAATCAACTCCAAAAAAGATAGGTTTTATGCATTTTTTACCCAGTTGTGGGATAATTTCAATTTTCTTTCATCAATGATCCCAAGGAACCTTCATAAATGTTTCGTACCTGTTGCAAAGATTTTTTTAAGAAAGCCAATTTATGTCGTCTTGAAGGAAATCCTCAAGAAAAGAGCCATTGAAAATTTTCTGCTTAGTGGTATAGTGACGAGTAAAATGATAGTTTTTAATATAACTTTTTCACAACAAATAAATTAAGATGTCGATCCATGTTTGTTTTTCTCAACGAAATAGTCAAGATTCCAATCGTCTTGAAACAACGCATATCCTTTACATATTTTTCGTTTGGTAGACATGAGGGTAAATTAAAAATTAATTTCATTCATAATAAGGTCGCTACTCCACTGTTACTTGTTATGACTAACTGTAACAATTACAAAAAGAAAAATGTTATCTCGCAATTCGTACCAGCACGACATCGATATAAAACTGATAAATACGATTGTTTGAATAAAAGAATTTCTCACTAAATTTTTAATGCATTTTTCTTAAATATTTGAAATTGTTAATGTAACAACTCGTGACTGGGCGACTCAAAAAGGTCAGGTGGTCCACATGCGGCCTGAGAGCAGCACGTTGAGTATCGCTACACCTTTCTTTTTATAATGCACTGCGGATTGTTGTTTTACAATGGAAGACCTAGTACGTCCCTGGTATCTCTTTTTAGTGCGGCACCATATAGGCGGATACCAAACACCACAGGTAATTTTGACGCCCAGTTTCCTCCCTAGAGGGAGGCACTTGAGCTCTGACGATGCGAGCGTGTAATATAATTTAATTTTTCCGAGAGCACCTAAGCCAAACATACACTTCAGGAATCTTTTACAAGTTGTTTAATCATACGGCATAGCCGCGGTCGATTTTCTGCATCATGAAAATCCACCGATTCTAGCCGGTGTCGAACCCGCAACCTTAAGTGCAGAAGACCAGCGACAAACCAAACATGCCACCCAGCCGGTTAGCCACTCTAAAGTATAGATAAGGAATATTTATTTGAAATAAAACAAAATTTAATTATTTTCTTAAAATGATTTTGATTTAAATTTTCAGGGGTATTTTTTTTAAATTGTTTTTTCCAAGCTTAACATTTATTTAAGTAATATCTGAGTTTAAATTTTTTTAAAAAATAACAAAATGCCTTTTTTATGAATCAGTTAATTAATCTGATAAATTTGAATGTACTAAAATATTTAATTCCGGACTAGTACTGCACCACTACCCTAAAAGTGAGGAATTATCTTATTAACTCCTTATTTTTAAGGAGGGTCATTGTACTCCAGCGGTAAAGGCTTAACGATTAATAATGTTTGAATTCTGATTCAATTAATAAAAGTCTCATATTAATGCAAAATGAAGAAAATCATGTTGCCATTTTTATTATAAAATCATTGATCCACATTATAATTATTCTCTCAAATCTACATTACATACACTACTTGATCGTTTATCGTGCGAGTGATGATTTTAAATATATCTGAGTTCTTTAAATCCTCATATTGGGGTGTAGTGTGGAAGTTAGGAAATTGGAACAATACCTATGATTTTTTGATCATTCCTCTGACCGTGGCTCAAAATTGTGAGATACTATTCCTATACTACTTGCGGTGCTATGGAAGATTGACATTTGTAAGTATTTTCAATGCGGATAATGAAAAGAAAAAAATAAAGACTTTGAGTTGAAATCGTGAATATATATATATATATATATACACACACATAATAAAAGTAGTAGTTTTTTTCTTTTTCATTATGAAATACATCGTAATACACATGTAGAAATCATTACAAGTCAATAAACTATATTCAGAGCAAAATGAACGTCTACGGTATGTATTGATTTGAGTTCAATCAATACTACCAATAAAAGCTTTAGATTTTTATATTTTTCCAAATTGAAATAAGGATATTTGCCTATTTATTTCTAATTTACATAAATCAGTCCTTTTTGTACGCACATAGGCAATTTTTTTAAATATGCACGAATGTCACTAACCCTTTGTTGCATATGTATGAAAAAACATCATCACATATAGACTGCGCATGTTATGGCACGGATAATCTTGAAGTTATAGTCATCTTTTATTACGTTTTTCTATATAAAAAAATTATTTCAATAAATTATATGTATAGTAAATAATAAAATAAAAACGCATTTTGTTCGATCTTTTTTGATTTATAATAAAATACAATTTGAGTAAATTAATGAATCTTCTATTATAGAAAGATTAAGTTATTTGAATTCTTTATTCGGACAAACCCTGTGCATTATTTTTTTTACAATTTACACAAGTTAGTTTGATTTCTGTAATTTCTCATATAAAATTTTGCATTGCGAGCAAATTAAGATTGTATTGTGTTTAGCATATTGTGTTTTAGCAGCCCCTTTTTCCCTTCATGTGTCCTTACGACGAATAAAGGATTAAATGAACAGAGTTAGATCGGAAGTACATGTTAATCAAGTGATTTATTTTCCCTGGAGCTCTTAGTGCATATAAGTGCTAAGCTAAATAGTAAAAATACTTTCTAATGTTAATGAAAATTACGAGGATGAGTCGGAAAGCAAGCTTCTCCTTTCGGTTGGGAACAGGGTTGTGTGTGGAAGTCAAAACATAGAATGAGAGATTAAAGATAAGACATAACTTTATTTTTCCACATAAGTACCAAGTACATTGTGACATTTGTCATACCACTTGATAAGCTTCAAGAACCCTTCCAGGAAAAATTCAAGGTTTTGCCTACAGAAAAAGTGTTTAATGGCTTCTTTGACTTCAGCATTGCTTCCAAAGCGCATTCAGGCAAGATTCTTCCTCAAAGAAAGAATCAAAGAAAGTTAGTTGGTGCGAGATCAGGACTTTGCGGATGGTGTAGGCGCTCCCAACCAAGAGTTGCAATATATTTTTGCAATGCCGTCACCGAGTGTGGTCTCACATTGTCATCCAACGACGGAACGATAGATCTGAGAAAACTAGGCCAATTTTTCCGAATCACCTCTTTCGATTCCGATCAGGGTGTCACAATACCGTGTATGTACTGTGATACCCTGGTTCCAACCTCCATAAAGTCCACTCAAAAGTACACGCTTCTTCCATATGCAAAGCCCTGAGTTTTCCCTGGAGGGTTTTTTGAAGCCTACAAAACGGTATGACAAATGTCTCGATGTAATTTGTACTTATGGGAGGAAAAGTTATGTCTTATCTTGAATGTCTCATTCTGCGTTTTGACTTTCCTCAACAGCTCTGACCACAGTCGACAGGAAAAACTTACTTTCCGACGCACCCTCGTAAAAGCATGTATACATACAGGGGGATTTTTCTAAATTGGCAGTATTCCGAGCCACTTGTACCTCGACCTAACAAAAGAAATGACGCAAAACGGTATGGAGGTAAATGATGACGATGAAAGAGAAAGCAGGATTTCGTGAAGAAAAAAAAGATGGTAGGGTTATTAATTGTACTGTACAATGCAAAAAGTGAAAACAAAAAAAGAAAATAATAATAGCGCACCAAACAACAGACAAGATGTTCTAGCTTTTTATTAAAAAATAATACACAGACATTAGAATACAACAAATTGAAAAAGACAAATGCTTTCCTTGCATATTTTTATTTTTAATCAAATTTCTTTAATTTTTTAAAATACATGAAAATTTTACGATATGAAATTTTGACCTACAATATTAACATTATTTATCATAAATGCATATAATCTAAAAATACTTTAAAATAATAAATAATGTAATTTAAATAATAGTAAATAATACAATTTTGTATAGACTGTGATTAATATATTTATAGCCGCCCGGCCAGTATGAAGTATATGACAGGATAAAAAAATTTCAAGAGCAACAGTACATTTATTTTTCAAGGCATTCTTGACAATTATTTTTCATCTTGGTCTTCAGAATTTTCAAATTTTTGCTTCTCCTCCAATAAAAAACGAGGTGGCATATTTGTCACGCATTTCTTCTAATTTAATCATTAATTCGACTAAGAGATGAAATTATAAATTTTAAAATCATTTATGAAACAATTATTTATTATGTTAAGCTTTCATGTTAATATTTTTCATAGAAATGTTTAAAGGTTACTATAAAACAAAATATCCTGTTATTGACATACATTTGACAGTTGGATTATTCCGTAACAACCAGAGTAATATTATAAAATTTCGCTGAATGCATGAGAGTACGAGTCGTAATAATGTCGCGCTATACAGCAACAAAAGGACTATTGGCGACTGTCCTCGTAATTTTCAACCTCGCTCAAGTGACGAGGACGATACCTGATCTGACACCACCCTCTCTCTAAACTACCACACCACGCTATCAGGAAGATTTTGAGCTCGACAGACTTAACGCGTAAGATCAGAATTTTGCTGAAAAGACAAAAATTGTTGATAAGGAATTAGTGCTTTCACTTATGTGAATATATATTTGCTTCACTGTTGTCTACATTTAAATTATTTTCTTTTCTTGAAAGGGGGGGGGACGATTTATTTTTTTAAAACAAATTACTTTTGAAAGTTTTGAAAAAAACTATGTATTTTTAATTAAAAGATTGTTAAGAGAAAAATTGATCTTGTAACTCTCCTAATAAAAGAAAATCTCAAAAAAGGAATCTTAGAAATAATGTAAAAATATTTAAAAATATTTATATATATTCATTCCGTCTAATTGTTTGTACAAGGTAACTTAATATAAATTAAATTAAAACGTATTATTATTTAAGAACGCACCCATTTATTTCAGGTAAATGATTAAGCATAGCACGAAAAGGTCTTTTTAAAGAAAACAGTCAAATTTAACCCTTTAATTGCGGATTAAAATTTGCGCGATTTTCTCCTCAGTGCCACCTTTTTTCAGATGCATGTATTGAGGGAGACGGCTTGGGAGTAGTTTTACTTATAATATCATATTTCGGAAGGACAGATATATCCGTCCTCGACACTTAACGTATCAATTGATATAGACGTATATATACGCCGGGGCAGTTAAGGGGTTAATGATAGATCTTATACATGTTAAGTTTATTCATAAAAAGAAATTTAAATCGTTCGTATCAATGCAATATTCATTGTTCAATCTTCAATTCTTTTATATCTCTGAATTTTAATTAAACATAGTTTACAGAGTAGTTTAAATCAAATTAATATTTTAAGGTATGCTGTTGAACAATTTAAGATTCTGAAAAACAGATATACAGAAAGAATGAGAGAAAATAAGGGGGGTGCGTATTGACATGTGCATTCAAGTATTCTCCTACCTAGCGTAACTGTCATTCCAAAAGCTGAAGTATTATTTTTTTCTTTGATTTACTTATTTATTTATTTTTCTGAATATAATATCACAATTCAGCATCTTATCAAATTAAACAATACTTTCATAGTTCATTTCAAGTAATTACTTAAGACGAAGACCTACCATTAATGTAACACCTTACATGACATCTAGAAGGCGCTGGCAATTGCGAAATTTTTGTGACTAATATTTGTCTTAAGATTCCCTAGATGGGCAATAAATTTCTCTCTCGGGTACTCCTTTCAATAAAGTTCTCCCCTCTCTCAATCCAGATTAAGTTGATGATTTCATTTCTCTTTTGAGATTGAATATCGGTTGACGCACTCAGGCTAATGATACTCTCTTAAAATTTTATTTCTTACTTTATTCATTTTATAAATCATTAAAATATCCAGCAATATTTCTTTAAATTCAGAGGGCAATATATATATATATATATATATATATATATATATATATGTGTGTGTGTGTGTGTGTAATTTTAATAGTTATATCCTTTTATTACTTTTTGTTCATCTCTAACTTTATCATGGCAAGCTCTATCTGTCAATGTCAACCCCATTTTTTGAAGATAGGGGATTAAGACCTCTTCGGACATCATGTGCCCGATGACCATTCTACCCATTCTCCTCTTTTAGCGGAAGGGGACGCGCGGGCGACTGAGGGAGTCATAAGAGTGGTAAAAGAAATGTTAGTTATTTTTTCTTTTTCGGGGGAAGGGTGAATCTTGACCATATGAGAGTTCTCACTGTGCGAGTGACCTGCTAGTCGCTCTTTCACCCACCAGCCCTTACGAAAGCATTTCGGTGTCCCTAGACACTCAGTGTTGGACACAGAAAAACTTTTTTCAAGCTCTTCCAGAAGTTATTTTTTATATTTTTCCTTCATACTATTTTTTTATATTTTGTTTTAAAGCACTTAATTTTAATTCTTCTTCGACGGCCTTCATTTTAATAGTTCAAATTTCTTTTAAATTTTATTATTTTAAATGCAGAACTAGTTGTCTCAATTTTCTTCTTGGACAAATTCTTATCTATAAAAATAAAACTAAATATTTCTCAAAGAAATTAGCAAATAATAATTTCATTACATTACTTTTAATTATAAATAGCAGTATCAATAGTATCACGTGTATTTCAAAAATATTCAGACAATTTTCAAATGAAGAAAGTAAACATAAGTATAAATATTACAAATGTTTTCCCGTCGTTTTTCAGTACGAATTCTGAAATATATCAACGTTGAAGCGTTGTGTAATAATAGACATAATATATTTTATGCTTCATGTATATATAGATTAAAATACATTTTAAGTATATACAATTATTGATTTTAGTATAACAATAACATAAATTTAATATTTATATCGCTAGAAAACCATAAACGAATTTAATTTTTACGCATATTTGGTAACAAAATATTAGTTTCATTTTATGCAGGAATCCAGAAAATAATGCTACGTAAAATATCGTGTGCAGTTCTTACGATGTTCCTGTTCAAGAAGATATAGGTGATCACAGTATCCATGGTCATAAACTCGTGGTCGGCGTGGCGATGTTTAAGTCATGGGTTCGAGTTCTAGTACCATTGAAGACCCTCCATAAAGAGTGCCGAGGCTCAAAGTCCTTATGTTGGGGAACGAGGAAGCTTGAAAACTGGGATTCCAGCTTAGGTATTGTCCTCGTCCTTTGATAGAAGTTCAAAATTACGAGGCTGTCGATAGTCTTTGCGTAGCTTCAAAGTTTGACGTTTTTCAAACAATCATTCGATAATATGTAGATTTTATTTTCAATAATCTGTCACTTTTAGTTTTTTGCGGGAAATACGGCGTAGGTACAGGCGAGATTTTTGGCACAAACATTTGTCTAAAGATTTCGAAAAAGACAATAAATTTCTCTCTGTAGCGCACTTCCTTCACTAGAATTCTCCCCTTTCTCTGAAGGGGGAGGTAAAATAGTGTTAAATTTTGACCATGATATAAGTCTAAAAGGGGTTTCTTACTTTTTTAACTCATGGAGCTCTGATAATTTGTTATGAACGCTTTATACGTTTCTAACTGTGGGGAAAATCCTATGTATTTTGCATGAATTTGCAACCTAAAGTTTAGGAGCTGTTCTTGTTTAAATATAGATTTTACCGTCAAATTTTTTGAAATGTCAATAAGTTGTTCCCTCTCCTTCATTATAGGTGTTTTTACCCACAAATGAAAAAAAAAGGTACATTTTCCATTACAAAACGATTTAGTTGTGCAAAAACATTGTATTAACGTGAATAAAATTATTTCGTTGGTCCCGGCAGAGTAAACAATGGAATATTCACAATCGAGTATTTAGTACATATAAAGAAAGACGATTTAATATTCTTTTATCATGGTATAATAAATGTTTATAAAAGTACTAGCTGACCCAGCCACGCGCTACTGTGGCTTTGTTTTAAAACATTGATTTAGTATTATTCTCAGCCATTCAATGCAGTCAAATGAATCTTCGCTTGCAATTTCGGAGAGTTTAGATTGAGCGTAAAACAATATAATGTTTTGCATTTTATTCATCTCCTATTTGAGTATAGTATAATACATGAAATTCTTATGAAGTTGTTAAGTAACAACATAACAAGATTTAATTTTATAAATGAGTTGACTATATATAACGCGTTGATTTTTATCAATTATTAATACTATTTTTATCATTTTAAAGTATAACATTAAATACATGCACAATCATGCATGCATGTTTACGCATGTTACAATCCGTGGGAGTACTTTCTCGATTTCTTCTTTAACAATCCTTCGAATCAGATCGCTGAGATCTTTTTCGTTTGCCGTTGATGTGGGTGTATATATATATGACATTAGAGGTTGCCTCTCACATCGTAGCGGTACAACTCGCTTCTTTCTCATGGCATCCACTTCACGGCAACACGTAACAAATTTATCTACTGGGCTAACTTCGCTGTTTATCAGTACCTGGTAGAGATCTTCAACCACCCCTTTCATGAGATGCGATATCTTTTGATCTTCTGGCATATTGACTCCACCCATTTTTTTAATATATCCGACAATATTAAGAAAAAGAAGCTGAATTGAAATACGTCCTGTAAGAAGTAAAGGTTCCTACTCTGTATTTCAAAAGTGACTAAGATAACCACCGTACTTTACTTCGGTCAGAAAGGTTATCCAACACCATCTAATCACAGATGACCTCAAAAATCACCGAAAGTTGGGACCTCCCTCACACATCCCCCCTACGGCTTCTTCCTCTCTTTTCTGTTTTAGCATATAACAATAAAAGTTTCCTATTTCTCTCCTTTTTGGTTTGTACTTTTCTTTCCTAAAGACTTCGGACCAACAAGTGCTTTCTGGTCCCTTCTGAAGTGAAATTCCTCCGACATATTATACGTCGTGGGGTGGATGACCAGAGTACTTAGCTCTTCCAAGCTATAACCTCTCATTATCAGGATTTTGAGTTACTGTGATGTTATGACTCTTGCCATTGGCGTAGCTAGTTCTGAGGGGGCCCTGTATCAAAATTCGTCCGGGGATCCTTTTTATATTTCAAGACCCTGTTAGTGGGACTGTAGTTACACATGTTGGGGCCCCCGTAGCTTGGAGAGAACCCCGTATCATTGATACGGCTGATACGGCGGTAGCTACACTCCTGACTCTTGCCCTTTGTTAAAAAATAGTACTTAAAAAGTAAAAAAAAATACTTTAAAGAGACTAATAGAAATAAAAATTTAAAATTAAAAGAATAAATTATGTGCTTGAAAAATACCATATAAAAATATTGACATCATGACATGAGGAGATGCTTTTGGAAGGACGCTAAACGGTTTTGTAGCTAACAAAAGTGCAATTAAACAAAGTAATTTATCACATAGAGATTATACTGAGTAATAGATTGTTTAAAACAATAATTTATATGGTAAAACAGCTTTGTAATAATTAGATTGACTTAAGTTTTCTAGGGGATAGATTCAATATCCTCCCCCCCCCCAAAAAAAAAGGTGTGTAAACAGCTCATAACTGATTATGAGATTTTCTAAGCAAATGAATTATGGAAAAAGTGAGAAATGTAAAACTTTTTAACATTTGAAAATCGAGCAATTCGATTCACAATTGCGAGATTAAAAAAGCAAACATTTTTAATTATTACAGTTATATTTTTCCTACGTTTATAAAATAAATCACTCATTTTAGAAGTTTAATAAAATTAAGAATTCTGTATATTTGCGTTTAAAAAATTAAAACGCCGTTTAAATATTTAGAAAATTAAGTTTTGATTTTTATAAAAACTAGTGTTTTTAAAAGTGTATTCAGCAGATTATCATTTTGTGAATGATTTATTTTCTAATTTAAAAATAAAAATAAACTAGTAATAAAAATCAATATTTTAACTATAGTACTAAAAGGAAAAACTACAAAATAAGCAGCAAATATATGTTCATATGGCAATGCCCCACGTATATCTTATCAGATAAAAAAGTTAAATAAAAATTTTACTACTTAAAAATTTTGTCACATATTTAACTAAAATGGTGGTTATATATTTTGAATTAATTTTAATTCTAAATTTGATTCGAGTAAAATGTATTGCGCATCACAACATCTATTATATTAAAAATTTAGTCAAGAACTTGAACAGGTTATTGGAAACGTTCAATGATAGAAAATGCCAGACAGTAATTTTTTTTTAAAAAAAAAAGGCAAACAGATACAGAGACTTTAAAATCGCAATCTGCCATATTTATTCGAATCGACCATATTTATTCGACTAAAAATCGGGTGCAGCTTAGAATCAAAGACGGAAAAATTCATCGCATGGGAAAATTGAACTAGATACTGTCGGATAGAAAAAAAATACAGGTTCTCGTTTATTTTTAAAAGTTATATATATAAGGCCCTTCTACCAACTACCGCACCAACGGGGGCAGGGCCGATCCTAGGGTGTTGGCCGCCCGCATGCAAAGATGTAAAGTGCCGCCCCTCTAGAGAATTTTTCATATTTTGACTAATACTTAACATTGACGCTATAAACTCATCTACCTGTATTAAAGTAAAAAGTAAAACATTAATAAAATGTAAATACAATTCTATAAGTGCAGAACCCTCTTTTTTTACCAACTAATATGTCATAATAACGACAAAATGCTTTACTTAATCAATAAACAAGAAAAAATACTACCTTTAAAAAATTTATAATTAGAAATAAAAAATAATTGTATTTACTCAGAAAATATAATCCAATAAAAAAAGTACTAAAGCATATAAATGAAATGTATATAAATCAGTCCTTTCACACACAAAAAAGACTACCTAATAATTAACTGTAAAATAACTTTTCTGGCTTTCTGAGAAGCAAATTTGTCAATAGTTTTGTTGAAATTCATTCATTCTGAGATTTCAGATTCAATAGAGATGATGGCTAAATCAGAAAACCTTTCTTGCGTCATATTATTTTTCGAGTAATTTTTAATAATTTTTCATTTTCTAAAACTTCATTCTTCTGAAGCTAGAGAAACAGATAAGGTTAAAAAATTCTCATTGCTTGAGAAAAATCTGGAGATCATTCTTGATTATAATTTCTAATACCTCAATTAGTTGTTTTTACCTGGATAAATATCTTTGAATGAAGTCGTTTCATTAACGGGTTGTACGCCGTCTATATCTTTCACAATATTTCCTTCCTCCTGTACCTGTAACTTAATATTCAAGTCCATCTAAGGTTTTCATGAGATCCTCATCATAAATGTTGTGAAACATACACAAAGAAGAATATCGAACAGCACTCAGATAATACGGTAAATCGTCCATTAGCTGAAGAGATCGCGAAATGAAGGAAGGAATTTGAAGCTAGTTCATCACTCCCTCATAAACAAATAAATATACTTTTTTCCTGAGCTTTGAGATGGGAAATTCGGAATCAATACCTGAATCTCTAGCAAGTGTTGTTACTGAATCGACAGATATCTTAAAGTTATCAACAGATCTTTGGGAAACTAAATATTGTTTATAAGATTATCTACGCTTTCAATGCATTCCACGATATTGAATTTAGGATTTTGAATCGTTTTACTCAATACGCATCAATTCATGATGATAAATCATGCCAAATTAAAATTTAGTCAAAAACTTAAATGTTTAAATTATTTTTTTCTGTGTGTCTGATGGTATCTTCAATTAAGGCATTTAATGCGGTAATAATATTTTTAGGTCTTGTTTAAGAGGTCTAATAGCAATAATACAACCTTCCTTCCTTGAGGTTTTAAAGTTAGACTTTTCACGTGTTTTTTTGGTAAATACCATCGATTTGGAGATGCAGAAAAATAATTACAAACCTCTTGTACCATATAAAAAAAAAACCCAGAAATTTCACCAATGGAGCTGGCAACGTCATTAACGATTAGATTCAATGTATGAGCCGTAATGTATTCAATGTAAAAAATTCATCTCGTGTTAATGACTTTATATTTGCTGGCAAATATTGAAATGGATTATAGCTCGTAATATTAAGAGTGTGTTTGTGCGGTATTTAGATTAAAAATTATTATATACTAAAAAAAATCCATTTAAAATTCACAAAAAAAAAAAAAAAAAAAAATTCAAAAAATGTTTTTCCTTTCTCATTTATGTTAAATTAAAGTCATTTTTCATAGCTTGATAAATATCACTTTATTTTTAATATGCAAGTAAAGGTAAAAATAATAAAATTAAGAAAATAATTTTAAATAATTTTTTCATTAGAAATATTTTTTTGTTGCAATTACCGTTAAATCTGGAAAGCAAATTTTTAAACCTAAACACCAAATAGTATACCTGAAATATGTTAAATTGGTTTTTTAACAAAAATTTGACTGTATAAACAGATTATTTCCTACATATATTTATAGCCAATCTCTAAATGCGGAAAAAAAATTTAAATTATTTTTTAAAAAGTATTTAAACCTGTTGTATGAATAAATACATCTGAAACTCTTACAGCAATGAATGAAATAAAAGAATGATCTGGCCGCGTACCAAAACCGACAGTAATAGACAATTTGGATACTTAAGTTATAAATGAGTGTATCAGGCTAAATATATTTGGAAACAATTTAACACAGCTTCATGAATTCAGTCTTAAACGTGATGCATACAGGAGATGTTATGAAGAGACATTGGATAGATAACTTCTGCTAATATAGAGAAAATAGTAAACATTTTGACACGGTAAGGGGCTAAGTGAGCGTTTTTCAAACTGTGGAGCGTGCCCCCTAGAGGGGGGTGAGCATATCAGAAACTCAAAAACAAAAGATTATTTATGAAAAAATTTTAATTCCCTGAAAATAAACAAACCAAATACATTTTTAAATAATAAAAAATAAAATACACATTTACGCTGATATAATACACTTATCAATGTATCAAGATTAACAGTACAAAGTTAAGAACAAGTTTAATAATTACAAGGGACCCGATGGAAATTGTCACAAATGAAATTAACATAGAAAAGTTAACAAAAATACAATCTTAATCATTTGTATGGTTTATAATTTATCCCTTAACTATCGATTAAAAGTTACGTGATTCGCTCCTCATTGCCACCTTTTTTCACATGCGTATGTGATGTATTGGGGGGAGGGGGTTGGAAGAAAAGGAATAAATAAAAGCAAATTTTCTGAGATAAAGTAAGTCCTTCGCAAACACTGTCACGGTCCTTTTTATTGCATTTCAAAGCCTTTGGAATAATTTGTTGGATAGCATTGCACAGAAAAGATCATACTTCGGGAAGACGTATATATATGTCCATGGAAATAAATGTTTTGTTTGAGCGAGACGTTTATATGCACCGTGGCCCTTAAGAGGTTAAAGTCCTACAGTAGCTTTAGCGTCAAAGTATAGTATTATTGAACTCAAAACATTGTTATTGTATAGAAGGAGGAGGCGCAATGAAAATTATGATTGAATAGATATTGGGTCGCAAATATTGAAAGTTTGAGAAGCACTAAACTAAGGATTTAAATTTCTAGCCTTTTTTTCTATTAAAATGCTTTGTTTCACAAAGGGCCACAGCTTACGGGAAACTTTTTTGAAAATCAAATCATCATTTGTTATTTTTAAGACAAAATTTAGTAGAATTATTGCCTGTGCAAAACCGTCATGGTTCGACGGTTCGAAATTACTCAGAGAAATGTTTGTTGAATCTACAAATTCGTAACTTCTCAAGTGTTTCGAACAGAAGATAGCAACCAGAAGCAAACCTTCTCACAGATTTTTTTCAATTAGAAGTAAATGCATATTGTTTACGTTAGATCGGAGGAAAAATGCGCTGATGTGTGCGAATGTATAGGCAAGATTGCTTTTAAAATGTTAAGATCTCACAGGATGTTTATAAAATCCATGGTGTGTACAGTCGCTCGTATCATTTACTTCTATAAAAAAGTGGGCAAAAACGCGTTTGTTTCCTGTGGTTCTCAAAACATTGGTGGCTGCCCACCCATACCTCATTTTTTTTTCGCTATCCTTTCTCACAACGCAAATACGACCTCTACCCCTCACGTGACCAAAGGATTCTCTCCCCTGATTTAACCATCACTTTAACAGTCTTCCATTAAAGCTTGTGGCTCCTCGCACAGCGCTACAGTTATCTCGTTTCTTATAGGTGAAACTGGATATAAAGAAAGGTAGGATATTTATATTTATTGTAAATCTTTATTCTTCTGTAGTTATTGAATTTATTTTTAGTTTTGAATAAACTGGTGCATTTATGCCAATATCCCTAATTATTTGTAAATTAAGATGTTTTATTTTATATGAGAAGCTGGTGTGTCTTAAAGTTTATATTTTTTTTATTCTATCAAATCCTATTATCTTAAAAATATTAAAAAATTCATTAAAAACATAACGTGTAAAACCACACATTTTATAGTAATGCCTCGTAATTATTATGTACCCGACACTATTCATCTAATAAAATACATATCCTAACATTTTCACGGCTGTGTATGCTATTTAAATGAGATAACATATTGATTAATATATTTTAGTGAATAGCGAAATATTCTCAATACGGTATATATAAATGTTTTTGAAGAATTCTTTATTATTATTTCTGTTTCTCTTCATATTATGACTATTTTAAGAAAAGTATATTGAAATTTGTGTGTGTAATGTGTAGGAAATTTTTTGCTAGATGAAATATAATTGCGCGTAAAAAGCGAGCTATCTTTGTACTAGGATATATATATATATATATAAATGTGGTACTATTTCACTCTGAAAAATTTAATTTCAAATCATTCAGAAGAGATGTTTAATGTTAAAGTAGATGTCAAGGATTTCAACGAAATATTAAACATTTCAAATAAGTTAGAAGATATATCAACAGAAGAGTATAAAGTTTAAATGTACATAGAGGATTATTGTGTGCATAATATATATTAATGCTCCGCGATTGCAAATATATAATTATTTTAGATAAAGAGATTAATTTCAATTCAGAAAAATCAGGACAAAACATTTGAGACTTTTGGACAGAAGTGATTTAAAAATGCTCGCAAATATATTGCCATGAAAGCCCTTTCAACGCAATATTTCATTTTTAATTTGTTAATATCGAAAACATTTGAATCAAGATTTCATAAAGTTGATTGCCAATTACCTTGTTTACAAACATAACAGAAAACATATTTGGAATTACATGATTTGTAGAATGTCTCGCATTCGTTTCATTCACCTTGTGTAAACTGTAACACACCTGCATTTTCATATTTTAAAAAAAAATCATTACATTCGGGAATATGTGCTTAAATAATTATTCAAAAAAGCGCAATAAATTAATTTTAACGGTGAAGGATAGTTGAAAAATAAGGAAATTTAAGGCCAATTATATATAGATTAATGCTGCTTTTTATATTTCTCTGTTTTATTTATTATTTTATTAAATTTTCGATTGGTATATTATTCAATGCGCCTGTACTTTCTTATATATACTTCATTTTATTATGCTACGTAGATTTTATGCACATGTTTGATAGTTCACATAACTATTTCTTAAAGAAAAATTTTATTTATCTACATTATTCGTTTAAATTATTTTTCATGAAGATTTCAGCATTCGAAGTATGTTAAATGTAAAATGCTATTTTTTTAATTAAAAAAAATTGTGTTTGTTTTTTAAATATTTTTAACTAGGCATAATATTTATTTTTAACGCATAAGCAAATAATGTAAAAATTGGCTTAAATATCATTACAAATACAAATGATTCAAAACTTGAAACTAATCAGTGCATTGCCTCATTAATGATATGTTAAATGAAAAGTTGCTTTGTCCAACTTATAGGTAAAATATGGCGATGAAAATTATGATTAAATATTGGGTCGCAAATGTAGAAAGTGTGAGAAGCACTGAGTTAAGTGGATAAGATTGCATGAAATTACTCTTCAACTAGGAGATGGGGTGTACATACAAGCGGGCAGATCTATGTACAGTGAAAATCGCTTAACATGAACCTGAGGGAACTGAAATATGTTTTCGTGTTAAAAAAATTTCGTGTCAAAGGATATTGTAAAAAAAAAAAAAAAAAACTGTACACACATTATTTTCATATACTGCAACGAATTCTTCCGATAATACAGTAGATCAGTCCAATAATACAGAAAACTAATGCGAAATCATCTCTCTTTGATTTCACACCCCTCTGAAATTTCTAGTACTTTCCGTATTTTGTTCATTCCCAGAAGGGAAATCTTTTCGTGTAAAGATGGAAAAAAATACATGAAAATACGTAGCAGTTTGTTGGGACCGTTGTATTATGTCTTGTTATCCGATATTTCGCCTTAAGCGTTTCTACGTTAAACGTATTGCCCTGTAGATCATGATTAGCTTTTAATATGTTTTCTTTTATTATTGTTTTTAGTGCTGTGAAGATTATTTAATCAAAATGAGCTGCAAGATTTTTTTCTCAAATATTTTTATACCAAATACAATTGCAAGAAACTACCTTTTAATAAAAGTATAACATTTTTACTAAAAAGGAAAATGGATGCGGTTAATGAGCGTTGCAAAACCATAAACAAAAAAATCACTTCTTTCCTCTTTTGTTTTTCTAAATTGTAAGGCTCTTCTTAAATTGAAAACTTTTAATTTCCCCAAATGCATATTAAATTTAAACACTACTACGTCTCTTAGGTAATACTAACCATATTAGATATTTTCGTAAAGCAGCTATCACAAAAATCAATTCTGAAACGCTTTTGTTAAATATCAATCCACAGAGAGTTGCCAGTGTCGCTGATAAGTTATGCCACGAACTTTGCTATCAAATAAAGGATGTACGTAAAAAGAAAACATTAATAGACAATGTGTGTGAGCCAACACGCTGTGTACTAACATTCTGTTTTTCTTAAACTATGCTATACTATAGGAAAATCGAGACTTATTTTGATTTTTCTCTCTCAATAACTATTTAAAAACCAGCATATGTATTCGACTTATTATAAGTTTTATTTTGAGAAATTGCACAAAATTTTGCTTGATTGATAGAATTATACGCAGCCGCCCCTTGCTTTGGCCTCCCTCGTGCGGTGCACGCGCTGCACACTTGCTAAGATCGGCCCTGAACGGGGGCATCTGTTGAGCTCTCGACAGATTTAACGTGCATCGCTCACCTATACGGTGGGTATTCAGCGGTACTAGGTACGAACTCATGAGACGCCAGTCACGGGTCCGTTACGTTGACCACTAGGCTACCACGGAAACTTTTTACTTTGTAAATATATCATACTAGCCGTTATCCACCCGCTTCACTGGGTATTTCACGATGTTGTCTAAATGTATACTGTTTACATATATATGAATTATTGATATATAGCATTAAGAATTCGATTGTATTGAAAAATATATTTGTAGCTGTAACTCTCGCCTCTTGATATAAACAGAGCATAAATTATAATATCTAATTTCTATTTATATCTAAAATAGAACTACAAAGATTTTTTGGGCTCACTTAACCTAATAATCAAGTGGATTTCCAGCAAAGCAACTTTCAGTGAATCTCTACTCCATAAAATAAGCAAGCGTGCTAAATTTCAAGTCTAAATCTAACAGAGCAAAAACGGAATTTTTATCATCAATACCTCGTTGAGAGCATTCTTAGTGGATCCCAATTCAACAAAAGAAGCATGCAAACCAAATTTTTTTATTATAGTCTTAGCAGTTCGAAAACGGGAATTTTGTCTATCAATACGCCCAACAACTCTCCCCGCTTCCCCTGGAGTTGATTTCCGTAAAATCCATTCTTAGTGGAACTCTATTCAACTAAACAAACGTGCTCAACAAATTTCAAGTAAATGAATTAAATTTAAAAATAGGAATTTTTCTATAACACGCCTTAATCCATCGTAACCCCACTCCTTTGGGGGGTCCAATTTCGCAAAACTCTTTGTTAAAGGAACTTTATTCCATGAACGGAACATACCTTCTAATTTCCAAACAGGTGGGTCTATAAGTTGAAAAGTGGAAATATTTATCTATTACGCCCCTTAATCACCCTCAGTGATCCTTGGGGATCAATTTCCCCCAAAACTATTTTGTAGCGGATCTCTACACCATGAAAGGAATCCGCTTACCACAATTTTAAGACTGTACGTCTAATAGTTTAAAAATGGAAATAACTATATATAACGCCCCTTAAGCCGCCGCAACCCCACTTAGGAAGCGATTTTCACAAAACCCATTTTACAGCAGATCTCTACTTAATGAATGCAATATGCTTACTCAATTTCAAGATTTAACGTCTAATAGTTTAAAAAAGGAGATAATTACCTATAACGCCCCTTAATTCCCCGCAACGCCACTTAGGAAGCGATTTTCACAAAACTCATCTTATAGCGGATCTCTACTCAATGAATGGAATCTGCTTACTCAATTTCAAGATTTTACGTCTAATAGTTTAAAAAAGGAGTTAATTGCCTATAACGTCCCTTAATTCTCTACAACGCCACTTGGGGGAGTCGATTTTGACAAAACCTATTTTATAGTGGATCTCTACTCTATGAAAGGAATCCGCTTACCCAATTTTTTTCAAGACTGCACGTCTAATAGTTTAAAAATGGAAATAATTATGCATAACGCCCCTTAAGCTCTCTCAACGCCCCTTGGAGGTCGATTTTTGTAAAAATCATTATGTAGAGAATCTCTACTTTATAAAAGAAATCTGAGTACCAAGTTTCAAGACTGTACATCTAATAGTTTAATAATGGAAATAATTATCTCTAACGCCCCTTAAGCCTGCTGTAACGCCCCTTGGGGTTCGATCTTTGCAAAATCCATTCTTAGCTGATGTTTACTCCATAAAGGGAACCTACTTACCAAATTTCAAATCTGTAGGTTTAATAGTTCCGGAGATATCGTGATTAATCAGTCAGTGATTCAATGAGTGTGAGTCGCTTTTCTCCTTTATATATATATAGATATCAATAACATATTTTACTTTACTTTTAATTCTTTTTCACAAAAATGAGCTTAGATTTTGGGTGTGGTTTAGAAACTGAGCATAATTAATTGAAAAAATAAGTTTCTGCTAATTAAATTAGAAAACAAGATTTGTTTAGTAATTGTTCCTATGTTTTATGGTAAAATCTTAGGTCAAATATAAAATCTATTCGATGGGAAAAAAATCTTTTTTAGTTAAGAGAAAATAATAATAATAAATTGTATACAATAATTAGGTTAAAATTTTAATTTGTGAGCTTCAAGGAGTAGTAATTTGTGTTCTTTAGTTAATTCGCAACTTTTGGTCAAGTATAAAATAAGTATACTTTCAATTCTGCATTCTGTCGCTTCACAATATTTAAATATTTTTTATAGGCATTTCTACAATAACAAATAAAAGAAAAAATCTATAAGCACCATATATAATTATAAATTATCTATATAAATGAATTTTTTTAAAGCACACATGCAGAAAATATTTTAAACATTCCTAAATAGGAAAGTTCATTCGATTTGAGATGTTAAATCTGTGTACATCATAAATATTTTCCATTGTCCACTACTTGACACAATTTTCAAGTTACCATAATTTCAGCTGGCGACTATATTTCAGAAAGATATCACCACACAAAAATAAGCATTCGTAGACAAGAATAAATTCGCCTTTCAAACAGTGGTGGCACCATCCGTTTGAGATAGTCCGAACTACGCCAAAAATAATGCAGGATGAACTTAAAATTCAAACAAAGTTAATTAATAAAAGCATAAAACATAATTCGGGCTACACCAGTCAAAAGAGGGAAGCATTTTTCTTATACACTATTTAATACTACTCGAAAAAATAATTTTTTTTCTGTTAAAATGTGTTTCGCGTTTTCGACTCCTATACTTAAACATAGAAAATTCAAATTTCATTTTGCAATAATGCTAAAAACTGCGTATCTTTTTGAAGAATCAAAATTCAAAGAACACTATAATTTAAACAATTATTTTCTTTATGTCCCTAAAACTTTTTATTATTATTAGAAATTTCCTGCCCAAAAATGTGCTTCCTGTTTGATCCCTATTCTTTAATATTGTCCACAAATAGCCTTAAGAGGACACAGTATGATTCTTTCTCAATTGACCACAATCGTTGACAAATTCAAATAAATTTTTTTCTAGTCTTAATTATTTTTTATATAATTTTCTATAATCTCATAAAATTTGAATGTTCTAAGATAAAAAATTCCAGAATTAACATAATTTAGATGTTCATTTTTGTTCACATTCCAACGGTAAATAAAATTTTTAAACTGATTTATCTCAGAAAGAAAAAATAACTACACTCGTATCCATAAATTAAGGATAATGTAAGTTCAGGCAAAGAAAGAGTCAGAAGCAAAACAAATGTGTCTCATTTGTAAAGCCTTTTTTATCAAACAAAAGGTAAAGCTCGAGAGAGGGATGCTATCTGTTTGATTTCATTAATAAAAATTGTGATTTTTGCTCCCTGATGCAAATTATAAAAAAGCCTATTTATAAAAACCAATATTATCTACTTGGTATGATGGTTAATACATAGTTTTTCTACAAGACGAGGCAATACAGTCCGTACAAAGCCTAAGCATACTGCGTATCAAATTATCGATCTGATCTTGAGGAATATTACACCCCTCATCAAGCAATCCTCTCCGGTAGACATGTAAGAGGTGGTTGACGGGCTACAACTCACCGGCCAAGCATGTCCCACACATGCTGTACTAGATTCAAGTCCGGTGAGAAAGCTGGCCAGTCCATACGGCTGATATCCTCCGATTGAAGGCACTCGTTTACGATGTTAGCATCGTGAGGATGGGTGTTGTCCTCCGTAAATACAAATTCTGTGCCCATGGTGTCCCGAAAAAAGGTTCAGGTTCTTCCAAAATGACAACCCGATAGATTTACCCTGTCACGCTTCCAATTTGTACATGCAGGCCAGTTCTGAGATCCAGAATAATCCCCCCAAACGAGAAATCCTACACCACCGAAATGGTGTCGTTCAATGATGTTTTCTTGGTGGTAACGGGTACCTGGCGCTTTCCATATGAAAGTCCGGTGAGAACAGACAGCAAACTCTCTCTAAACCTGGACTCGTTGGAAAACATCACACAAGCTCACTGTTGTGGTGTCCACAATGCAGGCTCTCTACTCCAGGCTAACCACAGGCGACAGTGAGTTGCAGTAAGTAGAACACACCTGACAGGTATACGAGCATATAGACCAATCCGCCTCAAACGTTTGTACACGGTCTACCTTGAAACTGTCGTACCAGTGGATGAAGAGAGCTAACAAGATAGGTCTAAAGCTCACACACAGATCCGTGTGTTTCTTTGGGTAGCAACTGCCAAATACTGGTCTTCTGTCGACGTTGTAACTCGGAGGTGACCTGTGCTGTTAATTCTACAAACATTACCATCGTCTTAAAATCGTTGTAAAAGCCTATAGAGGACACTCTGGATGATTCCAAGTTCCTCGGATACTTCCAGCTGGATACACCCTCATTCCACACGGCGGGTAATTCAACCAAGTAAAAAAATCATACAAATCTGTCCTTTGTGTCATAACTATGCAGCTATTGCACTGAAAGGCTCATAAAGCGCTTGCAAACAGTATTACTTCTTCCCCTGTATTCCTTATATGGCCCCCTCTTACACTCTCGTCATTCTGGCGTACTATCGGTGTCATCCATTGGCTTTCGACAGTTTGTATATGATTTTTGAAGATGCGTGTAGACATTTTATGGATGATACATTTAAATACTGTAGTGTTCGATTTCCGCGTGACTCTGAAGTATCCTTAATTTATGGACAGAAGGTAGTTTAGATTCATTGAAAATGCCAAGGCTTTTTTTTCTATTGTGACAAATGCTTTGATAATGTTTCTACCAATTGCAAACATTACATGTAACAAAAGTTGGTATGCATTTTTTAATCAAAGCAATACTAATTTTAAAAAAAATAGTTGAATTAAGAATTTATACATTTTTCAAAGAATTTTCAGTAAGGATTCGTAAAAAAAGGTACTATATGATTATCAGTCATGTTATCAGTAAACTATACAAAATTTTTGTTATACCTATTTTAAAGTGGTTGTGAATCAAATTTCATGTGTGTACTTCAATTACTGTAGGAGGAGTTGTACTTTAAACTCTCTGCAAAAATATTTAAATTTTTCATTCAAAAATTAAATAATTATGTTTTTTAAATATTTTGAGCAAAAAACAACTGTTTTACGTAATACATATACATAGTTTAACTGTAAAAAAGATTGTAAAAACCCTTAACTCAAAGAAGCTTTTAGAAACCGAACCATGTTTCCTTATTAGCCTTATTATTACAGTTTATTAATAACTATTTTTCAGTGTGGAACTTTGAATAACTTATATATACCTGAGCTCTGAATAATAAAATTGTTTCTGGCATAGGAACTAAGAATGTTTTTTAATACTTCTTAACGTATCCTTCAAATTAACAGTTTCAAACTCGTTAACAATGTTCAATGGTTAAAAACACACACACATAAAAATACTAACAATAAAAAAATTTATGAGAAGTTTTAAATATTAACAAATATCTAGAAGAGTACTGTTTAAAAATCTCAAGACATTAAAAATTTTACGAAAATACTTTTTATGGATCATCATATACTTTATTTTAGTAGACGGTGAATTAAAAGAGTGCAAATTAATTAATTAAAGCCCTTTGTTAAAAAAGGCCTTGGCGTCCTATAGCCAAAACCGCAATTTCGTTTGGTGTATTTCCAGCAAAATATTTTTTCATTGTACCGCAGTTAAATTTAATGGAAGTGAAAAAGAACTAATATTCGTACTTACATATACTTGAAGGAAAGTGAGAAATACGTTCTGCTTCTCTTTAGCGCGCTATGGAACTGGAGGACAAAGCAACTTGTCTGCTCGTTTCGCGATGCATGCGCGATATTGTATCGGTTAAAAGACATGGGACGATTGATTTTCTAATCATCCATTACTGATTTTTTTTATTTCAGTTTGCTAACTAAATACGACAAATCAAACAGAATTATGTAACATAAACCCTCAAATATTATTTAATGTACCTGATAAACTATTGTATAAAGAGTGGAGAGAGGGGTAGAAAAATTCCAATATTTAATAATCACTTCCAGGGGCAGCTGTAGATCCGGACAAACAGAACACCTGTCCAATGAGGCAAATTTTAGGGTAGCATTTGAACCAAATTTGAAAAATGCTTTTTTATGTTATGAAAAAATTATAAGAAAATATTCTTTGAAATATTATTTTTCATAGACTGGAAACCTGGAATATAATTATTTTATTTTAGATTGCATTGAAATGCCTGCCACTGCTAGTAAAATTTGTACTAACCATTTTAACTGAAAGAATTACTGAGTTAAAAGAAAAAAAAACTAGATTATTTTAATGTCAATGAAATTATTTTGTATACATGTATCCACAGGTATAGTTAAGAGTATATGGATTGAAAAATTTTATCTTTGCATTAAACCGAAATAATATTATTGAAGCAAAATTGTTTTTCGTAAGAGAGCTTCCACTTCCGAAACGCGATACATCGCGCAGCCGTTATTACTGTTACTCAATATTAAAAAAAAAAAAATGTGGTACATTTGTCTGTTCTTCATTGTAAATTTTGATTTTTCTTTTCTGAATCATCATGTTACGTCAATTTAAAAGATGTTTTTAAAGTTTTTCTTTTTTATTGATTAAAATACAAGTTTAATAATATTAATTTGTTATAACTATATTCTAGTAAGTAATTGTGTTATTGCTGATTGAAGTATCAAAAAGGCACTTTTCTTAAAAATTATTTCTGAGTAATTAAAGTTTATGAATTAAGAAAGTTATAGATGAGTTATTTAAATGTTTAATCAACAGAGTGATAAATTTAGTAATATTCATTTGTTATCATTATAAATAGATTGTCAAATTAGAATGTATGTGCTAATATTTAAGTTTTCAGTCTCTTATCAAATGTTTGGCGCAGCATAGCCAAAATTGGCTCTTGCGCCATTAAATCCTACAATCACAATCACATCACTAATATTTAAGTTATTAAAAATATTTCGAAATGACATTTTTTGAGGAAGCTAAAAGAGAGAATTTTATTCGACCTAAAAATATAATATACTTTTTGTTATTTTTTTTAATATTAGTCTTATTTTTTTCTTGGGATTTATTATTAAAGTTAATTTTAGTTTTTATTATTATTACCAATTTCTAGTGTTATATATTAATAAGATTAAGGAAAAAGTATTTTTTTCCTGAGAGTTGTAACTAAGAACATTTTTTTAAATTAAAATTGATGTAAATCAAATCTATCTTTTGTGTGTGCTGTGGATATGTCGGTTTGTCAGGAGAAAAAAAGGTTAAATTCGGACTTCATTATTTTAATTTTGAAAAATTTAGTTAAAATATATATACTGTTATGCTGCCTTTTTTTGTTCGCAAAAGCCATTCAAGTTTTAAAGGTGTGTATCTGTAAACAATTTGTATTTTTTTAATAGTTATTTTACACTAAAATTAGGGATGGTATTTCTTATTTCTTGGCCGTTGAAAAAACTGCTAGAGCTGACACTGTCACTACATTTGAATAAACTTAAAGTAAAAATAATTGCAAACAATTAATTTCATTTATGAAATTTACTTGAAAAACCGTATTCATGAGTCCGTAAAAGAAAAAAAATTACAGTTGGCAAGTAAATGTATTTTTTTCTTGACATATATGTGATCCTCGAAGACGCATAAATGATAAAAAAATTACCCAATCTTTAAGAAAAATAATGAGTGATTAGTTCGCATGAAAAAATAAATATTAAGTTTCTCTAATGTCTTGATTTTAGAAGCTCATTTTTACTTTACAGGTTTGTGAAGACTATTAAAAATAGCTTGGAAATAATTGATCATCAGAAATTCGCTTAAGAAACTTATTTAGATTAGCTATTAAACATGTAAACTTTTATGCATTACTTAGTTCTTAAGTTAAAAATAGAATAAAATACTTTGAAAAGGCTTACAATTCTTTTTCCAATCGAAATTTATAATAATACTTATCATAAAATGTTAAAAAATGTTAATGGGGTTTGATTTTTCCAATAAATTCTGTAAGTAACTTAGAGATCAAATTAATAAAGTTAGACATTTATAACCCATTCATGACTTCTTTTTGATGCTTCACATTAACATATTTACGCTGTTGATCAATCAATATGTAATTATAACTTCTTTCAATTTCCTTAGTGGTGATAAAAAGGCTCAATAATGAACAGAAATCTAGTGATAACATGTCAACATCAGGATTAACGACATTCAAGTCAATTATATATTTCGTTTCCATTTGTCCACATGTATTAGTATTTTCAGTCATATTTAAATAAAGTAGGGTTTTTTAATGTATAACAAAAGTTGTAAAGTACGAGATTAAAAAATTAGAAATGTACAGACATTATATTAATTTTTGTTTTATGTCTTTACAAACATTAAATGCATTTTACTCAGATTTTTAATTCTAAAGATGATTTTTCTATTCGTAAGGCTTTTTTTCTGTGCAAAATAGTCTTGATAGTCTTTTGGTAGATAATTTCATGTATATAATCTGTAAAATTAAGTAGGAATTAAAGTCTGAGAGATCTGGTTATTTTTTTAAAAAAAATGTTTAAGTTAATATTTTTATATTTTTTATGTTTTTTCCAAGTATAACTATAAAATAAATTATTAAAATTGAGCAAGGAAGCAAATTTTATAAACCCTACTAGCTTTTCTCCCAATAAAGTAAGAAATATAAATCACTTAAAATAACTAAAAAAAATTTGAATTGAATATTTTGTAATGTGATTTTAAAAATATCCAAATTTTTTAATTTCTTAAAATTATAAAATAATGGCTTGTCAAAAAAACTGAGTTTTTATACTCATAATGAATTTACTTATGTAATTTGAAAACAAAACATGTTATTATTAATATTACTGTCGGTAAAAAAAATTTTTAAAGGGTACTGTTTATCCATGAATTGGAAAAATATGATAAAAAAACATTATCACATGTGCAATTGGAAATGAGGGGAAATGGTGACGGGAAATATGTCATTTTTAGAAATTACGTGATTCTTGCAAAGAAAAGTTTCAATCAAAATGTGAGCTATTAAAGACATTCTCTTACGCGATCTTAAAAATATTCTTTGTTAACGCAATAACCGGTCAATTGTTTGCCCAAAATGCTTTAAAAAGGCGCATTTTTTATTGCATATAACTAATTCTAATTCTTCATAGAATGAGAATATGTGAGCATTTTTATTATAATTTTCAATTTTAAAGTGTTAGCACTATTTTTTTATTTAATAACTGTGGAACACAATTGCTTCTTATAGTTACATTTTGCATGCTATGAAGACTGTTTCATATATCTTAAAAGAATTTATATCATACTTGCGAAAACTTTTTATGTCCGCACCTATTTTTCAAGCAGTTGAGGGATTTGTGTATGTGCACATATACAATTCAAAGCATGGGGAAATACAAAACCTTACCTTAGAATTGGGGCGAAATGTATAGGTCTGTTTTGGATTATCTTTCCATTTTCTACAACAACAAACTGCAACTGCAATCCCTGTTCTTCAGTGAAACACTGTTCAAGAATCTAAACTCCTGTCTTCAAAGAAAAATTCCCTCTTTTTTCACAAATAAGATTCCGGATCAGAAGCATTTCCGTACCACAGACAAACTGCACCTTTTGAAAAATACTAGCAATAATAATCTCACTATAAGATGAAAAAATACGAGCAAATCAAACGCAAAAAGAAGAAAATGGCAGTGCCCTACAGCGCACTGGCAAACCAGTAGTGGTCAAATTTCGGTAGTCCGTACAGTGTACGGAAAAACCTGTTACAGGGTTAAATCACGAATAAAGATGTCGAAATTCCAGGGTCTAATCCTTCTAACGATGAATAAAAATCTGTCAAAATTCCAGGGTCTAATCCTTCTAACGATGAATAAAAATCTGTCAAAATGTAGGTTCAAATCCTGTAATGCGAGATGAAATGAGACCCGTTTCGAAATAGGGCATTCGGAGTAAAGATTAGGAAAAAATATATGTAAGAATAGAATTTTTTAATTAAATATTACGTTATTTTACAGCATTATTACATTTGAAAGGAAGAATGATGATTTGTAGAATGGTATATGGCTAAATTAAGCCACAGACTGGTTGTGAGCTAGTATTTTTAAAAAATGCATTTATTAATGCGAATGGTACTGTATTTAATTAAATATGCGAGTTTTAAGGCATAAACATTTATTGCGACTGCTTTGTGCAGTGTCTCCCTTGCAAGAAAATGTACAAATGTGGGTGAGCGAGGTGGGGGTGACGATCGCAGCGCCAACAGCGTTTAATCTTAAATTGTATGTGTAGTAATTATCGCACACGTGCGATGTACTGATAGCAGTCAGTGGCGCACATAAGAGAGGGGGTCCTGAGGACCCCCAAAAGCCCCTTGATTTTTTTCCAATTGATCAAAATTCTAAGTATATAGTACGCAAAATTTAATTAATTACTTGTTATTAATGATTTTTATTAATTAATGCTAATTAGTTGTTCAAAAATTAGTTTTTTACTGTGTTTTGTTCCCGAAAATCGACAAAATCAAAAGGAGCATGATACAAGAATGGTGAATTTTCGAACCCGCCCCCCGCCCTTGAAAAATTCCTGTGTGCGCCACTGATAGCAGTACAAGTAAAATTTTCCTAAATGTTTAGAATATGCAAACATATAAATAAAATAGCTGATTTATTATACAGATTTTCTTACAGATATATATATATATATATATATATATATATATATATATATATATATATATATATATATACTAGAGGACCCAACAGACGTTGCCCCGTACTTAATTCAAATTAAAAGATTTTTAAATATTCCATACTGCGATAGTAACGCAGTCTACCGGATCCAATGTAAAACATTCCAAGATCAACAATTTTTAAATAAAAAATTAATTAAATAAACATTTCTAAACCGAATTATAAATCTAAACCAGTCTCGAGTCCACTGGAAGAGACAAAGATTTTCATCAAAATCGGTCCAGCCATTTAGGAGGAGTTCAGTTTCATACACACGCACAAAAGAATTACATATATAAAGATTATTTGAAAAGATATTAATTAAAAACGCTAAAAAGCGTTAATTGCGTCTG
>BMAU01006643.1:0-266183 GCA_019973935.1 Trichonephila clavipes
CGTAATTCTGTGGAAACCGCGAATTTTTTAACTCTTTTCTAGAAGATTTACTGTAGGGTTCGTCATTAACAATTTTTATGCAGAAGTTGCACCGTTGAAGCAGAGGCCGTCTTTAATATATTCACAATAGCAGCAATTTCCTCTAGACAGACCATCGTAAATAAATATCTTCAAGAACAATAAAGGAGTAAATTGGAATGGACTCACCGTTGATGATTTCGTCGTTGTGGTTTTCGTTGTCGGTTTCGTCGTTGAAGCGTGCGTGGTCCACCAGTCTTGACTCGTATTTTCTAGGGGTTTTTAATTGTAATTTAATTTGAGGCCGAGCTCCCAAATGTTATGTTGTTACTTGGGATGAATTCGTAAACTGGGATTTGCCAGAATAATCTGTTTATTTTTAAGACAAGAATAAATAAAAGGGAGAATAACAATTAATGAATGGAGTGAAACATTTAAACGCGCGTCGTAGCCTAATTGGCTTTCATTATTTTTTAAGAGTTATTACTGCTCTGTCAATGCGCGTCTGCCTCTCTTGCGGTCCAAACGGATTCTGTCTAGTTCTGATGTTCCTTGCTTCGTCTCTCCTTTCCCCCGTCGGGGACATTGCCCTCTCTAGGGGGGATGCAAGGGGAGCTTGCAATAATTGCCTTCAGCTTCACAGTCGGCCATCTAAAAATGGGCTGACTACACACAGCGAAAAGAAAAAAAGAAATCGAAAGAAATGTTTGCACAAACTTTATGCTACTATAAAAACAAAAATTAATAAATAATTGAAAAAAACAAAAAAATAACAAGTGCGATGCTTTCCCACAGTAGTTCACACTAGTAATGTTGTTTTCTGGAATAGTTTGCGTCATTGCTGCTCTTTGGCTATTCAAAAAAGCTAACAAAAGGGAAGAGAAAAGTTCAGTTCGTTTTCAAAGTTCTGTTCACAGAGAGTCACTGTGGGGTACTTGCTCAAATTGCAGTCGTAAAATCGTCAGGCTTCAGCGGTTGACCACCTCTTTGTGAAATCGACAGCTGTGGATGTAGATGAGGACCTTCGTGTTGACCAACATTTTTAACTTCATTTCTGTCATGGGGGTTTGACGGTCTAATTAGGTAGGGTTCTTGAAACTTGGGTCGTAATTTGAGGTTGTGTTCGAACGCTGGAGTTCTTCTGATCGTTACTGGTTCGCCTTTTATATATGTGTTGTTTGTGTTTTTAACGAAGTGGGCTTTACTCTTGTTTGGTTTGCTTTCAACTTCGTATCAAATAATGGAGTTAAGGGAAATCAATCTGTCTAAGCAAATCATTCTCTTTGGCAATGGCTTGATAGATTCTCATCACTATCACTTGTTTTGTTAGCATTTCTTCCACTAGACTTTGACTTCTTAGCTTTCCGCTTGCTAGAGTTAATTTTTCTCGTTCTTTAGTTGACTTCGATGTTTAGGTGATCGTTTGATTCCGTTACTGCGTTTACGGTGAGTATTTTCTGTTAACGATGCACATTCAATTTCTTTCTCAACAAGTCCTTTTCTGTAATTTTAAGTGTTTCTTGTAAGATCATCATCGTACTTTTCTTCAAGTTTAACTAACTTGTCAACCTTTTCTAAATTTGATTTCTTCTAATTTATGCAATTTATCGTTAATAACGCCGTTTTCTAATGATAATGTAGATGTGTTACATACGTGCATTTTCTAAATTTTTGCATTTATCTTCTTGCATTTTTTAGTTTTTTAGTTGTAATACTTCTAGGGCATTATCTTTTTTAATTCCGATTGGTTGTATGTTGCCTGTAGATACATTAATTAAATTAATAAAGTGATCCTTTTTTCTTAGGTATTAATTCTATATACCACTTGCACTAATTTTAAATTCAGTTTGTTTTAAAACATCAGTTCCAATAATTACATCAATAGTTGTTTGCGAATTGCTAATATGTAACATAAATGTCCCGTCATAAATTTGTTATCTTCAATATTAATGAAGTAGATTTAAAAGATCCAAAAGGTTTTCACCAGTGTAATATGTCATAATAACGACAAAATGCATTAATTAATCAATAAACAAACAAAAATACTACCTTTAAAAATTTATAATTAGAAATAAATAATAATTGTATTTACTCAGAAAATATAATCCAATAAAAAAAGTACTAAAGCACATATAAATGAAAAGTATATAAATCAGACCTTCAACAACAACAAAAAAAGACTACCTAATAATTAACTATAAAATAACTTTTCTGGCTTTCTGAGAAGCAAATTTGTCAACAATTTCGGCGAAATCCATTTTTTCTCAGTTTTCAGATTCAATAGAGATGATGGCTAAATCAGAAAACCTTTCTTGCGTCATATTATTTCTCGAGTAATTTTTAATAATTTTTCATTTTCTAAAACTTCTTTCCCCTGAAGCTAGAGAAACAGATAAGGTTAGAAAATTCTCATTGCTTGAGCAAAATCTGGAGATCATTCTTTACTATAATTTATAATACCTCAATTGTGTGTGTGGCTGTTTTTACCTGGATAAATATCTTTGAATGAAGTCGTTTCATTAAAGGGTTGTGTGCCGTCTATATCTTTTTTTTATCCTTCCTCCTGTACCTGTAACTTAATATTCAAGTCCATCTCAGGTTTTCATGAGATCACCATCAGAAATGTTGTGAAACATACAGAAAGAAGAATATTGAATAGCGCTCAGATAATAAGGTAAATCGTCCATTAGCTGAAGAGATCGCGAAATGCAGGAAGGAATTTGAAGTTGGTTCATCACTCCCTCATAAACAAATAAATATACCTTTTTCCTGAGCTTTGAGATGGGAAATTCGGAATCAATACCTGAATCTCTAGCAAATGTTGTAACTGAATCGAAAGGTATCTTAAAGTTATCAACAGGTCTTTGGGAAACTAAATATTGTTTAGGATTATCTACGCCTTCAGTGCATTCTCCGATATTGAATGGAGTAACTGCGTGACAGGCAGACGCCAAGTAAGTAATCACGTAATTCCGGCGTCAATATCAGCACGTGTGAATTCATAGCGTTGGTTTTCCTATATGTTTGTTGACGGCATTCTTGTGTCTTAATTTTATCAAATTAAAAATATATGATATCATTGTATTTTTTGCATTACTCCAGTATATATATTTGTTAGGAAATATTTTTAACAACTCTTTTAGATAATTTTTTTTTCTAATTTATTTATCTAATTAGATATTCGTCCGCTTCGTTAGTGTTATCTGGGATATTTATATATAGTTCTTGGTACACTTAGATATATACATATTTCTTAGTTATTTTAGTTATTAATTAATTTTGTAGTTATATTTATTTCATATTTTTTCACAAGAATGGCTTATAGTACAGGTTCGAAACCGCTTCTTTTGAAAAATTTCAATTTGCACGAAATATTAAATTACAGTGCGAAGTTTTCCAGTGCCACTGAAAATCGAAGTGTTGCTGCAAATGTGTCGAAAGGATTAAAATTATTCGACGATAAATTCGTAAGCAAGATATCATTTACTGAGCCTGATTTCTTAGTGAATGATTATTTTTTTATTCAAGGTTTTGTTAAAGCCGAAATGAAGAGAATGACGTAAGAGCTATCTGTTCAAATCAAAACAACTTGTCAGATAAGTTATAAATGATTTTGTTTTAATTTAGGTACTTTTTTGGAACTATTATGATTGCATTACTATTTACTCTGTTATGCTTTAATGTAACTCATTGTTTTAAAATACAAAATAGGATTCTATGTATTAACACTGATAGTTATTTAATTATAAGTTGATTCCAAAAGATAAAAAGAAATGTGAATGGGCTAATTTATATTTTTAATAGCTACATTATTAGTGATAAGTTTATAATTAGATTCTTATTTTTTAGAGTAGCATTGAATATCAATTGCATTGTTTTCTATTTTAATGAATATGCATTCTTAAGCTTTAGTCTTTCTATAATTATTGCTATTTATGAGTAAGTCCTAATTTGATTCCAACACATTAAAAGTAAACGCAAGAAATGCCAAACCATTTTGAAAAAGAAATGTAAATTTTTCATTTAAAACTTCAATTCAATAAGGAGTAATATTGTGTAAACATTAAAATTCTCCCAAATTGTTAGTAGTTTTTCTTATAAGTCATACTATTTTTAATTCAAATACTTTATGACGTGTTTTTATAAATTGTTAATTTTTATTTATTTGAAATTTTGGTAAAATCCTAGGAGGACCCACTGCTGTTTTTTGGTGCCAAAAATTTTTCGCCAAAAACGCCAAATTGAAGGTTTTCAAAAAGGCGTCAATGACGAAAAACTCTTGGAAAGCGCATGCGTCAGCGAGGGGGATGAAATGGGCGTTTCGCAAAGATGAAATCGAATAAATACATTAAATTAATCATTATATAAAGAAAATAACGGAGAAAGCAATGAAA
Source organism: Trichonephila clavipes (assembly GCA_019973935.1). Classification (NCBI taxonomy): domain Eukaryota; kingdom Metazoa; phylum Arthropoda; class Arachnida; order Araneae; family Nephilidae; genus Trichonephila; species Trichonephila clavipes. Next base: position 4,413 of record BMAU01006643.1, read on the forward strand.
TTCATTTTAAAAAAGCATTCTAAAACCAGTGTGTACAACATGATTTACATTTTTAAAAAATGACGAAAGGGGCGTTTCGCAAAGATAAAATCGAAGAAATACATGAAATCAATCATTTTAAAAAATGTTAAAAAGCACTTACCTTACGCTTGCTTTTTGTCATGATCTGTTGGTGGATACACTCTTGCGATGGATGCAAGGAATTTGTGAAAATTCTCATCCACCAACTCGTGACCGTTAGATCTTCGCCACATGTATTCTGCAAGGTAAGAGTCAAACTGGCCCTTGACATGTGCTTTATGAAGGCCCTTTTTAATCACAGACCAGGTGCCTTCAATGGAGTTGGTATGCGCACCGGTCTCGGGATCCACAAAAGTCAGACTGTGGTTGACTCTTAAATGAACATACCCCTCGTCTGAGAGGCAGTCATAAGCCTTCCAACAGTCCAAAATAATAGTGGTTCCCGGAAGGATCCATTCATGAATTACCTTAAGTAATTTCTCTTTCGTTCTAGACTCAACCACACGGAAGAAACATTTATTGCTTTCTCTCTGCACTCCCCCAAACACCCATTTACCATTCACTCTTCTACACCTTTTCCATATTTCATCTTTCCAAACAAACTTTCATCAATTTCAACAATTTCACCTACACCACCCAGTTTCTCACTCTCTTTCACACATGCAAGCATACAAACCTCACGACAAAACATATACCAGTCCACGACGGTATTCTTATTAACTTTCAAGTCATTCACCACGAACGCATTCATGCTCTTGCCAAACCAATATCTCGTCAAACGCAAGATAACAGTTATGGCAAGCTTGCTTTCGCTAAACCACGTGCCCTTTCTCACACTCCGAACAACGTCGTGGCGATTATCTTTCGACCGGTTGCGGCAACGCCATTCGTAGCCGTCAACCGTTCCCTTTCGTTCTTGCAAACGCATATTTTTCTTACACTTCGGACATTCATAATGAGAAGCAATTAAATTCGCTTTCATACACCATTCTAACGTCTCTTTCTTTCCCTTTGTGCCCAGAAGCACAAAGAAACCTGTCGTAGCCTCGCTTTCAACTAACTTCCTTTCACACGCCATTCTTAACAGCAACCGGTGGAGAGCAAGCTTTCTCAAACGAAGTCAAATGTCAAAATGACGTTTTTTCGGAAAAGGCGAAAAGCGTTGTACTTTTTTTAGGGTTGCCATTTTTTTCGGTGATGTCAAAATCCAAACTTTTGGATGAAATGGAAAGGTTACCATATTGTAACCTTTATCGCTCAAAATTTGGCGACAAAAAATTTGGCGACCAAAAGTGGGTCCTCCTAGGATTCAACCGAAATTTTCATTCGCATGATTTATTTATGTAAATTTTAAATTATGGTCTTTACTTAAAATAATTAAATTTAAACTGAGCTGTAAATTAATTTTGGCATAAATTTTTCAAAATGTATTAGTCAGTAGACTGATATGTAAATACCGAAAACTTATATGAATTTGCGATCTAATTTTAAAATTTATTTCTTTAATATTTAATACTTTTTTTAAATTTAGGTTATAAGTGCAACATGCACTTGTCCTGCTGGGGGCACTCCAGAATTTTGTAAGCATGTATTTGCATTACTTCATGAAATCAATGATTACATAACAAAAAATTGCATGAAGCGCCGACGGAAAGATTACAGACATATGTGAATTACATACGATTTATCTATAAATAGATGGTTCCAAAATACTTGTAAAAAAGTTTACTTGTTTAAACCATTGTTTATCTCATATTAGAGAGTTAATATGAAAGTTTTTGATTAATAAATATTTATGCATTGATGAAAATGAATTTTATTTTTACAGCACAATGAATTGAAAATTAGATTGAAAGAATGCAATCTAGATATATGTTATAAATGCGAAAGTTCGTGAGGATGTTTGACCGTCTTTCACGCTAAAACAACTGAATGGATTTTAATGAAACTTTACAGTAATATAGCTTATACATCAGAATAACACATAGTCTATAATTTATAAAGATAATGTGTGAAGTGTCCAAAATATAACGATATTTGTCAAGGAAGTAGGAAAAAATTCTGCCATCTGCAAGCAATTCTGGCTTGCGCTGCAAAAAACCCACGTCAGCATATATCTATCCTTTGTTTGTGAAAGAACTCTTTTTGTTTTGGCTACGCAAGGCGCTCGCTTTTAATTAATTCCTGTGATCAGCATAATCCCTAATTTTTTTTATTTCAGAATAAAGCTAAGTTTTGAAGGGAGGGGTTGTTATAAATCTCTCTTTATTTGAATGTTTTTTATGATTTTATTATGCACAATAAGTAGTAAGAAATTTATCTTTTTTTTAAGTAAATGCTTTTATCGCTTCTGGTACTTAAAGTAAATAAATTTTCTCTTTCACACTACATCATTTGGACAAATTTTCAAAATTTGTTTGTGGTTAGTAGTTAATTATAACGCTATATTTTAATTGAATAGGCACACACAGAGATATTTGCATTTTTAAGTATAAAAATAATTATAACTACTGTATTTTATTTTTTGGAGTGAGTGAATATTAACGTCGCACTGTTCAGCTACAAGATAGCTTTTGGCAACGGACCACATAATTTTGAACCATAGTCAAGTGGCGTGAACGACACCTGAGCTGGCACCCCCTTCTCCTAACTACCACACCAACTTAGAAGGAATATTCTACGAATACTTAGCAGGAATATTCTTTGAAATCCACTCTTCCAAGATATATGTCAGCACGGGTTCTATGATGAGTATTTTAGCGGGGAAGGCGAATAGTTTTGTAGCAGATATTGCGTTTTCAGCGGATTGCAAAGATTATTATTTTTGTCCCGAAAAAATAGTTTATGTAAAAATTTAAGTATCTTATGTTTTTGTATGTTAATGAAGGCCTTAGAAAACGATTTGAATATTTAATTTAAGTGAAAGGTGTATATAATTAATTTTACAGTGGAATATCTTTAATTAATTTATTAGCTCTAACGGATTAAATTTCCCAAAGTGGAGTATTTTGTTTATGTATATACCTTAATTTTCAATGTAGTGATCCAAAACAAAATATTGTTTGAAAAAAACTGCACCCTACACGGCGGGTCTTACAAAGCTCTAATAAAGCTCGAGCTATGAAAGTAGCTAGACATTTGCCAACTTGATACTACTGTTAACATTTCGCTATGTTTTTCATTGAATCACCATTATAATTTAAGAAACGGCGTTGCTTGCGAATATTACAATTTTAACATAAAATAAATACAACAGAAAGTAATATTAATGTATTACACTTTCAGATATAAATTATTTACACAATTTTAAGCATTCATTACACAAAACTTTTAACAATGTGTTACTTTTGCTGAGAAGAGATAAGCTTAGGAAGGTATTTTCAAAAATCGACCCACAAGAGTGTTACAGGGAATTATAAATAAAAAAAATCCTTTTTAACAGGTATCAGATCTACAGACTTAAACTTTAACAAAGGTGGGTTTTTTTTGTTTGTTTGGCTGAGATATGCGAAAAGCTTTTTTTTTTTGTTTAATTTGCAATTCACGTAAAATTAACTCATTAAAAACTTCTTTATCCTTCAATCTGTGTTGTTTAATTTTTCAGTTCACCCGTGCGAAGAACGGGTATACCAGCTAGTACATATATATAAATGAATAGTCGCATAAAATATCCATTCAGGATTAAATTAAAAATGTATCTGATGTAGACAGAACAAATACTTTTATACAATTTAAATAATAAATAACACTATTTAAATACATGTGAATTTAAAACAAAAAAATCACAAGATTGTTGCATTAGACATTCCACAAGCTTTTCAGGTTATAAAAGTAATTGAATATATTTCAGCCCCAGCATTGAAAAATAAGAATTTTTAAAACAAGAAAAAATGTTCAACCAGACCTAACAAATAATTTTCAGTAATTGAGTTGTTTTTGTTCTTTAAACTGGCATAAGTCTTTTTGCTTTTAAAGCTATAAAGTGCGCTTTTTTTTTAAAAAAAATTTGGATACAGTAACTGTATAAATAATTTTTTTAATGCTTTATCAAATTATATTAAGTTGATTCTGAAAGCAAAAAGTCAGTTTGACCAGCTTTTATTTCCCTACTTAAAAATTAAGAATTTAAGTTTTCAAACTCATAAAATGCCCAATTTTTAAAATTTTTTATTCGTTTTAAGTGATTAGTGTTTCCTAGATTATTGTGCACAAAAGTTATAACGGATCTGAAAATCTATACTCTTGTTGGTTTTTAAAAATTATTTAATAAAAATTGGCCTTGAAATCAATTTTATAATTATGTAACTATGAAAACTAAAAATATAATCAAGCAGACATAATTTGAGTAATGAAAATTGAAAGTAATAAATCCAAATAAACAGTTGCAGAATAATCAACGAAACGAGTTTAAGAGCAAGATAGTCGTAAACAAATGAGGCCGTATGCACGTGCACAAGAGCTAAGTGGAATCATGTGATAGTGACGTCACATGAATTTAGTCCATTTAGGATTTTGAATCATTTTACTCAATACATCCATTCATGATCATAAATCATGCCAAATTAAAATTTAATTCAAAAACTTAAATGTTTAAATTATTTTTTTTCTGTGTCTGATGATATCTTCAATTAAGGCATTTAATGCGGTAATAACATTTTTAAGCCTTGTTTAAGAGGTCTAATAGCATTAATACAACCTTCCTTCCTTGCGGTTTTAAAGTTAGACTTTTCACGTGTTTTTTTGGTAAATACCATCGATATGGGGATGCAGAAAAATAATTACAAACCTCTTGGACCATCTAAAAAAAACAGAAATTTCACCAATGGAGCTGGCAACGTCATTGACGATTAGATTCAATGTATGAGCCATAATGTTACAAATTCATCTCGTGTTAATGACTTTATATTTGCTGGCAAATATTGAAATGGATTATAGCTCGTAATATTAAGAGTGTGTTGGTGCGGTATTTAAATTAAAAACTCTTATATAATAAAAAAATCCATTTGAAATTCACAAAAAAAGAAAAATTTTCAAAAAATGTTTTTTCCCCCTCATCTACGTTAATTTAAAGTGATTTTTCATAGTTTGATAAATATCACTTTATTTTTAATATGCAAGTAAAGGTAAAAATAATAAAATCAAGAAAATAATTTTAAATAATTTTCCATTAGAAATATTTTTTTTGTTGCAATTACCGTTAAATCTGGAAAGCAAATTTTTAAACCTAAACACCAAATAGTATATCTGAAATAGGTTAAATTGATTTTTTTAAAAAAAAGTTGACTGTTTAAACAGATTATATTTCCTACATATGTATAGCCAATTTCTACATGCGGAAAAAGAAATTTTAATTATTTTTTTACAAAGTATTTAAACCTGTTGTATGAATAAATATATCTGAAACTCTTACAGTAATAAATAAAAGAAAAGAATGATCTGGCCGTATACGAAAACCGACAGTAGTAGACAATTTTGATAATTTATAAATGAGTATATCAGGCTAAATATTCGGAAACAATTTAAAACACAGCTTCATAAAATCAGTCTTAAACGTGATGCATACAGGAGATGTTATGAAGAGACATTGGATAGATAACTTCTGCTAATATAGAGAAAATAGTAAACATAGTGACACGGTAAAGGGCTAAGTCAGCGTTTCTCAAACTGTGGGGCGTGCCCCCTAGGAGGGACGAGCATATTAGAAACTCAAAAACAAAAGATTATTTATGAAAAAAATTTAATTCACTGAAAATAAACAAACCAAATACATTTTAAAGTAATAAAAAATAAAGTACACATTTACGCTGATGTAATACACTTATAAATGTATCAAGATTAACAGTGCAAAGTTAAGAACAAGTTTAATAATTACAAGTGACCCGATGGAATTGTCACATATAAAATTACATACAAAAATTAACTCTTATCTTAATAATTTGTACGGTTTATAATTAATCCCTTAACTATCGATTAAAAGTTACGTAATTCTCTCCCCCTTTGCCAACTTTTTTCACGTGGGCATGCGTATGTGATGTATTGGGGGGAGGGGGTTGGAAGAAAAGGAATAAATAAAAGCAACTTTCCTGAAATAAAGTAAATCCTTCACAAACACTGTCAATGTCCTTTTATTGCATTTCAAAGCCGTTGGAATAATTTTTTGGATAGCATTGCACAGAAAAGATCATACTTCGGGAAGACGTATATATATATCCATGGAAATAAATGTTTTGTTTGAGCGAAACGTTTATATACACCGTGGCACTTAAGAGGTTAAAGTCCTACTGTAGCTTTAGCGTCAAAGTATAGTATTGTTGAACTCAAAACATTGCTATTGTATAGAAGGAGGGGGCGCGATGAAAATTATGTTTAAATATTGGGTCGCAAATATTTAAAGTTTGAGGAGCACTAAACTAAAGAATTAAATATAAATTTCTAGCCTTTTTTTTTTTGTATTAAAATGCTTTGTTTCACATAGGGTCACACCTTACGGAAAACGTTTTTGAAAATCAAATCATCATTTGTTATTTTTAAGACAAAATTTAGTAGAATTATTGCCTGTACAAAATCGTCATGGTTCGACGGTGCGAAATTAGTCCGAGAAATGTTTGTTGAAACTACAAATTCGTAATTTCTCAACTGAAGAAGCACAGAAGACAGCCACCAGAAGTAAACCTTTTCACAGATTTTTTTCAATTAGAAGTAAATGCATATTTGTTTACGTAAAATCGGAGGGAAAATGCGCTGATGTGTGCGAATGTATAGGCAAGATTGCTTTTAAAATGTTAAGACCTCACAGGTTGTTTATAAAATCCATGGTGTGTACAATCGCACGTATCATTTACTTCTGTAAAAAAGTGTGCAAAAACACGTTTGTTTCCTCTGTTTCTCAAAACATTGGTGGCTGCCCACCCATACCTCATTTTTTTTCTCAGTCCTTTCTCACAACGCAAATACGACCTCTAGCCCTGGGGTTCCACCAAGCATAACTAATTACTTCTTGATTCTACCACGCTGAGATAGAGACCCCCCTCACGTGACCAAAAGAATTTCCCCCCTGTTTAACCATCACTTTAACAGTCTTCCATTAAAGCTTGTGGCTTCTAACATAGCGCTTCATGTTATCTCGTTTTTTATAGATGAAACTGGATATAAAGAAAGGTAGAGTATTTATATATATTTATTGTAAATTTTTATTCTCCTGTAGTTATTGAATTTATTTTTAGTTTTGAATAAACTGATGCATTTATAACATTATCCCTAATTATTTGTAAATTAAGGTGTTTTATTTTATATGAGAAACTACTGTTAAAGTTTATACTTTTTTTATTGTATCAAATCATATTATCTTAAAAATATTAAAAAATTCATTAAAGACATAACGTGTAAAACCACACATTTTATAGTAATGCTTCGTAATTATTATGTACCCGACTGTTCATCTAATAAAATACATATCCTAACATTTTCACGGCTGTCCGTGCTATTTGAATGAGATAACAAATTGATTAATATATTTTAGTGAATGGCGAAATATTCTTAATACGGTATATATAAATGTTTTTGAAGAAATCTTCTTTATTATTTCTGTTCCTCATCATGTTATGACTATTAAATTTTTAGAAAAGTATATTGAAATTTGTGTGTGTAATGTGTAGGAAATTTTTTGCTAGCTGAAAAATAATTGCGCGTAAATGTGTGCTATCTTTGCACTAGGATAAATGTGGTACTATTTCAATGAAAAATTTAATTTCTCACAAATCATTTTCAGAAGAGATATTTAATGTTAAAGTAGATGTCAAGGATTTCAACGAAATATTAAACATTTCGAATAAATTAGAAGATATCTCAACAGAAGAGTATAAAGTTTTAATTTACATAGAGGATTACTGTGTGCATAATATATATTTAATGCTCCGCGATTGCAAATATATAATTATTTTAGATAAAGACATCAATTTCAATTCAGAAAAATCAGGACAAAACATTTGAGACTTTTGGACAGAAGAGATTTAAAAATGCCCGCAAATATTGTCATGAAAGTCCTTTAAACGCAATATCTCATTTTTAATTTATTAATATCGAAAACATTCGAATCAAGATTTCTTAAAGTTGATTGCCAATTATCTTGTTTACAAGAATAACAGAAACATATTTGGAATTACATGAGTTGTAGAATGTCTCACATTCGTTTCATTAACTTTGTGTAAAATGTAACACACCTGCATTTTCATATTTAAAAAAAATTCATTACATTCGGGAATATATGCTTAAATAATTATTCAAAAAAGCGCAGTGAAGAAATTTTAACGGTGAAGAATAATTGAAAAATAAAGAAATTTAAGGCCAATTAGATTAATGTTGCTTTTTATATTTTCCTGTTTTATTTATTTAAATATTAAGTTTTCGATTGGTATATTATTCAATGCGCATGTACTTCCTTATATATACTTCATTTTATTATACTACACAGATTTTATGCACATGTTGATAGCTCACATAACTATTTCTTAAAGAAAAGTTTTATTTATCTACATTATTCGTTTAAATTATTTTCATGAAGATTTCAGCATTCGAAGTATGTTGAATGTAAAATGCAATTTTTTTAATTAAAAAATTTTTTGTTTGATTTTTAGATATTTTTAACTAGGCATAATATTTATTTTTAAAGCATAAGCAAATAATATAAAAATTGGTTTAAATAATATCAGTACAAATACAAATGATTCAAAACTTGAAACTAATCAATACATTGCCTCATTAATGATGTGTTAAATGAAAAGTTGCTCTGTCCAATTTATAGGTAAAATATGACGATGAAAATTATAATTAAATATTGGGTCGCAAATCTTGAAAGTGTGAGAAGCACTGAGCTAAGTGGATAAGATTGAATGAAATTACTCTTCAACTAGGAGGTGCGGTGTACGTATAACAGTGAAAATCGCTTAACATGAAACGGAGGGGACTGAAATAGGTTTTCGTGTTAAAAAAGTTTCGTGTCAAAGGATATTGTAAAAAAAAAAACTGTACAAGCATTATCATCATATACTGCATCGAATTCTTCCGATAATACAGTAGATCAGTCCAATAATACAGAAAACTAATGCGAAATCATCTCTCTTTGATTTCACACCCCTCTGAAATTTCTAGTATTTTCCGTATTTTGTTCATTCCTAGAAGGGAAGTCTTTTCGTGTTAAAATGGGAAAAAATACATGAAAATACATAGCAGTTTGTCGGGACTGTTGTATTATTTCGTGTTATCCGATATTTCGTTTTAAGCGTTTTCGCGTTAAACGTATTGCCCTGTAGATCATGATTAGCTTTTAATATGTTTTCTTTTATTATTGTTTTTAGTGCTGTGAAAATTATTTAATCAAAATGAGCTGCAAAATTTTTTCTCAAATATTTTTATACCAAATATAATTACAAGAAGCTACCTTTTAATAAAAGTATAACATTTTTATTAAAAAGGAAAATGGGTGCTGTTAATGAGCGTTGTAAAACCATAAACAAAAAAAATCACTTCTTTCCTCTTTTGTTTTCCTAAATTGTAAGGCTCTTATTAAATTGAAAACTTTAAATTTCCCCAAATGCATATTAAATTTAAACACTACTACGTCTTGGGTAATACTAACCATATTAGATATTTTCGTAAAGCAGCTATTACAAAAATCAATTTTGAGACGCTTTTATTAAATATCAATGCAAAGAGCGTTGCCAGTGTCGCTGATAAGCTATATCACGAACTTTGCTATCAAATGAAGGATGTTCGTAAAAAGAAAACATTAATAGACAATGTGTGTGAACCAACACACTGTGCACTAACATTCTGTTTTTCTTAAACTATGCTATACTATAGGGAAATCGAGACTTATTTTGATTTTTCAATAACTATTTAAAATCCAGCATATGTATTCGACTTATTACAAATTTTATTCTGAGAAATTGCACAAAATTTTGCTTGATTGATAGAATTATATGCGGCCGCCCCTTGCTTTGGCCTCCCTCTTGTGGTGCACGCGCTGCACACCTGCTAGGATCGTCCCTGGCTCTCAACTTCCGAAAAAGAAACCTTCATAGATTTCTCATCCAGTGAAAAATTTAAAGGCAATTTTGCAATAAATCGCTTTTTGAATTTTGGGTAGAGGTGGATGATAAATTTTCTGCACTGAAAACAAAAGCACTTCGTATACTATTACCATTTTCAACATCCTATCTTTGTTAAACCGGATTTTCTGCGATGGCTGCTTTGAAGACAAAATATAGAGATCTCAGCTAAATATAGAAAAATAACTCAGAGTGTCGATTTCTGATATTAAACTTGCTTTTGAAAAACTTTGCTATACAAGACAAGCCCATGGAAGTCACTAATAATTATTAAACTTGTTCTTAATTTAGTGTGTGTATTAAGAAATTATTTATAAATTACCTTCGTTAGTACTGATACATTAAACGTATACTGGCTGAAACACCGGCTCTTCGCACGAGTTCATTTTTTTTAAAAAAATAAAACATTATTCTTGAGATAATAGCTGAACTGTAAAGAGAGTAAAACTGCGTGCACGACACTGTATACAGAAATGTAAAATGATTTTTTTTAGATAAATGCTATAATTGTAAATAACTGTTTAAAAGAACTGTAATTTTAAACCTCACAGAATTAGCATTTAGAATTAATGTTAAATAATGAAAAAGAATATAAAATTCCGAAAAAGAATAATTGTGTTACTTTTTAATATTTGAAGCGAAAAGACTTCAAAATGTTTTAACCCGGGAGCAGGGTCGCACTCGATACTAACGTTAATGGTAGTGGGGGGGGGGGACTCAGTCACCCCAATCGTTTGTTTATAATTATTTTTACTGTACACGATACAAATCGTGAATAATTTAAGAGAAAGTATACTTGCCAGCTTTCAAGAACTATTCAATTTTTCTTTGATGATTTCAGAAAAAATCCAATAAAACTGAACTAAAATGATTCAAAAGTGCAAGACCTTAATAAAGGACGCGAATCAAAGACACTTTTCACTAATATTTCAGAAATGTTATTTGCTGGCATAGCTGTCATATTTTGTTCAAGTTATTGTAGTTTTAATGAGCTTTCATGATCGAGTGAGTGAATATGTTCAGCAACACGAGGGCTTTTGGAGACGGACCTCGTAATTTTGAACCATGGTCAAGTGACGAGGATGATACTTGAGCTGACATCTTTTAACTACCACACCACTCCAACAAGAGGACGTTTGAGCTCTCGACAGATTTAACGTGCCTCTCTCCCCTACACAGCGGGTCTTTAGTGGTTCTGGGCTGAAACTCGTGGCACCTTTGGTGATCAACCAATAGCAAGTTGATTTTTTTCTTTCTTGTGTCTTTTTGACAAGGCGAACTGAACCTTGTGGTACCCTTATGGCTTCATATTTTAGTTGATGGAATTCTTTAGTAAGCATTTGAAAATTTTCCTTTCGTTTCATGTTCATCGCGTTTCTCAATCATGAATAACATGCATTCTTTCAGAAGGTTCTTCTTTTGCTTCATCAGTTTCAACTTCCTTCAATGGAGATCACAGCCACCGCTCCCGGGTTAAAAGTGTATTCAGAAAAAAATACAGATGTTCTAAAAAGGATTATGACGTTTTTCACTATGCTTTATGTGTTTGAAAATACTCATAAAAATAAATCTTGGCCAAATAATGCTTCAAATCAGTTCTTTTCCAAATATCGTAAAACTTTTTATTATTTACAGTTTCCCTAAGCGAAGAACAAACACATAAAAGATGGGACGGAACTAATGCAGAACTAACCATACCAGTAAGTTTGAAGGTCAATCAAAGGATCAACAAATGTAATATGCTGCCTGGCTGAAAAGTGAATCATGTCTTCCTTTTCTTTCTGCAACTAATGAACAGTATTTCAATAATAATTACAGTGATGAATTGTTTATCTTCTTAGAATTTTTCTCAGGGTCTGGGTTTCGTTTTTTCTTTCAACGAGTAATATTTTATGTTTAAAGAGAAAACGTAATAAAAAAATCTCTCCTTGAGGAAATACAGCAAATTCAATAATTTTTTTTTCTTTAATTTGGTTTTGGAATCAAAGATAGCTATTTCATGACGGAAAAACGCCAGATGATAAACATAAATTATATCAGTGTTGTTGTGTATTTTTTTTATTATGGAAGAAAGTATTTTGTTTTACTTCTTTCCGGTTATTTTTGTTTAAATCTTTAAATTTTCGATATGCTCGCACCCTCCGGGGGGCGCGCCCCACACTTTGAAAAAACTGCCATATGGTCAGTGATTCCAAAATCTACGTTAATAGAGATAAAAAGTCTAAAATTAGGGTTAAATATGGCAATTGCACAATTCAATATGGCGCATGTAGCAAGATTAATCATCTTAAAACGTTGTGGTATTAAACCAGGTTTAAATTATGCGTCATGCTTTAAAAAATTAGATTCACGTAGGATTCGAGTAGCCCAACAAAAGCGTCTCGAGTTACAAAAAAGGGCTAGATTGTTATAGATAGAGTGAAAAAAAGAAAATTATAAGAGAGTCTTGTAGAAGCAGAGGGTAAAGAAAATGTTTCATATGCTTCAGGAAAGTGTTAGAAAAGATAAATCCTGAAAAATTACAAATTTTTACTTTAAAGCCTGTTTTCTCAAAATGCAATATTTTTCCCTTTATGTAACTTTTTCTCAAAAACTAATTAATGTAGGAATCTCAAATTTTTAGTGAGCATACGTTCAATATGTTTACACTCTTTAATGGAGGGAATAAGATATATTTAGCGAACTGTTTTAGATAAGGTAAAAAAGGTCTTTTAAAATTAAATTTTAAAGGGGGAATGGACATTTTTTAAAAAATTCATAATTATTTTAATTTTTAACAAAAGACAGAACCCTCCATTAAAGTCTTATTAACAGTACACATAAACTACTGTAAAAATTTCATTTATGAGTAGCAAGTAGTTTCTGAGAAAAAGGTACATAAACTTACGTAATTTAACATGAGCTCCTATGGAAGTGCCGGTCCTCCTTAACAATTGAAAACATTCTGTTGAAAATTTTTCAACTTCATGAAGAACTTCAAATCAATATAGATTGTACAGATGCTACGTTGGTTAAGGAAATGGAATACAACTATCCCCCACCATCCTCTATCTGGAATTGTATTTCTGCTAGTGTTGAAACATGGTTGATGAAGGTAGGCGGGGTTTCAGATGCAAGGACTAATGGGGTGGCAGGAACATGGCTGGAGTTGTGAGGCTTTTGATTGGATGTTGGGAGTGAGCCTGGAAAAAAGTTGGACTTAAAACATTTAAGAAAGAAGAGTCAATAGAAATAAGATTTTAAAAATAATTTAAAGAAAGTTTTGGATAATTTAGAAATGTCTAATAACAGAAGCTACAATTATTTCTTATCAAGCAAAGCTTCAACAAGAAGATAGGTTTTGGTATTATCTCTTCAGCACTTTTAAGTTTTTTAATAATTTGCAGTATTTCTGGGGATCTTTTTAATATCTTAGAAATAAAACTTACTAGTTCAATCACTTGAGCTCAAATCAATATATTGCTTGGTTTTGAATTTTATGACTTCATTATTCAAGAGACATAAGAATATCCTACACAAGAAAGAATTAAAAGCAACATGTATTAGATGAGCTGTCCTGATATTAACATGCATCATATATGAAGAATTCAAAAGATATTTTTATCCTTAAAAATCTCATTATAACACCTGCAACAATTCTTCAAAGCTAAAATTGTATATCAAAGGATTTTTATCCTCTATCTGTATTTCTAGCTATGAAAATAATTTATAAAGCAAAAGACTTTTTCATTGAGAAACACAATTTTATTTCAATCAAATATATTTTTTCCCTGTGATCCATTTAAAGAAATTTATTTACAAATATAATTATATATAATGTATAGCAGTTCAAAAAATAAAAAGCATATGCTTAAAACTCATTACAGCTGGATAAAACTGATATAACTGACGATAGTTCAAACAGAATTAAATTAATGAATTTAGGTTAAAGTGTGGCCTTTGGTGATGTAAATTTCTTTTGGCGACTAAAATATTTTTCCAAGCTACTTCATTTAGCGATAGGTGTGTTTGGTGACTGGATTCGATAGCCATCCTAGTCATGACATCTAAATAAAATCACCAAAAAAATCCAAAGCCCCCTCCCCCAATCTACACTTTAACCTTAATTTACCTCTAACCTTTTTGTAACTATTATCATAATATATAAAAAAAGAATTTTTCCACTGTAGAATCACTTCTGTTACATGTAAAAAATGATTTAATAAACCTATGCTTCAATTTTCATTCAAATCTAAAAATTAATTCCGAAGTTATTTGGAAAAACTGTTTGTGGGCAATGATGCCCACACACACACACACACAACTTGATTATTTCATATTATAAAATAAATGGATTGACAATTATAATACTTATAAATAAGTATAGGTTTCTTAAGTCGCGGTAAAATTTTTTTTACTGTTATGTCACAAAACTAAACAATAGAAGGGGATTGCTTAAAATTCTAAAGACATTAGGAATACAAATACATAAATATTTAATGTATTACAGTTAAGATTTTTTTTGTAACTACTTAACTTAATAATTCCCATTTCTAATAATAATATAGCATGTTTCGATTATTATTATTATGTGTTTTACAAATCAAGAGAAAAAATAATATTTCATTTGGAGTGTAAAGTGTTGTAAGTATCACATGGAATATTTTTTTTTTTATATCACATGCTCAAAACACTCATTTTATATTAGAAGATTTTTTGCTCTTTGAACTTTCGTAAGTCAAAATTTGAGGTTTTGCAATTTGGGCTGATTTTAAAATAAATCAGATGCAAAAAAAGAAAGAAAAATGGAACCCATAAAGGAAAAATTGCTTTTGGTGTTATTTAATCCATTAATACCATAATTTAGTTCCCTTTCAGTCAATAACATTGAAAATTTTTTTATCCAGCAGCAATAAGAGTTTAGGAGGTTATTAAAGATCCATAATTTTGACGATTATAAATATTTAAAAAACTTGAGAATGAATTAGTAACATTATCAACAAACTTTCCAAGTAAGAACACGCATTCTTCCATTTTTAATTTTGAATACAGCAAATATCAAATATTACTTCGAAAGATACTGATTAAATTTGAAAGTTTCTTCATAAGAATTCAAAACATGGCCTTTACGGAAGATTCTGGTATCTCAATGCATCTCATTTGATTAGATAGAGCAAATTTTCTACACAATTTATGAAAATTAAATTAAATTTAAAAGAAGTGTACTGAATCTTACAATTTAAAATGCACTCTGAAAAGGTTACAGTAAAAAATATTTTCTTTCAAACATAATAACAAAGCAGCATAACAAAGTTAAATAATACGAGTGAGTGAGTGCATATTAACGTAGTACTGTTCAGCTACAAGAGGGCTTTTGGGGACGCTAAATAATACGAGATAGGATTCAAAAGTTTCCGAACTGAGTCAAAAACTTAAAAAAAAAAATTACTGATTAAATTTCTGAAACACATCCTCCAACGAAATCCAGCAACAGCACACTTTTGCCATCTCTTGTAAAGATCGTCGAAGCATTTATGGAATCCATTTTTAGCCATGCCCATTAATTCAGCCTTCGATGCACTTTTAATATCATCTGCAGATTCAAATCGACGACCCTACGAACGATATGTCGGCTTAGGAATTAGGCTAAAGTGATCAGGGGAGAAAGAAGGATGTGACGAAATACTTGTTTTCGGTTTTCGAAGAAAGTCAGTGACAAGGAGGGCTCAGTGTGCGGGAGCGGTAGGAAGTAAAGCTCCCACGACTTCTCAGCCCACAATTTTTGTCTTTTCTTTCGAATCGACACATGCAAATGACACAGGATGTCTATATAGAGTTTTTTTGGTTTTTATTTTTACGATGCGTTCTTCAGGGATAGACAGTGGTGTAACTTAGAACATTAGGGCCCCCCTGAAAGGTCAGGCTTTGCCAGTCCAACTCTGGGGCCCCCAGAACCTTGCCCCCCCTATGCTGGGGTGTACGTTACACCACAGGGAATAGCTGCAATTACAAAAAAAGCTAAACATCACATACATAATATGTATTCCTGCCAATTTTTTAAAATAATTCCGGCAGTCAATTTTTTTTTTTTTTTTTATCTCCTTTTTCAATATCGGTTCCCCCTGCAATTTTGAAATTTTTTTAATGTTGTCAGCAGTTAATTTTTTTTAAAGATAAGAGTGTATGATGATATTTATTGCACTTTTTTAAAATACATTTTACATGAAGTAATTTTATATCCATTTCAGAAGGTGAAAATATCCAATATCTTTTTTACGCTTACTCCAATGTCCCATTCCTCCCAAGCCTGTTCTACTGTTGCTAAGGCAACTAAGGCAAATCCATCATCTGATCTTTTCATTGCCAAATAATACAGGATAAAAGACTACTGATCTGAACTTAAAAATATAAACATAAATTATTTCTCTGACAATAGAACTAAATACACTACTCCCAACTAAGTTCATGTTGAAAGAGGAATTACATATCCAAGCTCATCTTCCTTCCTTCATCCATCAACATCCGTTACTGCAAGAACTCGGTGTTATCGGTTTTTTTTAAATAAGAGTATGAAAATACTGGGCGTGTTTCGGTGGAAATAAACAATGCTTCTTTGTATTTTAAATAATTAATAATATAGATTTCTTAAATTTTTGAAAATGAAATTTCGTAAGATAACCGTAACCGTGTAATTTTGATTTATATTTGTTTGGACGATAATTTTGGTATTGTAAACGTAGTAGTGATTAAATATCTCTGGAAAAAAAATGTGCACCCTGGTCTAGGAAAAATGTATTTTTTTACTGATGTGATGGAAATAGGAAAATTGCGTGAATTAGTGAAAAGTATTTAAGACAAATTGCTAAATTGAAAGAAATTTCCTGAGTCCAGCCATCAATCGGTTATTATATTTACTTCTTATTCCATTTATTTACTTTTTAAGATGTTGAGTTATAAGTCATAATGGACGTAAAAATAATTTCTATAATTTTGAGAAGAATTTTAAAATCTAGGAAAAACTATGAAAGAGATTCATGAAAGTTAATCTTTATTAATAAATGTCAAATGTTCTAAAAAGTATGAATAGATGTATGTTTTTTAAATTTTCTTGGTCTAAGTGCTTATTATATTATTTAAATTTTGTGGTGAAACTTTTCGTTCAAAAAAGATTAGAACATTGGAATTCATGTAGAAGTAACAAATAGTACATAATACTGAACTATTGTAATAGTATATGGCATATGAGGAAGAAATATGGTTTGTAACTTTGCGCAAATATTACGATTACTTTTACTTATAATC
Source organism: Trichonephila clavipes (assembly GCA_019973935.1). Classification (NCBI taxonomy): domain Eukaryota; kingdom Metazoa; phylum Arthropoda; class Arachnida; order Araneae; family Nephilidae; genus Trichonephila; species Trichonephila clavipes. The sequence goes on from BMAU01006643.1 coordinate 21,821, forward strand.
CTTACTTTATTTTTGTTATTTTTAAGAATATATCTTAACTAATATTTTGTCGTATTTTAACATATCCGATTTCATTTTTAGCAAATACATTCATAGCTTTAATGTTAGGTGTACCATGTCCTTTTTGATTTACCTCTGTTTTGTTTCAAAATTTGAATTTTTGAGGGAACTCTGAAGATTTTGAACTTTATATTAAAAATAAGCAAGTGTAGTTACTGCATTTTTTATGAGTGTTAGTAATATTGGATAATTTTTAATTGCCATAAAATAAATAATTGAAATGTGGCTTTTCTCATTTATTAATTTTTTAATGTGTCTAAAAATATTATCTCATTGTACAAATGGCTTAGAAAAAGCAAGATATTCAGATTGTCTGCAATAAAAAAATTATTTGATTAAAAAAAAAGTTGATAAAATGTAATCAATAGATATATATTACTTTCTTTAAAGTTGTCTTTCTTTTTTTTTATTTAAAAATAAAATACATTGTCTGAAATATAGTATTTGGAATTGCTGACATCCAAAGATTTTGCAAGCATGTTTTTTCGTCAATATTGCAAGCCTTGCAGTACAGATTTGGGTACTTATGTATTATCGCAACAATTGCCTACACTATTACCAACTTGTCAAGTTGGCAGCTTCGATTTCCTATGGGTCGTACATGCTGAATTGGTATCCATGTGCTTCGTTTCATATATAATGTCATCAGTAGGTTGTGATAATACATAAATACCCAGATTGCCCTCTCTTATCCATTTAGAACCTTTTTATTGAAATAATGTTTAAATTATATTGTTTTTTAGATTGCTTCCTGGATTTACTATTTCACAAATTTGCTAAGATGTAATCAAAGGAATAAAAGAAAGTAAAACAATCACCAAAATATATTAACTAGCCAAATTGGCAACCCCAATTTCTTAAGTGTTGGATGAAATTGTCGAATGGGCCACTGGTCTGCCAAATTTTAAAAAATCGCCAATTTGGCACATTTTTGCATGTTGCGTTTTGGAGTAGAAATTGTACAATTTGGCAATTTTGACCCTTTATTGAAGAAACTTGGTGGGATAAGTGGCCATTTTGACAATCTAATCGTGCATTGTTCACGCTGAATTAGCAACCAAGTGTCATTTCATATAATGTCGCCATTAGGTTGTGATATTACTTAAGTACACAAATGGGTAATTAAACAATCTGTCAAAGTAAAAAATTATATAAATTCCACGAAAGATCATAACTGGTTTCAGAATTTAAATGATTAAAGCAAATTAGTGAGCTTCCTTTGGGATAAATATATGGTGAACACATTTTGGATTTTTTTTTTGCGAGAGAAGACATTTCCCATCAAATATGCTTGGTTTATGTGTTTTCAAGTTGTGTTGCTGACATTGGGTCTGATTTCCTGCTATGATTAGTTTCCGGAAATGGTTTTGTTAAAACCATATGCTTAAGCTTTCATCATTTTCAGATATTTTAATTGAAATTAATTAACAGATTTCTTTACTTATATCAAACATGATAGAAATGTTGCTAAATTGTTACAGGTCTATTAACTTTTACCAAAGATAGGATTTTCTTTCCACTCATTTCTTAGAATAAAAAGGAATCCTGGCCTTGGTTCATGAATACTTTATATTGGCAAAATTGTCATTTTGTTCAAGTTATTGTAGTTTTACTGTCCTCAGATGTTTGACAAATAGCATATTGAAGTTTTTCTTGTGTGCTTGTGTCTTTTGATGGACGCTGTGTGTTATTGGCTTATGGCAACTTATGGCTTCTTGCCTTTTTTGATAGATTTCTGTAGGTTGCATTTTCAAAATCCTCCTTTTGACTCAAACGGTAAAATCCTAGGAGGACCCACTGCTGTTTTTGGCGCCAAAAATTTTTCGCCAAAAAGCGCCAAATTGAAGGTTTTCAAAAAGGCGTCAATGACGAAAAAAAAAAAACTCTTGGGAAGCGCATGAGTCAGCGGGGGAGTAGGGGATGAAATGGGCGTTTGCAAAGATGAAATCGAATAAATACATTAAATTAATCATTATATAAAGAAAAAAAAACGGAGAAAGCAATGAAATTCATTTTAAAAAGCATTCTAAAACCAGTGTGTACAACATGATTTACATTTTTAAAAAGGGGCGTTTAAAAAGATAAAATCGAAGAAATACATGAAATCAATCAATTTAAAAATGTTAAAAAGCACTTACCTTACGCTTGCATTTAAGTCATGATCTGTTGGTGGATACACCCTTGCGATGGATGCAAGGAATTTATGAAAATTCTCATTCACCAACTTGTGATCGTTAGATCGCCGCCACATGTCTTATTAACTTTGTCATATTCTTATTAACTTTCAAGTCATTCACCACGAACGCATTCATGCTCTTGCCAAACCAATATCTCGTCAAACGGAAGATAATAGTTATAGCAAGTTTGCTTTCGCTAAACCAAGTGCCCTTTCTCACACTCCGAACGACGTCGTGGCGATTATCTTTCGACTGGTTGCGTCAACGCCATTCGTAGCCGTCAACCGTTCCTTTCGCTTTTAAACGCATATTTTTTTTACACCGCTGACATTCATAACGAAGCAATTAAATTAGCTTTCATACACCATTCTAACGTCTCTTTCTTCCCCTATGTGCCCAGGAGCACAAAGAAACCTATCGTAGCCTCACTTTCAAGTAATTTCCTTTCACACGCCATTCTTAACAACCGGTGGAGAGCAAACCTTCTCCAGCGAAGTCCAATGTCAAAATGACGTTTTTTCGGAAAAGGCGAAAAATGTTGCACTTTTTTAGGGTTGCCATTTTTTCGGTAATTTGAAAATCCAAATTTTTTTGATGGAATTGAAAGGTTACCATACTGTAACCTTTATCGCTCAAAATTAGGCGACCGAAAGTGGGTCCTCCTAGGATTCAACCGACTCAAACATTCAACGTTCATCGCTTTTCTCAAATTTACTTTCGTGATCATGATTACTATCCGTTATTTCATTTGGTGCTTCCCTTGTCTAATCAATTTCTTTTTCCAAAGTTTCGACTTCATTCAACAGAGATCACAGATGCTCCATATGTTTATGTTCTGTTAATTTATCTTTATAAACCATAATGAGTTGTAAAAATAACTTAGTCATGAGCAATCAAAATCCACTAAGTTGTTCACAGGAAGAAAATGTAGCCTGTTGGTTTAAAATATTTTGGAACAAAAGTGGTCACGGAAGGACCTCAGCCACCCCAAGTACCTTAAGATTGTGATAAACAACTGCCACTCCCAAAAAGACTGAGGTATGGGACAAAGAAATTTTAGTTCCTATAAAGACTGTCATATTGGAGGATACTGACTAGAGGTTAGAGCTAGCAAACAGCTTTTCCAGAATTAAAGATTTTGTGAGCCTGGGGTGACTCTGTGCCTACGCGACCTCTCCCGAGTTAATAATTTTAAAGTCAATTTTGAGCAAAATCCAGTTGAGACAAAATACATATTTTTTAAATTTCTATTAATTATGTAACATGTTACAGATTGTGTTCTCATATTTATTAAATTTTAGTTTCATTAGTATCATTACAAATTTTGTATTAATTTTTTTCTAGATATCGTTATTGTTGGCATTAAAAATGAAGATTACGTGTGGTGTTGAAGTTTCAAATCGTGCACATCCAGCTGTATCAGTTCGTAACAAGACCATATATAATGTTGCTACTTTAGCTTTATGTCATAAATACAAACAGGAAGAAAAACATAGTGATAAAGATGTGTATCTTATTTTGTGCACTCACCAAAACCCTAGAGGAGCAAAATACAAGGTATGTGTATGAATATCGTAGAAAATGTTTTTATTTTTTAACGAGTTGTTATTAATATACAATAAAGAAATTATCATCACTAAACCAAATCATATCAAACTTTGAACAGCCACTGAGTTTTTAAATATTTCAAACTGACAATTTAGAAAAAATGAAATAAAGTAAGAAAAACAAATAACATGCCTTTTTAGTTTTTGTCCAAATCCTCTTCTTCCTGAGCCTTATCCATAAGATAGCCTAGTTATTCTTGTCAAGATTACTATAATTTAATTACTCATTACCTTTATATTTTAAACAAACTAATACAACTTACCTTTGTTTGGGTTAAAGAGATAAATCAAATTTTTTTATAAATATAACAGAATTGGCAAAAAAAAGCATATTTTTTAGAAATCCCAGTCAGAAAGAACATATTGTCAATGAATAGTTTAACAGTAAAAGATAATAAAAATAATTTAATATATTTTATAACTTAATGTTATAATGTTTTATTAGAAGTTCTAAATTATATTATTTGATAGGATTCTATTTTGGTGCATTCCCATGGGTGACAAAAATTATTTGGTGCCAAAAATGATAAATTTTCCACATAAGCTACCATAATTTTTAGTTATCTTATTGTTATATAACAGCATGAAATTTAAATGTATTTTTTCTGTTTTGTTTGGGAAAAACTGTAATATTCTTTTTACATTAAATGTGAATTTTCATTATTTACATTGAATTTCCATTAGAAAACGATCTTTATATTATTCTGGATAAAAATAGTTATATTCTTTTTTAAAATTGTAAACTGGAATTCTTATTAGAAAGGGGAGGTTATTGAAGAAGTTTGTATAACTTTCACAATGTTGAAACGATGAATGAAAATTCCATTATATTTTAAAAGCTAAACTGGAGTTTCCAGAAAGGAAAAAATCTACAAGATTAATAATTTTTTTTCCTTTTGATCCTTATTGAATCCCCCTTCCCAAAAAAACTGTCTTACTTCATATATTTCCTTGCATCATCAACAATGACTTCATTGATTTTCAGGCATGATGCCATCTTTCATGTTGCAATGATTTCAAATTTTAAAGCTACTTTTTAGCATTATGTTGAAGTAATTTTAAAATTTTTGCCTAGGGGAGCACCAAAATAGAACCTTACCCAATAGTTTTCTTATGTTAATGTTCTTATGGACATAAAATAAGAATACTAATAATATAAGTATACTCTATATTATAGATCCCTTGTTGCCTTTTTTACTTTTTAGTAAAAAATTTAGAATTTTAATTATTATTATTAAAAAGTTTTTCACCCATATTAAGTTTTAAAATTTAAAGGATTATTTTCATATTTCATGTGCACCATCTTTAAAAATAAATTTAACTTTTTCAGCCAGAGTGTAAGATTCATCTAACTGCCTTCACTTATCAAGAATTTAATTTTTTTGTAATAAAATGTATATAATTTGATATTTGACATACATTAACTTTATCAAGTTGTTTTTAATTGACAACACTATGTAGTTTTCTCGTTCATGCGAGAGACTGTGTATGCCAAGTTTCATCTTGATACCAGCTGAAATATTTTTTAAGATTAAATTTGAAAATCGTATGATATATTCATTCAATTTGTATTAATCTAGAAGAAAGTAAAATTTCATCTGTGTGTTGAGCTGCTTATTAAATATTTAATCTGTGGAAAAACAAAGTAATTGAGACATGCATATGTATAATGTTTCCTATATGATCATTATCAGTTATTAATTGAATTGAAAACAAGCTCCTAAGAACTTTAATGTAGAGTTTTCAAATACTTTGATATTACCCACCCTTTTTTCAGTCAAGTCCATCTTGGTGTAATATTAAAAAATAAAATGTAAATTAAACAAATTTTTTTCGGATTAAAAAATACTCCAACAATAACAAATTTTTCTTTTGTTCTAAAGAGAACATTGTATTTTATTATACTAGCTGCCTGGCCAAGTGTCGCATGAGCTTTCTCAAATGCATTACTTTTTCTGTTTTTTTGTCTGGGAAACTTGCCCTCTAGATGTATATTTATATCATTAAAATTTCGTTTTTCTAATTCTCTTCCACTTTCCCCTATGAAAAGAAACACAAATTTATTTTAGAACTATAAATGTGAATTAACACCACAATTAGTTTTTTCTGAAATAAATTTATCAAAGAGAAAAGTGACATGAAAGACATATTGTCAATGGTACATGAGAATTTATTGATATTCATGGCAATCTATACAGAAAATCTTTTAGGTAATTCTCCCTCAACAAATAATTTTTGCTAAAAATAATGGGCCAAAAAGAAGGAACCTCTTTCTCATCTGTAATGCCAAAAATTATAATTGTGAAATAATTAGCCTATGCAACTATATTTAATGCACACTTTCCAGAGTGAGGTGCAAAGGTCCTATTTCACACATGTCTCTCCACTGAGTGCAATAAGTGTTTACTTAAAAAAACTGTTATAATAGTTGATTAAGAGTACACTTGAATTACAGAAAAACTTATGGATAATTTTTTACTAGTTTAGCTATTTTTAAAATTTTAAGGGTACCAGAACATCATACTTCCAAAAAATTGATTTTTGAAATGTAGTGCAAAGTAGTGCATATTTTTCTGAATCTAAACATGTCAACACTTATAGGTATGTTTGTTGACAAAATGACCATGCTTCTTTTGTCACATTTTAAAAGAATAGTTCCTCTTATGATGAATACCATCATTTTTTTTTCATTTGAAAGAAAGAATATTTTTCTCTATGATGTCTGACTTTTTAAAAAATAGTTTTAAATAGAAATAAAAATAAGAGATTTTTTAAATTGTATTATTTTTTTTCAAAGAAATTTACAGTTATTTGGTTAAAAAAAAATAAAACTGGTTAACTGTGTTTCATCCATTGTTTTGTATATAAATGGGAAATATTTTGTATATTCAAGAAATATTTTTATAAGAAATGGTACCTAAATGAAAATATATATTACAAAAAAAAAATCATATTCATGTTCAGACAAAACAACCTTTTGAACTTAAAATTACTTTCATAAATTTAGAGAATGGTTAAATGTCATTAATAGGAGTACAAAAAATAGGCTGATCAACATTATTTGATTGTATAATATGTGAAAACATTACTTTTTTAAAAAGTTTTTTCACTTGTTTGCAAAGGCAAAATTTGTTGCATTATGTACTTTCAAATTTTTTATATTTCTACACAGGATACCTGCATATATAGTGAGCTTAATTCGTTCCTTCTAAGTAACGTGTAGTTTTTAAAAATAGTTTAATGTATAAAAAAGGCAAAAAAATGGAAATTTTAAAAATTCTATAATTTTTTAAAAGAAATTAGAGTATATTTCTATTCACCTTAACTTGACAGCTTTTAAAAAGATAAAAAAAAAAAATAGTTGGAAAATAGTTCTATCATGTTTTGAAATTAAAGAATTTGAACTAAAGAAAATCCATACAAACTTGTAAAATATCATTCATTACAAAAATTGAAATGTTAATTAATTGATTCATTTCAAGTTAATCACATGTTAAAAACATTTATTTTTAATCAGAGTGAATGAAAACTGTCAATAGCAACATAATAAAATTTCAGTTTGGCTGGAAACTGGTGTTCGAGGCTACATTTTCGTCAAGCTTTCTACGCTTCCAAGTCAATTTATGCCATGGAGGAATCTGGTGCTTCAATAACAAAATTTCAACATTTGACATCAGTCCTGTCAGGTTTAACCCTAAATTGTTCCTTGGTTTAAAGTGCCCAGCCTTTTTCTTTCTTTTTTTTTTATTTTGGAGATTGGCAACCACGCTGACACTCCTTCTCACTAGGAAAAGCATTTAAAAACTTTTTCACAATACTCCATAATTCGGAATAAATAACAGGTATGTCTTTTCAAAGACAAAAAATTGCGGACATCCATTTCTAAACTTTACTTTAAGATTTCTGTTATTGCCTATTCTGATCAGTTCCTCTTGTAATATGACTTTTTTTTTCAATGTGACAAAATTAATTCATTGCCTACTGTGGTAATAACCACTGTCAAAGCATTCTTCTTTGTTTTAATAAAATTTGCGCTGTCATCTAGAAGTTGCAAATTAATCTTATTAAATTTAGTAAATAAATCTTCTAAATAGATAAAATCTGGTTTTCATTTGGTTATTTTTTTTTAAAAAAATTAAAGTCACAATATCTGGTTTATTGAAAGCCACTATCATAGATCCCATTTACACCTCATGGACCTCTAAATTATTTTTTCACCAATGTGGATCCCTTGCAGGTTGTCATAGACCCCTGGGAGTCGAATAAACTACTTTGGGAATCGCTGATTAAAATGGATTCCTCGAATCATTTCTCATCTTTAGGTGCCTTCAGCATATTTGTAAGAAGATAGCCTCACATAGATATAGATGCATTTCTTTACTCTCAAATTTTAATAGTGTAGATTTCTTGTTTTTGTTGGAATCAAACCCTTTTCTGTTTTAAATATATTTCATATTTTGACTCTCATATCATAATGCTGAACTGATGTTTAACATAGTTCTCAAAATAGAGAAATTAACATATTCAAAAGCATATTCTGGGTACGGAATTTGCTATGATGCACAAAGCAAAGACAACCTTAAGGTATAACCAGAAAATATTTGTTATTTTTAATGATTTTTTTTAAAGGTTTTCTATGAATCTTAAATACACACATACGCACATATTAGTGGTATTTACTTTTTTTGCTTAATATAATTGAAAGAATTAGAAAAAAAGTACCAGAGGAAAAAAGGAAATACATATATTAAATATAAAGTATTTTTTCAGATTTGCTGGAAAATAAATTTTTTGTGGAGTTACTTTTTTTGAGAAGGAAGGAAAAATAAGTTTTGTGTATTTTAAAATATATTAAATTGTAAAAGATATTTTATAAATTTTTTATGTATCATTCAACTGAATCAAAAGAGTAAGATGCTCTTAGATTGTAATATGGTACGGTAACAGTATACTGTCTGAAACATTTGCGTAATATGTTAAGTCTTGTTTTAGAAACACACTTTAAATTTTCAAAAACTTTTTATTGGTTTTTTAAAAGTGTTATATTTTTTCTGTTCATTATAAAATTGAGGTGATAAAATATACCTAATTTCAAAAAAATTAACTGTATTTTTCAGATTTACAACAATGTTGAAAAGTTATTTACAAAATTCACCAATGATGGAAAGGCTACTTTAAGATTTAAGGAACCTCCACATGACTTGATAATTAGTAAGGTAATGTTTCTTTTTTTTTTCTTTGAAGTTAATTTGCATCAGTTTCCCTGAATGATATTCTATATTTGATACTTATATTGCCATTTTATTCATTTAATTGAAACGTCTCATTAAGCTACTTTGCAATTTATATGGAATTCCTAATTTAGGTTGTCCATTATACTACTTAGTATATTTTAGTGTTGTGTATAACTTTTAGAAAAATTTGTAGTTTTTGGTAAGTTTTGTGAATTTTTCATTTTTTCTATTTTTAGGATGAGAAGCAAACACTTAGTTTCATTTTTGTTTATCCATGTATTAATCGTACAATGCAGATTTTATTGTTATATCCTATTCCTTTTTCAAATCTGAAAGTAATCTCAGAAAAGTATATCAATTGCTAAGAAATATTTGAATTTTTTGTGTAGAATATTTTTCCGTATAAAATATTTTGATTTAGTGTTATGGTATTTAATGCTAATAATATTTAATTTAGCTTAATTGTATATGTATATGTGAAATGGTATTTGATTTCTTCAAAATTGGTTATTCATTCATTCAAAAATAGTGTAAGTTCATTCGGGACAAAAATGTGATCGGTGTTGAAGATTTAAATCATTGTATCACACCAAAGGCTACTGTGTAAAATAGGGATTGCCTTGCATTAAATACATTGAACCTCAAAAGTTTCTTGTAATATATTGTTGAAGTCATACGATTACGGTTTTAGCTTAGGTGCTGCCATTGTCACTTGACTCTTCTGAACCATTGCATCACATCACTGTTTATAAATTATAGGAAAGTTTTATTTATAGGTTCATACGATTTTAATTGTGTATATTTTTAAAAAGCTCAGCATGTTTCTTAGATTTCTGCTTTTTTTAAATAAGTGTAAATAATTAATCATAAACACATATAAATATATATAATATAGGATGTTACATTTTTCTCATTAAATATACGGTAAAATCCGGCATATAATGTGCACTTTTAGCACAAAAAATAATAAAATTGAATTTTACAGGTGCGCGTTATATACACCGGGTATAGAAACAATAGCTATAAAAATAAAAAAGAGAGATGACCTTAAACAAAATTAGACATCTGCATATAGTGAAATACTGTTTACTTAAAAGAAATGACATACTTAATGAACTTAAAAGGCTGTAGTTCTTGGTATACTATTTTTTTAAGGTTGGAATAATACCTCAAATAAATGACTTAGAAATATAAGAGCATTGTGTATATGTACATTTTAGGTTTCTTTGTAAAAAAGAAGGGTCCACATTATATGGCAAATATACCCCAAAACTAAAAAATTCAGCTTGAAAGTATAGGTGCACATTATACGACATTGCACATTATACACTGGATTTTATGGTAAAGAAATAGATACAAATCCAAATTCAATATTAAAATTCAAAAAAAGGATCTGATAAAATATCCTAAGATTTTTTTTAGTTATTGCTAAAGGAACACACCTTGAGAATGATTTATTCCTTAAAAAATTAATTGAAATTATTTTATTATTTTACCTTTCAATTTTTCTGTTTAAGTATTAAAAACACCATTTTCAAATGAAATGTAATTAAATTTAGTTTTTGATATACATTTAGGCTGATCCTCTTCAATTAAAAGGATTCCTCCATGGTGTCGGCTTAACTATTGTTGGCCAAGGAACTGGACGAATTAGACTGTCTCCAGCACCTACAAAAGTGGACCGACCAAAACAGAAACTTGCTATCATGAAACGTAGTGACTATCCAGGAAAGGCTGGTTTTCCTTGCAGTCTAACTTGGTTACAAGTTCAAAATTGTAAATTACGGAGAATTGAACTACGAATTCAAAAATTACTCAATCTTCAAGTTTTGGACTTAGCTAATAATAATATAAAAGAGTTGCCCACAGCACTTGCAGAATTAAAACTGAAAGAATTCATTCTGCATCATAATGAACTTATTTCATTTCCTCCTCAGTTGGCTATTGGAAAATTAGGTCAGACTTTACAAGTTCTGGACTTATCATTCAATAATGTAAGTATTTATATTTAATGATTAAAGGAATCACATGAATATCTTTTAAATCATGAATATCTATTAATGTTGCCTGTGTCAAAAAATAGTTGAATAGTTTAATTTCATTGGAATGTATTGATGGCAGTTATATAATTCTATGGTCAATGAATCTTAAGTTCATGAAAAACTAATTAGCAGAATAGGTATTGTATGTTAAATCAAACCAACTCCAGTGCTTATGTATTTCTTAATGTAAAAATTTGGAGAGTGAGATATTAAAACATTATTGTTTTTATTGTTATATACTCAAAATTCCTCTGTCACTAATTTTCTTTTCTTCAGCTTAAGACCTGTGTCAATTCAACATATCCGATCTTAAAACTATGTTTAATTTTCTTATTTATAAGATGGAATTGATGTTCACACTTAACACATGAGGAAAATAATGAAGGGGGGGGGGAGCAAGAGGACACAAAAAATATAAAAAAAGGTCACCATAAACTTAGAATTTTTTCAAAGTAATTAAAAGTTACTACAAATGTGCATCATCTAATAAATAGTTCTTAACTTTGTGAATTATTTTCTCTAAAAATGTCTCCACACATTGCCCAAAATGATTGCACTAAAGCACAAAAACCTGGATTTGTTGCTTAAGTTTTTTTTTTAAAAAAAACATTTTTTGGAACAAACTAATATTTTTTTAAATAACCTCTTTGATTTATTGAATCATGAGGAGGAAGGAAATAAAATTGTTAAAAAAAAGATAATAAGGCTGTATTATCCCTTTTTAACATTTCTACATTTGTTCATTCGGTTATTCTCTTGCGTATGACTCTTAGTAAAATAACTCAATGTTTGTAATTTATGGATAATATGAATAAATTCTTAATTATCTTATTTGCATTCGATTATATATATATATATATATGTCTCCTCAATCACTTAGAAGTATCGTGCCCGCTTCGTAGGCCCAAGATTGCATGTTTGATCCCGGCTGAAATCAATAGATTTTCTGGATTTGGAAATTGTTAGCATATATACCATATGATTATGTGGAATATAAAAGATTCCTTGAGTATCAATTTTTCTCTGGTACTCTTCGCAAAATTAAATCACATTTAGCATCTGACAAGAGCTTGAATTAAAAAAAAAATCAATTCAAGCATCAAAAATTGATAGTGCGAGCCACCACTAGATAGTGCCTCCATTAAATAGCTCTCACATTCACAAACTTGCCATGTCTGTAAAGGCTTAGTTGCCAATATGCAAAGTGTGTGTATTTCATCTTTGAAAAGCAGTTTGCATTGCACCATTGGCAAAAACACTCTTGACTAACAGTCCAGTTGGTAATGTTCTTTCAATAAAGTTGAATTATTGTATTGAATTTAAATATATAAAAGAATTAGGATGTACATCAAAAACATGAAATGCTATAAATGAGTAAATCTTTTTTTTATTTTTTACAATTTATATAATACAAATTAATTTTCTGATGGTTAAAAAAAAAATTTTTTTTTTAATAAAAATTGGGAGCATTTCATAAAAATATATTTTAAGGAAATTTCATTGTTTTCATTATTGTGTTTATTTCAGCTTTTGATTCTGAGTATAGTTTTAAACTAGCTGTGTAGCCAACTCTGTTGTGCATGGCTATCTCAAATAAAGCTTCATTCTCTGGCATAGAAAAGTGAGCTCATATGACACATTCCCAACTTTCTCTCCTAAATAAGTAAGGAGAAATTACGAGGTCTTAGGGAGAGAGGGCTTTGTGAAGTTTAAAAATTCTTTCAGGTGAAATACTTAAAGTAATTAAAAATTGATAACTTGTATTATCTTTTTCTTTATTTTTTTTGGGGGAGGACTTTATTTTCAGTATATATATATATATATATATATATATATATTTAAAAATCATGACATGATGTTTTTTGTTGAACAGCCATCCTCACGCTGTAGGGGCTTGCATCATTCCTTGACAGAGAAGGTTACACAACACACACTGAACTAAATAAATGCTTTGTGGATGCATGAAGTTTTAAAAGTTCTGTATAAAATTTTAATGAAAGAGTTTCAAAATTTTACATTGTAATAGCAAATTATGGTAACATACAAAAACCTTTCTTGTGTTTATTTCTTTAAGATTCAAATATTCACTTAATATACCAATATATTTTATTTTAAGGAGGTACTTATTCACCAAGAAGTTGTTAAAAATAACATTACTACTTTTATGAAATGTAAAGTGTTAATTTAACTGGAGGCTAAACCGTCTTAACAGTTATTGTCTGTATTGAATTGACCTTTTAGTTGATAAGAAATAGATATCTAAAAACATACAATAAACTTATATTTTAGTGGAAACTACGTTTTCATTATTCTGTACATGTCCTTGTGTTTCTTTTGAATGTACATATCTGCTTTTGCAGATATACAATAGAAATACATTTTGAGAGTAATATTTACTTATTTCTATGTTCTTCGGTTCTACTGAGAAACCAATAATTAAAATTATTTAACTTTGTTATGCTTCTGTAATTATGTTTGAAAAAATATTTTACTGCAACCTTTTCAGGGTGCATTTTAAATTATAAGATTTAGTAGACTTCTTTTAAACCTGATTTAATTTTAATAAATTATGTAGAATTTGCTCTATCTAATCAAGTGTGATACATTGAGATACCAGAATCTTCGATAAAAGTCATGTTTTGAATTCTTATGAAGAAACTTTCAATTTTAATCAGTATCTTTTGAAGTAATGTTTGATTATAAATGGGAGAATGTATGTACCTAGTTTGGAAAGTTTGCTGATAATGTTACTACTTCATTCTCAAATTTATTAAGTATTTATAGTCATCAAAGTTATTGACTGTTAATAACTTCCAAAACTCTTTGTTGCTGGATAAGAATGGTTTCCATGTTAATGACTCAAAGGGAACTAAATTATGGTATTAATGGATTAAATAACACCAAAAGCAATTTTTCCTTTATGGAATTCAATTTTTTGTTTGCATCTAATTTATCTTAAAATCAGCCTAAATTGCAAAATCTCAAATTCTTTTAGTTATGAAGGTTTAAAAAGCAAATCTCCTAATATTAAATGAGTGTTTGGAGCATTTGATAAAAAAAATTATGTGTGATACTTTCAAAGCTTTTCACTTCAAATGAAAGATAATTTTTCTTTCGGTTTGTAAAACACAAAATTATAATAATTGAGACATATTATATTATTATTAGAAATGTGAATTATTAAGTTAAAAAAAATATTTATAAATATTAATTATTTATCCACTTATTTTATAATATGAAATGAGTGTTGTGTGCATCATTGACACCCTAACAGTTTTCCCAAATAACTCTGGAATTAATTTTAAAAATTGAAACATAAATTTATTAAATCATTCTTTACCTGTTAAAAAAGTGATTCTGTTTTTTATATTATGATAACATATTCATTAATTTAGTTTTGTTTGAACTATTGACAGTGATATCAGTTTTATCCAGCTGTAATGAGTTTTAAGCATATGCTTTTTATTTTTTGAACTGCTATACATTATATATAATTATATTTGTAAATAAATTTCTTTAAATGGATCACAGGGAAAAAATATATTTGAATGAAATAAAATTGTGTTTCTCTCTCTCTCAATGAAAAAGTCTTTTGCTTTATAAATTACTTTCATAGCTAGAAATACAGATAGAGGATAAAAATCCTTTGATATAAATTCTTTGCTTTGAAGAATTATTGCACATTATGATGATTTATGCATAAAAATATCTTTTGAATTCCTCATGTACAAAATGTGCTAATAACAGGACAACTCATCTAGTATGTGTGGTTTTTAATTCTTTCTTGTGTAGGATATTATGTCTCTTGAATAATGAAGTCATAAAATTCAAAACCAAACAATATATTGATCTGAAATTCTTCATGAAGTTGAAAAATTTCCAACAGAATGTTTTCAATTGTTGAAGGTAATAATCAACAGTTGTGTGTGCCACATTCTCAATTTTAGGATTACAGCAAACAGTTTTTTAAAGGTTGGGAAGAAGTTAATGAACTTTCAGGTTGATATATAATGTCAAAAATAATGAAAATATTCATAAAATTATTGAAATTATGCAGGAAGACAAAAGTATTCAGATGACAACAGATATGAACAGTGAAAAAAGATTAAAAAATTTTGCATGAGGATTTGAGAATGATGAAACTGAATATAAAAATGGCACACACATACAAAATACTTTTCATATATGAGCAAAAAAAAAAAAAAAAAAAAAAAAACAACAACTCTGATCTGACATCATGAGGAAATTCATAATAAATCTAGGAAATGGAGTACTTGAGACCAAAAATGGGTTGTGGTTTTTTTCAGTACAATCCATAAACAAATCACTAACATGTTGTCGAAGACTCTTGCATTACCAAAGATCAAAAAGGTCATAGGAGCAAGTTTTTTTACTTCATGTCAGGATTGAGTGGATGCCTCAGGTCCAAAAGATAAACCGAGAAATACTACTTCCTTGACAAAGCCAAGAGACAGAATTTAATAGAAAAATAGCAGATCTGTTAAACAACTATTCATAAATTCTGCACCAGTGCAATCTTTTTATGCAACTATTCTTAGCAGATAACAACTGTCACTCTTTTAACTTTTACCTGTTCTTAAAAAGGAAGAATGTATTAAAGGGAATATATATATATATATGTTTTCACTTTGTAGTAGAAGAAAAAAAAGTGTAGATTTGCTGAAGAGTGATGTGTGATGATCTGCAAAGCTGCTTTGGACTATCAAAAACATACTTAATGGTGTGTATATATGTTTAGGAGAAGTATATATGGTAGAGAGAAATATAAAGAGGGAAAAGCAGTTATTGTGTGTGAATGTTTTCAATAAAAACTTTTCTGGTTATTCGCATTATTAGCCACACTCCATATAAAGAAATCCAAAACAAAAATAGTGCTATTAAGTTTTTTATTAACAAAAAGTGTCTTTTAATAATCATTATTGCTGTTTCAAAACATGTGATTCACAAGGCAATAAACTGTAGTAAAAAGTTAAATGTGTTGTGCTTGCACTTATTTACATATGTACAGAAATTTTTTTAAAAAGCAATTTGCCTTTCAAAAAGCTTGATTGTTCTGCAATGCTTACCTTTTGGGGAAGGTCAGTTTTGATGCAACTAGGCATAATTTCAAAATTTGAAACTGTTCCAGTAAATGCCTGAGTTAGAGTAAATGTTACAGCTGCAATCATTTTTAATCAATTCAAAGAAAGTTGGGAGAAAAAAGATACTTAGTTATCCAATACAGCACAAAGTAAATTTCTGAAAGAGGAATCTGCTAAAAAACTCCTGAAGCAAAGACTATCAAAATATGATAAATGAAAGGGGGAGGTGGGACAAAGAAATTCATTTTGTGATTTAAAGTATTCAAGTTGTTTCCTTATATATCAAATATTTTGAATGTGATATTTAAAAGTCATTTTTGCTGTAGAGAGAGACATTGTTTCATTATTATAATGCTTTCTATTTTATATTACTCAAATTCATTATTTTTTTTCTCATTACTGTAAATTTGTGAAAAATGAATGCCAATTATGCATACTCAAAGTAATTCCCATCTCTTTAAAAACAATTTTGGGACTGCTGTAGCCAAATGGTAATGGTCACAGACTCAGGCCGGCATGTCATGAGTTAGATACCACTGAGAACCCTGCGTATTGAAGGGTTGATGCACGTTAAATCTGTCAATGCTCAAAGTTGTCCCGTTGGCATGATGTGGAAGATTAGAGAGGTGTCGCCAGCTCTGGTATTGTCCTCGTCAGTTGGCCATGGCTCAAAATTTTGAGGAGTCACCTATTACCCTTGTGTTACTTTATAGTGCAGAGTTAATAAACAGTCACTCGAAAAAAATCTTATAGTGATTTTTTTTTGCTGTTTTCATTAATTATTGGGGAGATTACTCCCCCCCCTTGTTATAAAGTAAATTTTTTTCCTTTTTAAATAACATTGAGCCTTATTTTCATTGAAATTTTTTTTAAATATTAGTTGTTGCCCATTTGCTGTTCCTTAACTCAACCATTTTACAGATTTAGATAAGTGAAAGATTTTTTTGAGTTAGTATGTTAATTAAGTTCCTATTACCAGTTGAAAACTGAATAATTAACCAATTGGGTACATATTTATTAAAAAAATTTCTTGTATTTGGAATGGATTTAATTTGCTGATGTGAAGGCAATAAATTTTGTATGAGAATTTGAGCAATGTTATATATACTTTAATCAAAATTGTATATAAAATTAAATTCATGAAAAGAATAAAACAAAAATCCATTCAAGGAAATGCAAAAGGTAAATTATTTATACTTTTGGAGTGTAATATTTTTTAAAGCAAGTAGGCGAATGTAAATCTTATTACTATCATCATCACTTTCTAGTATGCTTTTGTCTTTGAAATTTCAGTCTTGCAATTTATTATAGTCATCATCATTTCTCAACGTCTCCTTTTTCATGGAACTTTTGTAAAATGTGTTATATCTGACATTTTGGATCAGTCTATCATAAACAAAGTTCACTGAAGCGCTAGTAAAAATGTCCTTTTACTGATACCAATCCCTCTTGCTATAAACAAGAACATACATATTAAATTTTATCTTGGTTTTGTTATAGGTTCTCTTTCCATGTCCCAATTGGGTATCTTCAAGGAGAAAAACCTTTTCTGAAATTGTTTAATTTTTGTGACTCTTCCTATGAAGAAACAGTGACACATGCAAATGATTCATAGTATTTAAAGTAAAGTAAAATGAATTTGAAGAGGATGTTGATAGTGAAATCTTAAAAGATTGTGATAGTTAAATTATATTTGTGGGATAGCTACTTAGTGAAGTATCTACATATCTGGATATGTGACGTATATTGTAGTCTTATCATTGTCAGGATCTCTACAAATATTTGGATCCAGTGTATCTGTATGACTTCAGTTAGTTTAGTCACATTTAACGTAACTTAAATTTAACTCAGTGGTGCAACAGTCCGTGAGGGCCAAGGACTACTGTGTCCAACTCGGTACATGTGACCTTGGGCCTGAGCCCCTTAGGGGGCTTACCTTCTTTAGGTGAGCACAGGTGTCACAATCCCAAGGTACTCTAGGGAACTTATCCTTTTCCCAAGGGGTTTGCTATCTTTGGTAAACACGGGCTTCACGAACCCAGGGTGCCCTAGTGATCCTTCTCTATTTTCGACCCTCTTTCTTGTCATCCCATATCTCCTTTTCTTCTTTTCCCGTCAAGACCACAGACCTATGTTACAAAATGAACATTGTTCAAATGTAGTTTTTTCTATTGAAAAAACTTCCTATTTATTATTAACATATTTGGTTTACATTTTGTATTGTGTTAATTTAGTTTCTTTTTCGTATGTTGCTTTATTTGTTTTTGATTAGCAACCTTGGTTAACCAACCCACATGTTTGCCATGTGCGGTGCCTCATAAAGAGGAAAATGGTGTCCTGGGAACACCTTTGGCCCACGCTTCGCTGTAGACAGGAGGCAGGAGTGAGCCTGCTCCTGTCAATCGGCTAGTGATACCTCTCTTTGATGTCCCCAAAGAGACATTGCTGTAGGGTTAGTGCTGCAGATAAGGGGTGGCGTGTTTACACGTTGAATCCTCACCCTGATGCTGTATCACAATATTCTGGGTGTACTCATAGGTAAGCGCCGTGTCTGGTTTTCGCCAGATGACCGGCAGACTGCCTCCCTTGTTGGACTTCGTGGTGTGTGGAGGCAGGCCAGAATGAAGTTTTGTTACACTCTTATGGATCCAATGCTGCTGTGCCCGGGTAAAGGCCTTGTTTTACCCACAACTCTCAACATTGAACAGAATGCCAGTGCTACATGTTTTTTTATACTATCACTGCCTAACAAGGAAATGTCTAAAAAAATCCCCTTTTGCAATTTTCAAAGCTCTCCAAGCTATAGGTGAGCCAAAATCGGTTTAAAAAATGCGATCAGGTGATTTACTTGTAGAGACAAAATCAAATATTCAGTCAAAATCTTATCTATCTGCAAAAACATTTCTAGACTCCCCTTCTAGTCACCCCTCATAAATCTTTGAATTCCTGTCGAGGTGTCATTTCAGAACCTGACCTGTTGTGCACTTCTGATGCTGAGATCCTTGAGGATTTTCAGACCAGGATGTACTTCAGGTCAGAAGAACTACTTTAAAAAAAGATGCTACCATTATTCCTACAAAATATTTAATTTTAACATTCAATGGCCCAAAACTTCCACCTACAATAAAGCTGGCTACCTTAACTGCAAAATTTGCCCATACATTCTGAATCCTCTGCGATGTTTCAATTGCCAGAGGTTTGGACATTTGCAAGCATCCTGCCGTGGGCAACTTACTTGCTCTAGATTTGCATCTGTTAGACATGCTTCTACAGATTGCAATCTAGAACCAAAATGTATTAACTGCTCTCAACCCCATTCCGCTGATTCAAAACTGTGCCCGAGGTGGAAAACCAGAAAACAAATTCAAGAAATCAAAACAAACAAAAATATATCTTATTTAGAAGCCAGAAAATTAATACCTCCTCAGGCATCACAATCATATGCCCAGGTACTAAACCTTCAAAACTATGTGCTACTACTCAGACAAATGAAAACATCACAAAAATAAAATGTCCATCATTAAAATTACTTCAACAACCTTCTTCTCTTCCAAAACCAAATATATCTCCTTCTATTCCTTCAACTTCTGCATCTTCAGCTCAAGCAGATCTCTTGACATCCACATCCCCAATAGCAGCTATACCAGAATCTGAACCAAGGAATCCTATACCCAACAACATCCCTTCCACATCCAATATATCCGCTTTCCCATCGAACTCCGGTGTTGAACCCACTTCTGCCTCTACGTCAATACAAGATGGTAAACAAAAAGCAAAAACCCAAGCAAGAAAAAGGAAAAAAGAGCTGCTTAAAAAAATGAATGATGCTATAATAGAGATTAAGATGGCATTTCACAAACCGCGAAAAAGTACACTTGAAGAGGATTCCTCAGACAAGGACATGATTGAGTACAACCCGGACAAATTCGACCCGGATGAATATGTACAGAAACATAATATTTGGGAATATACTAGTGTTATAACCCAAACCTGTTATAAAAACGTACAGAAGTAATTTTATTACTTTACACCATTACTTTTATAAAAAAAACATGTATCGCTTTTAAACCATTGTCTAGTTCTTAACATTTTTTTTTTGTTTAACATATTACATTCACTCACTATGATTGATCTGTTTTAAACTTGTTTGAATTGGTGGGATATACCCTACCAAAAATTAAATGCTTTTATCTTATGAAAATAAAATTAATATTTTATAATATTTTACCTACTTTGTTACTGTGTTTTAAATATCATAATACGTTTTTAATATTTTTATCAATTGTTTGGCACAGTATAGCCAGAATTGGCTCTTGCGCCAAAAAACCCCAAACTCGCTCACTCACTTGGGCCCTGAGGTGCATGAGCAGATGTTCCGGTCAGGTGGTCAGCCTGACGCGAAACCCCCAGTGTTAAGTTCCCAAGCAAGCTTGGTACTCATTTTACCAACCCACTGAAGGGATGAAAGGCTGAGTCAACCTTGCTCAGCCCGAGGTTTGAACCTCCGACCTGTGGTGTGGAAGCGCGATGCACTAACCATTCAGCCACTGGGCTTTGTTTAGTCACATTTATTATTATTAATTAGGGCTGACTCGCTCTTGTACCCATTTGCTAATTGCAACCATATTAGATTTTGAATTAGCATAATTAAAAGTTGTTTGAGGCCGAGTGGTAGTATTTCGTGCTTCCACACCACAAGTCCGGAGTTCTATCTTCAGGCTGGGCAAGGTCAACTCAGCCTTTCAACCCATCAGTGGGTCAATAAATGAGTACCAGCTTGCTTGGGGACTAAATACTGGTGGTTTCGCTTCAGACTGACCACCTGATCGGAACATCTGCTCATGTACCTCAGTGCCCAAAGGTCACATATAGTGAGATGGGTACAGTAGGCCTCGACTCTCATGGGCTGTTGCACCATTGAGATTAGTTTAAAAGTTGTTTATTTACAATATGTCTCCTCCTTTCATTCCCCCCTCACTAATGTAAACTCAGGCTCACCACAGAATGACAAATTAGATTCATCATTCGCAGTTTATAGGAAACAAGTGCAGAGTTTTGCTCATCAAATATACTGAAGGGGTTAATCTGATTTTAAACTGTAATTGTGTGTTAGAAACATTATAAGTATTGCTTTCTCTTTTATTGAAAAGAGTTAAATCCACATTTTCTCCCAAATCACATCTAACGGATGTGAAATTTCCAGTAGAGTAAATTTTTTGTTCTATTGGCATTCAGTTTTAAGGGATGTGATACACTCTTGTATGAATATGTATGCATGTTATTTCAGTTGAGTAAAGACATTGTAGTTAAAAAAAATTGTTTAAGCTATAAGTTAATGGAACACTTAAAAAATATGCTGATGTTTCAACAGCTAAGACTACATTGATGAAGAATAAGTAGAATTGCACATTAGTGGCCATGATTCAGTTTCAGATAATAAAGAAAAATTGAGTGTTTTCTTTTTGAATGTGTGTAACTTTTTGGGGGAGAAGCAAATTACAAAGAAGCAAAAAGAATTAAATTAAGTTCTTTTTAAAACTATAAAATGTTGGCCAAAAATTTGGAGTTAAAATTTCAAAATGTTAAGGAAATCAGTAAATATATAGATCAAAACAATTATAGATAAACCTTCTTCTTTGATGTTTAAAAAGTGAGGTGCTGAACTAAAAGTGAGAACAAATTACAGCAATGAAAATCAAGGCTTCTGTTGACATTCTGAATTTGTGGAATTCAGGCATCTGTCAATTTAATATAAGGAATCTTCAGTACTGATCTGAATGCAAGTAATGAACCTCAAATGTTTTCTTCTAATGAAAGAGTATTTTTAGTTTGATGATATGAGAATTTACTAAGCACATAAAATTAGGTAAATTGTTATCCGTTTTTAAGAGAACTGTTGGTGTCACCATTGATGAAACTTACAGGAATCCTTTTGAAGCTAATGAGAATCTAGGAAATATATAAAAAAAGAATATAAATATGTAATAACATTCTTTTATTTAATGTTTTCAAGAAAATTTTATTCTTTAAAAATGCTGGTTTGTGTAACTATCCAGGTTGAGATGGCCCTTATAAACTGAATCACAACACAAGTGAAATTGTCAACAGATTGGTGAAGTAATATAATTTTTGTTTTAATCTAACTGTAAACAGTCACTAAAATACATGAGAGGAAGAACTTGCACTTAGGGCAACTATGTGGAAGAACAAGTGTGAATTTACTTCAGAATATATTAAAACTAAAGGAAAAACTTTGCATAGTTCAGCATTAAAATTAAAAAAGATTATTCTTTTGTAAGGAACACCTTTGTGTTCCTTACAAAAGAATAATTGCTATCTTTGTTACATAAAAATGATAGTAGATTATGTTGTGTAATTATTTTCAATAGCTGTAATATTCTAAATGCTCTGTGGAGGCACCTGCTTCTACAATTGCAAAAATATCACTATCTTCTCTTGGAAGTATAGTTTTAAATTCACAAAATTTGTCACTAGACAGACCACCAGCATTCCAGAAGATAGCTGTAATAACATTCACGTTCTGGCCCTGAGAAGGACCATTTCTCCTCCGAAGAGGTCCACTTTTCTTTGAAGTAAAAGGCATGTTGCAAAGTCTACATCAATGGATGCTATTACTCAATTAGCACTACCCAGGGGGCATGTGTTGCTTAAAGTTTGCTACAGACATGAGTAACTCTACCCTCCTTTAAAGATAATATTTAAATATAATATCAAATATACCTCCTTTAAAGATATTTTCAATAAACATCCATTTTCATGACTGCAATAAGGATGGGTAGAGGGGGCAATGATTTTGTAGCAAATATGTGTAGGGTTGACCTGAATTACTTTTTATGTGTCTTTAAAATGTACTAATTTTTTATGTATAAGATTATTTATTTCATTCATTCCAAAATTATCAAATCCATATTCATATTTATAATTTAGAACAGATGAAGTTTTAAGATACAACTGGATTTGCTCAAACAATAAATTGGTGTATTGCATGCTGGAATCTTCACATTAAGTTTTGTAATGTATTTTTTTTTAGATGGAATTATGTGCTAGTCCTTATGTATTGTTATTTTTTCTAGCATGTTTACATTTGAATATTTTTTTTTAATAATTTTTTTCAAATTACTTCTTTAATAAGAAGAGATTCTCTCTTTTTTTTCTGTAATACCCATACACATAATTTCAAATATGTGTGTTTAGATTGCTTGAAGCATTTTGATGATTGGTTTTATTTCCTATATATTTTTAATAAGGGGGGGGGGAGAAAACTCTTGTTTGTGTAATGTATTTTAAATAAATTTCCATTATTAGAAAATGATGTAAATAATTTTTAAAAAATATTTGAGAAAGAAAGAGGATGATGAATATATGCATAAAATAACTGTATTTTTCTGTTTAAATTACAACTATTTAAACATATTTTGATTTAATTTTGTTTCTAATTGTAATACGCTACAACTTTTAAACAAAATTATATCTTTTTGCCATCCATTATTTTGTAATATTAGGCTTATTAATAACAAGTATATATGCAAGGAATAAAATATTTCATATATAGAGAGAATTTACAATTTACTATATGAAGCTTGTGTAAAAAGTAATTCCTATCAATATGGAAAATCTAATTCCGCTTTTAATGTTTTATAGTACTTCTATGTGAAAAAAAAAATATGAAACTTTGCTGAAATTTATATAAAAGAGTATTCTAAAAATATTTTTTTCTGTTTACAGATAACTAAACTTTCACCCTATTTTTGTCTCATGAAGAAGATTTCTGTTTTATCATTAAAATGCAATAAACTTGTTGAACTCCCAAGGAATATACAATGTTTAGAGTCCTTGAGAATGTTTAGTGCTTCTCATAATGAATTAAAAGTGAGTTAAAATTTATTATTTTGAACCTTTTATAGTATTTGTATACAAATCTTCTTAAAGTAGATCTGTAATTACTCTATCTTTTTATTACTTATTTTATGAAAATTATTTGTAGGTTCTTCCATTTGGAATCAGAAAACTGCATTTAGACACATTGGACTTATTCCATAACCCTCTTAATACGGATGTTGTTCTCCGGCCAGTTACTCTTTGGCAATTACCATCTCTAATGGAATTAGCTGCATCATCTGTTGTACACCACAAGTAAGTCTTTTTTTTTCTTTGCTTGGAAAAGGAAATTTTGCTTTTTTAAAAATTATAAATTGACATATATAAAGGAGAAAACCCAGTCAGCTTGATATCTCTGGAACTATTAAACCTACAGACTGGAAATTAGGTATGGGTTCTCCTTTCTTGAAGAAGTTATCTGTTAAGAACAGGTTTTAAGAAAATCGACTCCTATGGAGGATTGCGATGAGTTAGTGGGGCGTATAGATAAAAAGAATGCTGTTTTGGAACAACAATACCTACAGTGATGAAAATTAGTATGCATGTTTCTTTTGTTAAGTTGAAATCCGCTAAGAATGAGTCTTATGAAAATATAATCTCAAGGGTATATATTGATGAAAAAAATTTCCATTTTCAAACTATAGGACTTAAACTTAAAATTTGGCAAGCATGTTTGTTTTGTTGAGTAGTGGTCCACTAAAAATGGGTTTTGCAGAAATTCACTTTGGGGGGATAGCCAGAGCATAAAAGATAATTTTACTCCAATTTAAGAAATTCAAATTCTATCCTTTTTAAGGGAAACCAAGATGTTCTTAACCTTCATATAAAATCAATTTTTTAATTTTTATCTTAAAAGAAAGTTAATTTAATGCTGATTTCAAAAATGTGCAATATGTTTTGGTTTAAATCTTAACAAACCGAGTAATTGCAGTTTTAAAATGTAAACAGCTATTTCGGTTACAACAAATCTCTTGTTTGAGAAAAGTACATCTACGAACATTCCCTCACAGAACCAGCTCTAGTTAAGATTACAACATATACATAATTTTTAAAACATATATTTAGAGACTTAGCTGCAAAAGAACTTTTACTAAAATGTTTGCCTGAACCCAAATGAAAGCTTCATTAGTTGTGTACAGAATCAAGCTCCAAAAAACACATTTGTGAACAAAAAAGAAATTGTAAATTGGTGTAATGGATGTAGTGATATGCTTTAATGAAGGTGCACATGCAAGAACATAAGTATTAAGAGAACTAAAAATAAATCCAGGGGTTAAGGCCTGTAAAGGCCTTCGAGAAATTGACAAACTGAGAATTTGTGAAGCCGAGATAATGGTTCAAATAGCCAGCAAAGAGGCCAGGACTATTAAAAGACAAAATGAAAGGAATAAGGATGCTTAAGAAGAGTTCATGCAAGATGAATATAAATCTGGACTGTTTTAAATATCAAATTTTAGTAAGTTATACCGTTTTTTTTTTTTTTTTTTTTTTCATATTACTCAAAATGTGTTTTTCTAGTTTTTAAGTACATCTGTAGAAAAATCTATTATATTTTAGTGAAACTTGCTATGAGTTTTTGTATAGTAATAATGCATTCAATGCTACTAATTTAATTTCTAAAATGTTAGTATTTTTGTTTTTACTGCCAATTTTCTAAAAAAAAAGTTAGTTTTTATCAAAATATAAAAAAACTGGAGCATTTAAATAAAAGTACATTTTTGTAACTAAAACAGCATGTTTTGTCATTTTATCTGTTCTAAAAGGAACAATGCAGGTACCTAATCAACACCATGTTTACGAAAGCACCTTTTGAAGTGTACTTTTTAAAATCCTTATAATTCTAAAAATATTGCACACATTTAAAACTTTTATGTTATAGTATATTAAGATACATATATAGATTGTATGATACAATTTTTTTACTTGTGGGGTCTTTTTGTTTTTGAAAATAATGTTCCTTTGAAGATCAAATTTTTGCTCGTTTTGCGTTATTAAGAACGTCCCGGCTCAAGAGGCGAGAGCTATAAGAATGTTTTCCGATACAATTGAATGTTTGATGCAGGGACTTAGATATCAATAAGTTATATGTATGAAATGTCTTTTTTGCTGAAAAGATTTTTTTCGAGGCTATTAATTATGTTTATGTTGTTGTGGCATATTTGAGGAGGCTTGGTATTTTGAATACACATGTACTTTATCTAGAAGAACGTTTCAAATGGCAAACATATATACATACATGCAACACACAACAAAAGACAATAAACAAAAATAAACTACAGCAGATTACATGAAGAAGCAGGTAAATATTCCTTGGAAACGAGAGTTTTTGTGTGAAGCGGCAACCACAAGTTCCAAAATCCATATGACTTATTTGAAGGGAACTTGTCATTGGTGGAAAGATACATATGATTTCTTACTTTAAATATGCTGAGCTATTATATTGAAGAGATACTATCACAATTAAATCCCATTCATTGGGCAAGCTAGTTAATTATTTACACGCAAGTCCAGAAGGGTCAGAACCCATATACATATATATGTAACAGCATATTCATACAACACCATGAAATACCCAGAAAAATTAGTAGCAAATCTAGTATTGTATGTATTTTTGATGTTTTTACTTAACGTGCATCTTAGTTTACTTTTCATTTTCAAAAATAACCTTTTTTTCCCCCCACAGCATTTCGTATACACCACAAGACATACCAACTAATTTAATTGATTACATTGTTGAACATTGTCCTTGCCCTTGTGGGAACAAAGTTTTTCAAAATGTTTCTTCTTGTATATTGGTGTTGGATCTGTACAAATTGGCTTCTACAGTTGTATACATCAATAACACTAGTCGTTTCAAAGTGCCCTTAGAGGTATATTTTTGCTCAACCAAGTGCTGGAAAAAGTAAGTTTTTATCTCCTTCCCATTCTTGTAACGTTTTAATTTTTTATGTATTTTATTGCTATTAAAACTATCAAATGGACAAAACATCCTTTATTCTGTATATATTCCCTGATTTCATGATCCGTGTTAAAGAAAGAACAAAACTATATGTGTGCTTTGTTTTGACCTATGTTGTATCTAATTTTTCCAATGTTTTGTATTTTCTATTATTTAGTTTAAAACAGCAGTTCTTTTAAATAAAAACTGGGATGAATATATTTTTTCCCCTATATTGTATTATAGTAATATTTGGCTTTGTGTTATACAATTGGGTTTGAAGTTTTGATATTTGTTATATATGGTTTATATATAATTTGAAGTATGGATTATTAGAAATCCACTGTGCCATGATTTAATGGAAGAAAAAGATATTTTCTAATAATAATGATATTTTCTAAATAATAATATGTCCGTTATAAATAATGTGTATTAATGCGTAACATAAAAACTTATTTTTAAGATTATAAATAAAATTGAGAAATTCTTCCTCTTCCTTTAAAGACATTGCAGAAATTTTTCATTTAATAAAAATGTATTGTTGCAATTTTTACATGTTCTTCTAGTAGGATTTGCTCATAAATTTTTAAGTAGGAGACAATCTGGAGATATCATTAAGTACTTTTAAATAAGTATTACAAATATAGATTCTAAACAATAAATATTTAATCCCCCCTCCCCTTGTTAGGAATATTAATTTGCTTCATTAGGATTTCAGAGATAATGTTTGGACAGTATATATGTTAATTTAACCCTCCAAGCGTTCCACATGGAAAATTCCGTCATTGTAAAGATGCTTCGAAAATGCACTGCACAGGTTTTTTTGCCTTCAAGTAACATTCTCAAAAGCAGTTGAGCCATACTTTTATGAAATCCTTTTCCCTTTTTAAAGGTTTAACATCTTCAAAGATAATTAGGGACGGTGGAAGCCACACAGCAGGACACTGATAGGAAGTTTTATGGCTCGCAGGGAACCCCGTATTTTGACCCTAAAGCAATCGGAAAAAATCAGGGAAAAAATTCTTTAGACCCCAGGAAGTGTTTGTTTGTTAGCTTGTATTTTAAAAGTTTTGAAGTCCCAATGCATTAGTAAAATATGTTACAATTCCCTTTTGGTTTCATATTAATTTGAAACTGTAACAAGTTGGGGCGTGTCAGGGCAATCTGCTATTTTATATAATTAGACAAATTACTTTTTTAAGTATATTCTTTCGTTTCATTTTTCTTATCTTAATCAATGCTTTCAGTTTTTGAAACATGATTATTTCATTATAAGACACCAAAAAAAATTAATAAAACACCAAACACTTTAAAATTTGAAACCTTTTAAACTTTCCAACCACTAAAAATGAATAAATTTAAACTTCATCAAATAATCTGAAACATTTTCTTACACTTTGATAACAATAATAATGAGAAGAAAAAACTAAGATCTATTAGTTTTTTTTTTTTTAGATTTCAAAGCCTAAGTGTTCAGGGAAGTTTATGTACAGTGCCTAGTTATATATTGTTAAAATACACCGAATTATATTTGAATTTTAAGTTTACATCAAATTACTTCAGTTTACATCAAAGACAACATGAATGAAGATTTTCCCACATTTTTTTATAACTTGAATGTTTGAATAAACGGTAATCAAAAATATATGGAAACATTTACAGTAGACATTTATGCATATAAATAAACATAAAAATCAATTTTAAATTCAAGCTATTCAAAAACATTCAAATTATTATTCAAAAATATCTATTTATGCAAAATACCTCAACATTTATCTTTTTTTAAAGGCTAACTGATTAAGTAATTAAAATCTGGATATTTTTTGAAATCTCGACCGTATAAATCTAGAAATTTTATGTTAGAAATTCCATTTGAAATTTCGAAAAAAAAATTATCGCGCAGTTAAAAATTATTTACCTTAAGTTCTAGCAATTCTTTGAGTATAATATAATTTTCAAATTTTATTATATAGCTTCTTTAGTATTTTTTAATATATTTAGAAAATTTCATACAATTCAGTTAGAAACTGCATGCTAAGAGCAAAAAATATACTAAAAAAATTGATGAATATACAATAAAGTTTTACATAGAAGCAAAACTGAGAAGCTTAAGTGTGGGAATGAAAAATTTTGAGTATATCTGAAGTAGTTTTCGAAATATTTATTTTAAAGTTCAGAAAATTTGTGTGCATTATGTTATACTTAATATTAATTAAATGGTTAAAATAATATGTTTATAATAGTCATGTAATTATTTGACGACACATTCATATACCAATAAAATTATAATGGTCATTGATGCGAATGTCAAGAATTTTATGTTATTTTAAATTCAGACATTAAGATATTGATGTAAAAAATATAAAACGACCATCTCTAAAATACATGAAAAATGCAGTCTGCTATAAAATGATCTTGACAAACAAAATACGGCATTTTCACTTACTATGGCAGAACCGGCTTAGTCAGGGGCGATCTGGAAAAACAGAGAGAGACCCGCGATTTTGATGGATGCCGCTCTAGATTTTATATATATATATATAAATTACAAATGCAAAAATAAGTCTTGTAATTTTCCATACATTTTTATAACAACGAATTGTGGAATTGGCTTCCAATACATTGTTGTGTTTGACAATATCTAAGGTAACCAACCCTACTTTAGATAGATTTGTACTACTTTTTCGTAACAGTATTCCTTTTAAAATTAATTCGTGCAGCCAAAATACACCTTTTGCACTCTTAAAAATTTATGTAAGCTATCACGGTTAATTTTAATTTATGCAACTTGTGAAATGTTCATAATTAACCATTTCCGTCTAAACAGTTTAGATGGAAAAAAGTTTGGACTCCCTCATTCATTAGGGAATTATTTAAGATTCCAACATTAAGTTTTATTTTTCACCAAATAGGGTCGAGTTGTAGTGTATCGTGCTTCCACAACACAGGTCTTGGGCTCTATTAACGGGCTGGGCAAGGTCGACTCTGCCTTTCATCCTCGCTACATTGGGTCGATAAATGAGTACCAAGCTTGCTTGGAACACTGAAGGTCTCTCTTCAGACAGACCACCAAATTGGGACATCTGTTCATGCACCTCAGCGCCAAATGGTCACGTATATTGGGATGGGCATAGTAGTTCCTGCCCTCATGGATTGTTGTGCCTCTGAGTTTGAGTTTTAAGTTTGAGGATTGCCTCACTTTGGGGATACCCCTTCGATAAACATGTATTTCCACTCATTTGCAATTAAACATTTTTCTTTCAATTACGTTTATTTCAGAAGGAACTTTGATTTTTTATGAATGATTGTGTAACTTGAAATGTATTTGCTTAATAACGTATATTTGTGTATTATATTAAAATTTTGATCAATCCAAAATTACATGTTTTTTGCTCCTCTAAAAGCTTTTAGGATTTTAGAACTGATCTTACAGTCCATATATACGTTTTATAGTAGTATATTTAAAAATGATAAAGACATTTTTATAACTGTGTGAGCTTTTATGCCTCGTTTATAAATATAAAAAATTGCTTTCAGCTACAGTTTTTAAAATGTACTGAAATAAGTGGAGGAATAGGATATTTACATATTATGAATATTTTTGAGTGCAGTAAGATATATTTATATTTCAGTTTCTTTACAATTTGAATAGAAGTTGTAAGCCACACACACACATTTTGCGAGTAGTTTGATATTGAATATAAATTCATAGGCTGTTTAATAGTAAAGTGTTTTATTTTTATACCAGCACACATTAAAATAAGGCTCTTTTGCAGTTATATGATCAGCTTCAGTGATATTTAAATTTTCAAAAATAGTCTACACGTACGAAAACATTCTTTCAAAACCACGCACCACATCTCATACTATGTCTTCCCTACTGCAGGAAATATTTGTGTATACTCAAAAAATCTAATACAGGATACATTTCCAAATGTTAAAATTGTTTTTAAAATTAGGTGTGGGTACATATTGGAACTGTCAGTTTAACTTCACTGAACAAAATTGTTTTAAGTGTACTGTTTTGAAAGACAAAATTAATTAGGGAGAACTTTTCTCACAATAGAATTTGTATAATGACTGAATTGTGTGAAAATGTAGTTATCGATGTGACATTTTTCCTTGTAATAAAAGAAACAGAAAGATAAGAAATTAAACTTGAGTAGAAAATGGTTAGAAGTACTATCATGCACATCTGAAGAAGTATATCCCCCAATAAAATTAAAAATTATTGACTGAATGTGTGTTATGTCCATCACAAATGCCAATGTAGAAAAGAAATTTTTATTTAATACAAGAAGTTCGAAAAGGAGAACACTAGGAATGAAAATTTAGATTTTTTTCCGAAAAATATTCAGTTTACATAAAAATATCATTTATATGATTTTAATTAAAATAAATTAAAAGTATTGAAATCCTTTTTTATGTTATTTTAAATTAAAAATATAATTGAATAGAGAAAGATCAGTTTTATTTCATAAATATAATCATCGTATGTATATCACCGTATGCACCATTTATTGTCTTATTGTTTAAAAAAAGAGATAGGGCTTTTACTCTTTTTACCTCATTACTTTTTTAAAAAACAGGAAAGTGAGCGCGTTTTCTTACTCTCATATTCAAAAATGAATGCAGGATTTTTTTTTGGTTCAAATCGCAATACCAAAATATATATATATTTTTAATTTTTAAAAAATGACAGAAAAATAAATTTTGTTTGAAGAAAATATAATTATTTTTCAACTTCTAACACACTATTTAATTTTTTTTTTTTTTTTATCCTTCATTTTGTTTTAATTTTACTGTGACTGAACATATAGGGGAAACGACAGAGTTGCACTACAGCTTTCATACAAGATTGCCCAAGGCAACTTAACAGCTAGCTGTAAACGATTGATCTCTTGGTTCTTACTTGACAAAGGGACCGAACTAAGTCATAAAATTGTCCCCGTTCTACCTCCCAAGTTTTAAAAGGGGGAAAGGAAAGAAGTCTGTTGCATTTTTACAGCGAACGGCAAAATAAGAGTAAATGCTTTCGGAATAACTTTTCAGGAGGAAGCTAACCAGCCAGAGGGTTAAACATTGGTTGATTTATACTGAAATATTTTGAAATCGGTCATAGAATTTTTTTTTTTTGTGCCATAACTTTTGCAACTTAAAATTTTTTCAACTTTTTTTTTTTTGTTATTATATTTACTAAACATAGTGTCAATTATTTTGTTAATTATTTTTTGTTTATTCCTTAAGAAATGTAATATAAATAAAATAAGTCGTATTTTATGCAACTTTAAAAGTATTTTATGTATTAATTTATTATTATTTTTATTTTTACTTCTACAAAAAAATATTATTTGCACATCTACTCTACTCTCAAGCACTGTTACGCTTGTGCAATGTGATCCTAAGCATGAAGGTGTGTAATGGGCATCATTGATAGAGTAAAATACTATATACCATTTACATTTTAAATTGGTGTCTTGAATTTTTTAAAATTTCTCTTACTTTTACTACATATTACAAATGGGTTTTCTCTAGGTGAATTCCACAATTGTTCTACTTCCTTTTCATATTTTTTTTTGAAAGTCGTGTTTAATACTTTTGGAGTCATGGGAAATGAACGATTATTTATCTGAATTGCTATGTTTTGATTTATTTCCTTGTATTGTGATACACATTTTAGAATTTCTCGTAGATTATTGTAATATTTCTGTTGATTTTTCTGTCAGTTTTGATTTCCCTAGCAACAAACTGTCATTTACAAGCATCTCAGTAATAGTCTCCTTCATTCATGTTTTTTTTTTGATAATGCTACAATGATTTTGGATTTATAAACTGATTTAAAGTTTTTCATTTTGCTATATTTGAGAGAGTACAGTAAATAGAGGTTCTTAAATTTCTGTAGTTCACTTATGCAAAAGGAAATGGTGTAGTTTTAAGTTATTAGAATATTGCATATTTCCCTGAATTTGAATCATGGAAACATACTACTTTACTATTATAACTCAGTATCATATTTCAACCCAACTGTTTTTTCTGTCAAAATACTTGTATAAGTTGATTATGTTATGATT
Source organism: Trichonephila clavipes (assembly GCA_019973935.1). Taxonomy (NCBI): domain Eukaryota; kingdom Metazoa; phylum Arthropoda; class Arachnida; order Araneae; family Nephilidae; genus Trichonephila; species Trichonephila clavipes. The sequence continues at coordinate 54,951 of BMAU01006643.1, forward strand.
TAAAATTTTATTCTGAAATATTTTCTGGTCATAATTGAAAGGAAAATTTCAGAAGTAAAAAACGAAAAGGAAACAATTCCTAAGTATTGAAGAAGTGATTCTTATAAAAGCATTATTCTATATAATAAGCTTTAACTCATAAAATGAATGAATTTAGATGCCTTTTAAGTTATAAAGCACAGCTAACCCTGTTTTATATAATATAATAAAGTAGTTATCAGTTTTTTTTATTTAAATAAAATTCTATCTTTTGGATATGTACAATAATTTTTTAAATTTTTGTGATTGTCTGATATCTGAACATATTCATTCTCTGTGTGAGATATTGAGTAATGTTACTGCATTCAGTTGAATATTATTAATTTAATATCTGTTGTATGTTTAATAGTTTCTCTTTTATCTAAAAATTATTTCAAATAAATGAGAATAAGACCAAAATTTTAACCTTTCAAGCAATTTTTCAAACTAGTTTAATTAAAAATGATCATTGTTGTGTTTTACCCAAGTTATCATTTTCTTTTTTTAAATTAAAGTGAGGTGTTTTTTTTTTTTTTTTTTTTTTTTTTTTTTTTTTTGTAAAAAATACTGGGAGAAAAATATAGAGAGAGAAAAAATAAAAACACCATTAATCAGTTTAATTTCTGATGCTTATTAAATAAAAAAGTGTTCTATTGTTACTCAAGAGTGCCATTATATACCTATTGTAAAATTTTAATGTTTTAAATATGAGTTTTAATTTATTATAAAATCCCAAAACAATAATTAATAAATTGCAAAGGGATTATGTTTGAATTGATTTATGTATCAATACTAAGCCTGTTTTTATATTTAGTTACTTAAAGTTCAAAAATATAATGTTTTTAATTTTACAAAAATTAATTAAACATTTTTTTTAATATCTTTCTAAATTTATGAAGTTCTTAAATTACAGAAATGAGTGGCTTATTTTATTTTTCCTATGGTAAATTGTTGACCAAAAATCATTAATTTTACTTTGTTGCTATTTTGTTATTTTTTTCTGTTTAACATTTGCCAGATACATGCATGGATATCGTAATTACACTTGTTGAATGAAAAAAGTTTCGGAAGTGAAACAAATTCTACATAATTGATTTATAAAATTACGTTTTATGTTTTTGAGTTTAAGAATGCTAGTTCATGATTTGTAAAAATGCAGGCGCTGTTTTTAATTTTAAGAATTCATGTACCAAGTAAATTTTTTTATTTGATTTCAGATTACCTTTAATCTCTTCCCTTTTTTCCCCAGCAGAAAATTAACATTGCTGCATATTTGTAAAAAATTGTATTTTCCTGTTATCTGAAGGAATTTTGCTACCCCTTTCTGTTTGATTAGAAATAACCGATGAAAAAATTAGTTATTTTCCTAAATTGTGAATTTAAAAAACAGAAAAGGATTTTTTTAATGCACATGTATTTTATGATTATTAAAAGATACTTGATTTTTTCCACTCTGTTGGTTGAAACAAATTTGCAAGTTTAAAAAATGTTTTTAGGCTCATAGTTCATTTCATGTGCATTTATTAATTAAATTGAAACTAATTCATTTTTTTTTTATTTTATTAAGGGCTATAGGTCGATGATGGTTTTATCCAATGAATCGGCCCACATGTAACATAGTCAACTGAGAGGCTTATGATGATTATCCAGAAAATATATGCTTTTTCATTTAATTTATATTGTAAAAAGATTCTTTAATTAATTTAATAAAAAAAATAAATTATAATTATTTAAGCAAAATGAAAGAATCTTGATTATATTTATTAGTATTGTTTCTTTGTCACATTTTTTTAAGAATAATTTTTGTTAAAGAAGCAATCATAACTCCATTGTACATATGGTGTCCCTATACAAAGAACTAAATTTTTTTTGACATTAAAAACATGTTCTATCTCTTTCAAAGTTATTTTAAATGATTTTTTTCTTTGAAAAAGTGAAAATATTAAAAATAACAATTTCATTTAATATTCATGTTAATATGACTAACAGTAAAAAATAACTTTTTCAAAAATAATTTAGTTACTTATCCAAGCACTACTAATCACTGTAATAAATTATTTTTTCCTTTTTTTCTTGCTAATGCAGATGTTTTAAAGGTTAATTTTTCATGTTAAATTTTTGGTCAATGGTTTTCCTTAAATTCATAACTTAAGCTGATTTTGTTAGAGTATGTAGAGATGTAAATTCTGTTTTATTATTTTACTTTATTTCATATGTTATTTGTGAGGCATAATTTTACTAGAAGTGACAGTTTATTAACTTAATTCTATTAAATATCAATTTTCATATAATTTATATTAGTTTATAGAGAAGTTCATATAAATTTGTCATCACTATTAGAAGTAGCTGTTAATGCTATTTATCATTTTTATAAATATCGATTATTGTACACAGAAGGCCATTATCTATATTTCACTACGTATAGAAGAGTTTTAAAAATAAACTCCAGTCTAATTTTTTATGATTTTCAAAAGAATTATTGAAGTTCATTACATATTTACCTCATTTACATTCTTCAATATATGTAAAAGCTATTGCAATATTCAGTTAAAGCAGTGGTTTTTATGAAGTATTGAGTTGTAAAATCGATTACTTGTAATTTTTCTTATTTCAAAATTCACGTATAATCATGTGCTCAGTTACAATAGTTTGAAGTCTTAAAATTGTCTGAATTTGAAAAAAGTTTTCTTATCTTAAAACATTTTATGGTTTGTATTATTAACACACCTTTCATATCTTGAGTATATTATCTGTTCTTAATACATTTGATTGGGAGGTATCTTTTCATCTCAAAATGCTAACAAAATATTCGACTTGGAAATATTTATCCACTTTAGGGTATTTGATTTGAAGGTTATTTTAAAAAATTTATTGGAAATGTCTGTCTTTTAAATGTTAAACTATAGTAGTTGTAAATTATTAGTAAATGTGTTTAGTAATTACTTTATTTAATTGTTGGGGAATTCCAACAGTAAAAAAAATTTTTACTTACAGAAAGGCTCTCAAAAAATTAAATAAATCTTGAATACAGAAATCAGGATTTCATTATCAGATATTCTTAAAAATCATAAATTGTTGCTTGTTCAATTGATAATCTGAACATAATTGTCATAAGGATTGCCGTCTGTTAATTTAAACATGTCAAAAATAGCAACTTTAAGAGAAAATTACGTATTATAAATTAAAGTATTTGGTCTGAGTCAACATTACTCTCTAGAATTATAGATAGAAAACCTCAAAGTTTAAAACTTTCATAAGATGAATGTGACAAACTCCACTATCTTAATTTCTTCATCTCATAAAGATATCACACCACAGTCAAAGCCCTTGATTTTTTTCCGATTGATTATAATTCTAAGTATATAGTACGTAAAATTTAATTAAGCATTTGTTGTTAATGATTAATTTTATTAATTAATGCTAATTATTTATTCAATAATTAGTTTTTTACTGTGTTTTGTTCCCGAAAACCGACAAAATCAAAAGGAGCATGATACAAGAATGGTGAACTTTCGACCTCGGACCCCCCCTTGAAAAATTCATGTGTGCGCCACTGTATGACACATACTTGTGATTTCAAAGTACTTAAAAACCGTTGAAAAGCAGCATCAATAACAGTGCCACTGTTAGTTGTCGAAACATTTTGATTTGTGTTCATTTCGAGCTTGAGTTCATCATTCAGAAAAGCTATAAGCAGCTCAGCTTTTGGCAAACTGATGTTAAAATTAAAATCACCACTCAAAATCATGGGAAGCGAGAGAGAAAGAGCAGAACCATCTTCGGTATATCCCTTTAAAAACCGAATTATTTATATTTTTAAATATTAAATTCTTCTGGTTATTAATACTATATGGACCCCAATGGCACTGGGAAAAATACTAAAAAATTTCCCACTCCCCCGCCATTCAACCAAATTGTTACGTTGATCGGGGTTCGAGGATTTTAAGCAAAACAGTCACAAAGAAAAATAACAATTATTTAAGAACGACGTGAATTTGTTATCGGAAATACAATTATTTAAATACAGGATTCCGCAGCAATATTCACAGAGTAAATTTTCCGAAGGTCTTCACACCTTCAACGGCAATCAAACACAATTATCTGTGTTTAAAATACTCGTATGTAAAAGATTATTCACAAGCACAGCCGAGCTAATCGGTAATCAAAACAATGCTCACTAATCGTGGGTTGAATCAAAATTGACTCGCTGTGGCTAGCACCGCTCTATTTATAGACCCGCGGAAACTTCCAGAAAAATCCGCATTCGTAACAGAACATGAAATTAGTAGAGAAATACACTAATTTCTAGAAGAATCCAAAGGGTCCTGAACTCGGCAAACTTGGTCGCCGAGTATTATGCCAACTTGGCCATGTTCCCATTCTCGTCAATTCCTGTTACCCATTTCCGTCCCTTTTTACGAAATCACTTCGACAAATATCCAGCAACCGAGAGGAAAGATGTTACACATCAAAAAGTAATAGATAATCGTTACAAGTCTGAGAGAATGTTAGAAAAAATAATTTTAAAGTATAGCATGGACCTCTCTTCAGAATTCCATAATAATAAGCTCTTAAAGTTGCATTTAAAAAAATAAATAATTAGAAATTTTTTTTTAAATTTTAGAAGATCACTCTTGATTTCTTCTCTCTTAACTGAATAAATTGATGCACGAGTTTTTGAATATTAAACAAAGCTTATCAGGTACTAATTGTTTAATTTGGAAACTGCTGTGTTCATTGCCTTACGCTGTCTAACGTTAATTTTATGCTCAAATAGCGATTGATTTTGCGAATATGTATAGTTTGTCAATGAACGACTACATATAATAAATATCAAAAATTAAATTTTCAAAGTAACATTTCAAAAATAAAAAGATTGATTATTCAAACTTTCAAAAAAAAACTTGTAACAACGAGTTTTCAAGAAAAATACTTAAGTAACATAAATTAAAACAACAGAGGAGCTTAGTAACTTGAAGAAGCCTACGTTTGATGTCATTGATTTTATGTGTGCATAGCATTTTTCAAATTTGAACAAATTTATAATAATAACATTGATAGAGTATCATTAAATATTAGGCAAGAATTAACGGTATCAATTAACAATCACAAAATATCTGGTGTAGGCCTTCGCCCTAATTTAAAAGAATTTCTACTGTATAAACTGGGAACACTTTTTTTTCCCTCAGAAAAACGTTTTATTATTAATATTATTATTTTCATTTTTTTTAAGTGATAGCTTCTATTGGCGCGATTTGCTGGAGAGTGAAATTGACTGAACGTCACGCTCAGGAATGTAACGCTCATTGGTTTTTTCGCCTTCAGTCGGACATACACACCCCTAAAAAGGAAAGGAGGGACATTTCCCCCCGCCACTCTGAAACGGGGTAGTTTGCCCCCCCAATACGCCGTAAAAGTAAAGTTCCTAGCTTCGATCTAAGTGGAGCTCCCCCGCGACCTCTTTCTACTAGATACAAGAAATTGAATGCGGGATTCCTTCTAATCGCTAGTTGAAGCATGAAAATCAAACGTAATATTTTTTAAAAAATAGGCTTACAGAGAGAGGAATCGTATACTAAAATTAAACATAAAATGCAGAAAAAGGACAAATTTTTGTAGAACTAAGTAAATAGTATAATTATCATTAGCAATATTGCAGTGGTCTTAAGAATAAAAATCTATTTTTGTAAAAGCGAATCGGAATAGCAATGAACAAATAGTTCTATTAATCACACTACTTAAATATACTTTGGATCTAAAAAGAAAATTAAAACAAAATTAAAAATTTAAAATAACAAAATTAAGTATACAAGTATTAAGAAAAAGTTACATTAAATAATTTAAATACAAGAAAGCAAAATATAGTTAAGAAGACTTTCCTTGCAGCAGCACCGGATTTTTTGTACAAAACTGCCATACAATGACAACGAGCTAGTATAAGCCAGAGATCATGGATATAAATCTTCTGATTAAATCCTTTTTTAAAGGTTTTGACCTAGATTCCTCTCTTCCCAATCAACTACCAGTCGTACTATCCCTTTGCTTAAATTAATTCATGGATAGAATTGAATATTGTTAAATTACGACCAAAATTCATAAAGCCTGATCGGGTCTTATGAACATATTACCTATAATTTAAAGTGGGGATTTTCATGTAGATTTTTTTTTCACAAGATAAATCAGAACCTTTAGTTGATTTCTTAAAATTAAAATTCAATTTAATTATGTCAAAAGATCCAAATGAAAGTACGGACCTACGATTGACGGAGTTTTTTTTAGATATTTAAATAATTTTGCATCTTACGTATTTATAACCTGTTTCAGCTACCACAAAGTCTGTCAATTTAATTTATCGCATTTTATATTCTGTATTTTGATTTGTTTTTATACTTTGCTTTTGTAGCCTCTCACGTTGAGAAATATATTTCACTTGAACACAAAGTTTGAATTGCATTAAAATGATTACAGCTGTGTGAGAAATACTTTCATGAATTTGTACCATACAATTGAGGAGCTGTTCTTGCTTAAATTTGGATTTTAACATCAATTCTGTTGATAAGCTGTTTCTTCTTCATTAAAGGAGTTTTTTCCACGATTGCAAAATGGCGCATTTTCCATTAGAAAATTATTTAGTTACTAGCTGCATGGCCGGTTTTGCACGGGCTTTTTCTACTTTTATAAATTTTCCCTTTCCTTCACAAAATCAGCACTTCTAATACTCTTTTTCAAAATGACTTCCATCCCCCTCCTCCACCGCTTAGCCCGGCGTTGCTCGGGCTTTCTCTTTTCCTCATGACACCAGCATTTCTGTGTGTGTCTTTGTACGCGTACAATGTGAGTGATTTCTAAAATTGTGTCAAAAAAATTTCCCTTTTTCGAAATTTGTTCCATTCTACTTATTTTTGATTTAAGACAGGTTTCTTTCCCCTCTCTATAGCCCGAGCACGTTTTTTTTAGTGTAAAATTATTATTCTGTCTTCCTCTCCTCACCTCACAGATAAGATATAGCTTCAAATTTCGATGTATGACTTATAAAAAAATATTGCTTTACAATTAAAATTATTAATGTGAAGCAATAAAAAGAAAACGATTCTGATGCTCTAAGAGTAAAACAAAAAACGTTCATCATTTTTTGATAATAGTTAGTTTCTAAGAATCTAAAATAATAAAATATAGATTTCAGATTTTCATGAACCAATCAATCGTTACATATAGTTAGCTTAAAAATGTCTTTGAAATGTATTTTGATCCAAAATAATAGACGATGTACTTTTTAATTAACAAAGAATTCATTTCGTAACGAAATAATAGAAATAATCTTTTTAAAAAAACATATATATATTTATTAAAATCAAATTTCTATAAGTAATAAATGAAAGAAAAAATTAACAGATAGCTATTGAAACGATTGCTTTTTTTCTGAACGTTTGATTAAACATATAAATATATAAGTTAGAAAAAAAAACAGTATGGGGGAAAGCCTATATATATATACATGTACTGAAAAAAACCGATCTGATAAAAACATTTTGATATTTTAATTTATTTAAACCTTTTTCATTCCACTAAAAAAAATTTAAACTTTGAGAAGTAGCGAAATTGAATGTCTCTTCCTCTTCAGTTTCGAACCTGGGAACTACCGTTTTATAAGTAGTTAAACAACCACGCTGTCAGTTCCTTCGGGGAAGAGCAGTAAAAATTCCTTTAAAATAAAGGAAGATTTTTCAATTTCTCATTTCGTTATTTGTTAAAGTAGAAAATAAAATTTCAGGCTTCATTTTTAAGTTAATGCTTTCAAACTTCATATATCGATTGCAAACAACGGTAATTTTTAAACAAAAAACTTTAAAAAAAGTACTGCTTACATATTTCTCGCAAAAGGGGAAAAAAACGAAAAACACATTTTTCTTTATACCGTAATTTCTGAGATATTTTTTCAATCTTTGTACAGATTACGTACAATATTGCTCTACAAACGGAAAAAAAGTTTCGTGAGATTATTTTTATAAATAAAGTTATTAAGTATTTAAATAAAATTTTGCGTACTTTTTGAAAAATCGTAAAAAAAAAACAAACAGTTTTTGACATTAAATTTTTTAAATTACTAATTCTAAAAGAGAAAAGCATGAACACTTTTTTAGTGTAAAATATTTTTTTCCTTAACGTGAAAGAAAGTGCAAGCGGAACCATTTAGAAATCGTATTCATAAAAACGTATCGATTTCGACTCATTTTTAAAAAATCGTAAAAAATACAACATATAATTATTTTGTAAAATAAATTATAGCATATCGTGGCGAAATAAATGATCTTTCCAAATCTAATTATTTTTTGTGTGAGTTTCATGAAAAAAATTAGATCGCGTTTTAAAAACGTCTGAAAAAAAAGTTCCGAATTTTCCCCTGGCGTGGAAAAATGGTACTAATTATGCATTTTAAGGTTTTTAATTATTATCTTTTTAACTTTTTGGAATATTGGAATATAAATGGTCAAAACGGATTCCTCGGATCATTCCCGAAATTTGGGTACCTTTGGCGAGTTTCTGCGCCGTGTGGTTCGTGAGAAAATTGGGTCGCATAGATAGATGAAAAGATAGATACGTTTGTTTACCTTCGGATTTTAATAGTGTAGATACAAGACACTGTGTTAATTAAGGAGTATAAAAATGTTTCGTAGAACTCAAGATAGTAAAAAATAGTGGAAAGCATATATATGTATAAACACATTTTATATTTTATTATATTATAGCAAACGTTTAAAAAGTGATGAAAAAGTTTTAATTTTAATGGATATGATGTGTGAGTTTTAGATTCGTATAACTCTACAAACTTCATACAAATAATAATTTTGCATACATATTTATAAGTTTCTTTTCGATCTTTTTATTGTGACTCGTGGAACTTCTGGATATGCCTTGTAGTACCCCATGGTTCCGTGGAACACAGTTTGAAGACCATTGTTATAGGATATTGCCATACGTATATGACTAGTTGCGAATTAGAGAGGGAGTCTTGGTGTTTAAATAATAAATATTGAATATATTTATATAGAGAGTTTAATTGTTTTGTAAAATGAAAATATCATGAAATAATATGAGAGTATTTGTATTATTTATTAAGGGTATATACGAGATATGTGGCTATAAATAACGAGACTGATGTTGTAAAGCATTTTATTTTGATTACATATTTACATATTATCACTTTAAATATACGCCCCTTTTTTATCCCTACAACGTTTCACACATATCTTTCACCGTTGAAAACAGTGCTGGAAGTCTTCTGTCAGCTCTTTAAGAACGCGTTTCGATTTCTCTTTTGCAGATTTAGTGGATTCAAATCTTGTCTATTTGACTGCAGATTTCACCTTAGTAAACAGACAAAACTTGCATGAGGCAAGATCCGGGGGAATAAAACGGATGATCTAACAATGGGAAGCTGTACTTGGCCAGAAACTTCTTGACAGACAATGCGAAATGAGTGAACGAATTGTCTTAACGAAGAACCCGTCACTTGTCCTTCCATAATTCATTTCAAAATTTTACCACAAGTAATCTTTGTCAATCCCTAATCTCGGCTATTACATGAGTTCTTAAACGACGGGCAGATCGAACTAGATTACCAATTTTTTAGATATTGTCACCAGATTTCGATATTAAAGAACAACACGGGCGTTAATCATCTTCAACGTCTTCTCAGCTATCTTAAAAAACCGAAACTACACATTAAACATTTTTTAAAAAATCAAAAATTTGAATTTTTTTTTTATCTCAATAAGAGCTGTTTTTGAATTTTTGTTCTTTTTCTCAGCAATAAATAAATGGCAGTACCACGGCTATATTTAACGATTGAGACCTCCTAGTTAGAAAAATATCGACGTCTCTTTAATTTTAGTAAACTCCATTAGCTTTAAAATTATTTTAAAAAAATAGTTATTTTAAATTATAGCACGCGATCTTACTATGAATCCTTTTAGTTATAAATTACAACTTTCAATCATTTTGATAAGTAAACAGAAGACTAGAAAACTGAAATTAAAATTTATGGTTTCACTGTGGAATGAAACTCCAGTAGGCGGCATTGCAAGTCTCTTGGCGCCCGCGTTCTATAGCGAAAATTCTCTCAGCAACTGACTTTCTAAAGCACTGTTTGTTGCATGTTTAGCAAAATATTTATTTATTACTAAAATTCTGCCATCCTGTGCAGCTGCTCATGTTGCACATGCCTAAATGCGACCTTGTGTGTACATAACAGATTTAAATATTCTCTCTTTAAAGTTATGGATGGAAAATTTCTGTGTATTAGCAATTTTTTATTAAGAAATATAAATTATTTTTTGTATGTAATGTAAAATACATGAACTTTTTATGTCCAAATTTGTATTAAAAATTATAAAAATGCAGAAAATTTTTTAAAGAATAATTAACAACTTTTAAAATTATTTTTTCTTAATAAATTTTGCTCAAATATAAAAGTTTTTTGTTCATAAAATATTAGATTTTTTTTCTTCTGAATAATCTTTTAGATTGGTCAGTTTGTGTAGGAAAAATGGACCGTTACTGTTCACTGGTTTCACAGTGAAACCATAAATTTCTCCAAGTTGAAAAATGCTAATTTTTTTTCTTTGTATAGCTGTGATCACCTTCATATCTAATAGTCATTTTTTAAATTATTTTGTTAATTTTTCAAAGAGAATATGTAGTGAACTTTAAAGGGTTAAAAAAGCTCGAATCACTTAAAAACACATGCACATGATAGACATTCGTTACCATACACTTCCAATAAATTATCAGTTTCAGTAGCGGAATTTTCACGTGACATTTTACAATGATCAGTTTCTCTATTGGGTTACACTTGTCATATTTCCATCGAGACAAAAAAAAAAAAAAGCTCTAATGCTAAGACTACGGTTAAATGGATTTGTTTACAGAAGCAAGTGGCACTGCTTTTGAATGAGAAAGTTTTCTCCTAATCAGCAGTCACTGGCATTTGACGCATGCGTATTTCCGCTGCAGCAGCACCTGTCTCGAAATTTTATAGTTACACTTCGTATTAGTAAGAAGTGAATATAATTTAGAATTCCATTTGCAATGTATATTCTTATAGCAAAGAACATCTCACTCATATTGAGTCAGAATTCTTGAAATTCGAAGCGTAAAATGTATAATGCTAGTTTTAATTAGAATGGAAAAAATAATTTTAACATTTAAATAAAAATACGCATTTTATTAAAATTTGATTCTTTTTATTCAGAATGTGTCAACCAGAAATGGCATAATTTTTTTGCCAAAAATATGAATCCATAGTGCAGTAAATAATAGGAGATTTAAATATCGAAGAGATCCTATATATATATCATGATTTTTAAGACAGAATCAGATTAAAGTTAGAAAAGTGAAAAGACGACCTTTATTCTTTCATTTGTACGTCTGTTCTGACACCGAGAGCAGGGAGGAAAAAGCACTCCATGGTGGTGGTTTCAAGTGGATAACACTTGAAAAACATATGGTAAGTATCGCTGCTTTGAAGAGGGTGCTTGCAAGTTAATGCTGACATATGTTGACTATTAAATCAAACGATCTGGAATTAGATATGTTTATTGGCTAGGCCATATGTTCGGAAGAAATAAATGGGTGATTATTTTGTTACTTAAAGATGGGAACTGAGAAAGATGAGTCAAGTGCTAGATAGGGAATTTAATTTTTAATCTAATTTAATTATCCTTACACACACACACACACACACACATATATATATATATATATATATATATATATATATATATATATATATATATATATATATATATATATATATATATTCAAAAGAGAAAATTGCATAGAAAACTTACAAAAGAAGACTTTAATGACCGTACTGTATACCCAAAACTCCTCAGTGCTGACATCAACGTCAATATATATATATATATATATATATATATATATATATATATATATATATATATATATATATATATTTGTTTCACAGAATGCGTCAAAATTAGAACCAGAGAATGAGTCATCAATGTTTGTGGTTATTTAGAGATGCTGGCAATAATGATAGCTTCATATTTATTTATTTATTGAAAAAAAAGATCATTGAAGGAGAACATGTATAAAACAAAGTAATTATGTAACAATTCTGAATTGTTTAAGGGGGACTTTTAAAGTAGATTTTTCAAAAGACAAATCGAAACCTTTAGTTGTTTTTTTTTAATCAAAATTCAATTTAATTATGTCAAATGATCCAAATGAAGCACTAGGAAGTACGGAACATCGTTTATGGAGTTTTTTACAAATATTTAAATAAAATTTTGAATCTAAAAAGGTTTATAACCTATTCCAGCTACCATAAACCTATTGTTTCCTTCTTAGAATACAATTAATTCCAAATATAATCTCAATTTATTCCCAAAATATTTCGCACAAAAATATTACTTTATGAGTACAGACATATGGATAAATTATGTTATAGGACGATCCTAACATCTCCTTGTTTTTTATTCATCTAATTCTTGAAATAACATTACAAAATTTGAAGTTATTACATCTATCGTGTGGTCAAAAGCACACACTTTTTTTTTGTCGTGTAGAGCATGTTTGATTTTGCATTTAAGTGCATGTTGATTTTGCATTTTTTTCTGTTTTAGAAAAAGAAAGAGTATTTGTTGAATATTATTGATTTCTAAAAGAAGCTGTGTATGATAAATAGATATACGAGTTTTAATTCCATTAGTAATCTGTTGTGTTGAAGGGTTTATTGAGCTTGGAAATAATTCAGGGCATAAAGTCATCACGTTGGTATAGCGTGAATTTAGAGCGGAGAGTGTCATCTTAGCTGTTGACCTCGATATCTCGTGATTCAAAATAACGGTGACCGCAATAGCCGAGTGGTCATGGTCGCGAACTTCTGTGGCTTGCGTTGTTTCTGTTAAGTCATTGGTTCAAGTCCTGGTGCCAACGAAGATCCGTCGCTTAGAACAATGTTTCTCAACCTTTTTATCTCCGCCAACCGATCAACGTTTGATAATTTTACCGCGGCCTTCTGGGGGCGGGCAGGAATTGATTGCTTATATATTAAGATTGTTTTGATTTAATGCCTTCAAAATGATTTTGATTTAATGCCTATAAAAGACAGTTACATCAAAAAGTGAATATCAAGGGATTTAACATAGAATATAAAGTGATTTTCATGTAAAATCACACATTCAAGAGAAATACACCACCGTAAATAAAAAGGAAATAGTTTAATGTTCCTTGTGCGGCACGGTACTATTTGATATATGGACCGTTCCGGGGGTTGGGAACCACTGGCTTAGAGAGATTGGTGCACAATCAATTTCTCCTCATGTTGGAGCAGTGTGGAAATGGGGTACCAGCTCAGGTGTTGTTCCCGCCACTCGAATGAGGTTTAAAATTACGAAATTTGTCATCAGTAGTCCTTGTATAACTTTTATGTGCGATGTCAATAATCAAAGTTACGAGTTTTACCGAATCTGGTTATTGAACCTGTGTCTGCCGATAGTGTTCTTTACTGTGTGTTCAGAGTTTTTCCCATCTTTTTTTTAACACTGCGAAGATGGCATTCACTTCAGAGCTGACAGTAAAAAATTGAAAATCGATAGTTAAAATTATGTATATAAATCATTAAATGAATACATAAATATTACTATATAATTATCAAGACCGTAATAATGTGTGTTCAATGGATTTAAGATTTTCAAATATTTTTTTATCCTAAACAGCACAATTTGATGGCCGCGGTAGAGTCTAGTGGTCAAGGTAACGGACTCGTGGCTGGCGTGTCATGAGTTCGAGCCGAAGACCTCTGAAGACCCACCGTGTAGGGAGGTGCTGTCGAGGCTCAGACTTCCTCTTTTAGGCGTGGAAGTTAGGAGAAAGTGGTGCCAGCTCAGGTGTCGTCCTCGTCACTTGACCATGGTTCAAAATTACGAGGTCCTTCGTCAAAAGCCCTCGAGTTTCTAAAGAGTGTGACGTTAATATTCACTCACTCAAGCGGCAAGTTAATCCTGTAAATGTCCGATAAATAATTTTACGGGTTCATACAGTTCATCCTAACTTTTAAGATATTTTTGATAAGTAATGTGGCCGGCGATGTTTCGGTCGAGCCACGTAGCCAAGAATGATGGACATTAAATATGTCAGGACTCAGTCGTTAATGATGTAGAAGTTAGGAAAATAGGGTGCTATAACTCGGGTGTCGCTCGCGTGGCCGTGGTACTCGATGGGTCATGGTCGCGAACTCGTGATTGGCATTGTGCCACTAAAGACCTCTCATATAAAAGAGATGATGAATGTTGAATCTGTCAAGTCCTTTGGCGAGGATCAGAGAAAAAAATACCAGCTTAGTTACTCGTCTATCGAAATAATCCAATCAATATCGATAAACATATTGCTCCAAATTAAAATTTACCTAAATTAACCCACAGGATTGAAGGAGAGTTTGAAATTATCAAAAAAAGTGTTATTTATTTCTTTTAAAAAGTTTTTAATCAAGCAATTTTGTTTTCCCTAACTGAGAAATACATTTAATACATTAGAAATCTATAAGAACATTTAAGTTTTAAAACTTGTGATTATAAATTTAGAGACATAATGTATTCATTAAAAAAAGGTGTAATTTTTTTTTTACATTATTGCGTGTAATGTCATTAATAAATATAAACTGGATAAAATTTATACATTTTTTTATTATTAATTTTACTTGTGTATTTCATTTTCAACTATATAAGACAGGGGTGTCAAACTCGCGGCCCGCGGCGAACATTTTTGGGGCCCGGTCAGTATATCAGCACACAACAAGTGTCAGGACGTAAATTTTTTTTTTGTTTTTTTATTTATGTTTATTATAATGTATTATTCGAAGTAAACTTACGCTTCTATGAATATCGATTTTTTTTTTTTTTTTTGGCCCAACTTAAGTTAAATCTTGTTTATTTGACCCAAGTTAGCATTTGAGTTTGACACCCTTGATGTAAGAGAGAACAGTGGCGATTATATTATTCTGCACATTAACTGCATTAAAATGGAATTTTAAAATTTTGTTTCGAAAGATTTTGAATATATTGGGAAACTTATTTTTAACTTCTCTCTCTCTCTCTTTCCCTCCTTTTTTTCTTTTTCTTATTTCGTTGTAAATATTTCGAAAACTTATTTCTTCTAATTTTTACTAGTTAAAATTCATTTAACTTTGAATTTAGATTAATGCTTATATGATACTGGCTAGAATATAAACTCTAATTTATCACAGTACGCTACGCTCCAGATAAGATTTTGGCTCCCAGTAGTTTACAATCGAAGATGGCGGCCTAGCACTAAAAACTCAACTTGAAATGAATGATTTGTTCTTGACCAAAGTGTGCGAGACGGTAAAACTACATATATATAGATTTTAAAAGAAGCAAAAATGTACTTTCTGGTTTTATTTGTAGAAAACAATATGGGAAAAATACGACTATCGGATTTTTTTTTTTTTCAAAGAGAATATAAAGAATTCTAAAACGTTGGAGATAAAACAGAAAGAAATACAGAAAACTGATTGCCGAAAAAAGAGTTTTTAAAAAAAGTGCAAATTTCAGACCGGGAAAAGAAATAAGCTAAATCTTAATTAAAAATACAAAAAAGAAAAAAATCTCACAATTTTTTGAAAACAAAATAGACCAAAAATGCGAATTTGGCAATCCTTTTGGTCCACATAAAAATTGAAAGCGAAGCCCTCATACTTTCTAAGAAAAAACATTCTAGTACTCATCAGGGCCGTTTTTAACTTCCCCAGCGCCCTAGGCTCTTCAATTTGTTACGCCCTCCCCCCATACACTATTCCAGAGCATCTCCTTCCTTCAGTTCTTACCTTGCTTATTTTGGTTCGGGACGGATTTTCCCTCAACTCTCTTACTCTTTTTTTTCCTTTCTTTGCTTTTGTTCTTTGAAGAGTCTTTCCATTATCTACCACCTATGGACCCTCCGTATACCAGACTGGCAACCGGCAGCCGTAAGGAAAGGATAATGGAAGGGTTTGGCCAACTTTGCTCATTTCTTACCTTACGGCATCACGGTCCACCCTTTTGTAAATTAGTACAAAAAAGTAATGAAATCGTTTGCAATTACAGTATAGAACACATTATTGTATGAACTGTTTTCAAACTGTTATCTTTTTTTTTATCGCTTATCACTTTACTATCTTTTACTATTGGACAACTTTATTCTTCGTTAAGTCACTGTCATTGTCAGTGGCGTAACATACAGGGTTCTAGAGGACCGAAAACCTGACTTTGCAGGGATACCTAAATGTCCTCCGTTACGCCACTAGTCATTGAACTTGTACAGCTAAGGTTTTCTTCGAGCTTTGGGCATTGCAATATTGTTAATGATATCATTGTAATAAATTTCCGTTGTAATATCATTCTGAGATCAACATCAACTGTTAAACTTTTCATATTTTCCATAGTAAATCTCATTTCAGTCTTTACGCTCTTACGGGCAGAAAGCTTCTCTCTGGTGTACATTTAGTTACTTGAAGAGTCGAGTAAATTCTTAGTACGACTTCTAAATTTGGGAAGGTACATTCCAACTTATTTTTCTTGATGTAGGAAGAGATTCGTCTTGTTATTTTTTCCCCACTTTCATATGCATTTTGAAACATTGACACTTTTGCACAAGCTGTTCTTCATCGATGCGTTTGGGGTGGCTGCGAGTCAAGTATTTCGCCTGTTTTGTCGCATCTTTTTGCTCCTTTTCATGAAGATTTCTGAATATCTAGAATCTTGGGTTGAGAGCTTCGTAGCGGTGGTGCGTTCGCTGGAATTTTAATTTGTTCTCTTTTTTCGCCCTTAAATCTAGGTACGTGCTTAAGCCTAAAAGCGGCATAGGTACTCACCCCCAAAAATGATCGAAATATTCTTGTTCAAGTACTCAGTCAGAAGACAAAAGCTAATGGAGACTAGGTAAAGTTTGGAAATGGCTAAAGTTGCAAGAAAATCGAATTAAAATCGTCTGAAATTAATAGGATTACCGCAATAAAAGTTAACGATAGTATACATATCGATAGAACTAAACTACGATACTAAACGATAAAAATGCAGGTAATCATATTATAGTGTTATTGCCAATTTGGCGAATATCAACAACTTGGCGTGTTGTATACTGCTATCAAATTAGTCCTTAATTAGAAAAAGTTTAATAATAAATTAAATTTATATGAAAATTATATAAACTGAGACAATTTTCTGAATTCATTTTGTGTGAATATAACAGATTTATCTAGCTGTCCTGTCTCTATATATAGTTCGTAAGATACATTTAATGTAACCAATATGCATTTTAATTTTGTACCATGACCTGATAACGAGAACAGTTTTTGAATATAGACTTAGTATATTTTCTTAGTTCCTAATCTCATCTACGGAAAATATCGCGTCGAAATGAGGGGTATGCTATGTGTAAAGGTTCTTCTACTCTTCGTCACTTTATTTAGTTGAAATAAGACAAAATGTCTTAGTTTTATTTAAATTATAATTAATGTTAAAAGAAAGAGGGTTGGAAAGAGAGAAATCGGGTACTTGCGTACTATCGCAACAATCGTCAAAGTTCAAGATAACTCGCCAAGTTCGCAACCTCAATTTCGCATGTGTCGCATGCGCTGAATTGGCAATCGTGCTTCGTTTCATATAATGTTGCCAATAGATTGCGATTATACGTAAGTACCAAAAATTGAATTACCACTATATTAAATACCATTATAAGACTAATTTTTAAAACTTAAAACTTATATATGATTTATGTCTGTTTTCTTTCAGGTTTTACAGTTTCACTGCGAACCAGAAGCCATAAAAGCTTTTGAAATGGTCATCGTAATTGCATTTTCATTATCTAGTGTGTGGAATTTTTTTTAGTTTTATTTACAATATACATTTGAATACTTACAGTTATTATTTTTGTGGGATATGGAGCGACAAAGGCTATTATCCCAATGTGGATACTTACCATCCAAGATCGTACGTGAAAATACAGATATAAGGACATGACTAAAAATATTACAAGTTTAAAGGGAAATTGGACACTTGCATTTTTTTGCAGTGAAAAGATCTCTTTTCTGTATACATCACATATAATAAAGACTGCTGATTATTTTATAGGCAGTAGACATTGATTCAAAATAGTTTTCTAACTGAAAGAAATGCAAAACTGAATATATAATATATTTAGCATGCTTTGAAAAAGATAAAAGCATAGAGTTACATTGTTATGTGACTTTTCTTTGTTTACTCGCTGTCCCATTTTTATTTTGTTCATTAATTGTTTTTTTAATGTTCTACTTACAACTTAATCTTAAAAGCACAATGCGACTATTTGTTTAAAATGATTTTCTTACGCTTGTAATATCAGGATCATTCATTTCATCAATTTTAAATGTTCTTTTGAGGGGACATGGTACGATCTACATAAAATCTTATAATTTAATGATTTTTAAAAATTTTTTGGTTGATCCCTATGTGTATATATTATGTAAAACAGAATTTGTGCTCAAAATACCATAAAAAACTAACTATTTATTTTTTAAAGGGAAAAACTTAAAATTTATGAAGTGATTTTAAAATAATGCTCTCTCCTCCTACAAAAATTGACGCACACATGTGAAAGTTAATTTACAAGTACGTCAAACTATTTATAACAAAAGTTGGTATGAGTTTTGTGATTACATGATTGATATTCGTAAAACACTTCTTTTTATGAATGCTTATTGAAATTTCCTTTTAAAAAATGAATAAAATACAAAATTGAAATCTTTTTAAAAAAATAAGTGTTGCTTTGGGTCAAAAATGCATGTCAACTTCTGGTACTTGTAGTTAGAAGAAATATCAAAGCATTTATCACAATACAAACTAGTTATTTTATCTTTCTGAAATAAGTCAGTTTCAAGATTTGATTTGCCTTTGGGATGGGAATAAATACAAGCGTAAAAGTTATCATAACTCTGCGTTTTTTAAACTAGAGCTTTCAAATTTTGTGAGATTATAGAACAGTATATAAAGGATAATTTATATAGGCTAAAAAAATTAGATTTGATTTTTTTACCGATTTTTGTCAATTGAATCGTACTCTGTGTCCCCTTAAATTATCAAAAAATTTGATAATATTATTTAAATTTAGCTACAAAAAATTGAGCATGTTAATATTTTGCTTAGTTCATGCATTGATTTTTGTTCAGTAAGCAATATTCCCCACCCTTTTATTATGTATGTTTGTAAATGTATTATTTAAAGTATAAAAATGTTGTATTAGTTATGAATATTTTAAATCAGTTTACACACACACTGAAAATTGTTATTTTAAGGTATCCGACTACGTTCGAAACCGTGATTTTGCAAAAGCGTATAAATGAATAATATTTGATATTTAGTCTCACTTAGATTAGAAAATGTATATAAAATTGTTTTAAGAATAGTATTACAATAAAAAAATTATTTAAGTACAATATTTTGACAAAAAAGGAACATAGAATGATCTATTTTCAAAATATTCTCCTTTTGTGAAAAATGCTTTTATTATAATAATATTTTGCCTGTATATAGCTCAGACCTCTGTACAGAGGCTCAACCAGAATTTTTGAAATATATAACTTAGAAGTGGGTTTATCTATGTTTTACGACAGGGGTGGCCAACCCAAATGACCTCGCGGGCCACTTCGGAAGAACTTAGCAATCCCGCGGGCCGCATGTAAAAATATATATCTCTATATTAGATTTGGATCCATTATAAACATTTTTTGGAGTGAAAATTTAAAACAGACTGATATATTATTAATTTCATTGTTTTTCATGTATACAAACGTAGATAGTATAATAAAAATAATGTTTAATTTATTTAATTAATGAGATATCTGTTTCTCAACTCTTTCACTTAGTTTTTGCAAGTCGATCTCAATGCATGTGTATTTTCTTACTGTAATTGATGTTGCAGGTTTTCGTGCGTTAAGTTTGAGCACGATTTATGTTTGATAAATTTCAATCAATTTAGAAAAAAAGAGTTTCGCAGTAACAGAAGTAACGTGATAAAATAATAACAGTTGTAGGATTTATTTTTAACAAAACAAAAAAAACTCTATAAACAAAAATTATTGTACAAGATAGTCGAATTTTGTGAAGTTGTAAAGAATCTCGTGGGCCGCAAAATTATTCAAGGCGGGCCACATGGGGTCCCCGGGCTGGACACCCCTGTTTTACGACAACAGAGGGGAGAAATCTTAAGAAAAAAAACGCCGATAATTATTTCAATGGGTTGTAACTCTGAAAATAATGTGAATTTTTCAAAAATCATAGTTGAGCCTCTGTACAGAGGTCTGAGCTATATACAGGCAAAATATTATTATAATAGAAGCATTTTTCACAAAAGGAGATTTTGAAAATGTTATTCTAAGTTAATTTTTTGCCGAAATATTGTATTTAAGTAAATTTTTGTGTCAAAATGTCCTTAAAACAATTTTATACATGTATTCTAATCTAAGTGACACTAAATATCATGAAAATTATCCATTTCTGCGCTTTTTTAAAATCACGGTTCCGAGCGTAGTTGGATACCTTAAGGAATTAAAAAGCATCAATCATTAATTTATAATCGTTTTGTTATGTTACTTTTTAATGATGTTATATTTAATATTTTTTATATTTTAATTATGATCCACGTAATGTCTTTGTCTGAAAAGTGGCCAATATTCAGGAAGTGAATATTACTTATTTTAGTAAGAACTATACTGGTGTAAGAAAATAATATTTCTTTATAATTCATGGGAGTATTTTTTGTAATTTATCTCTATTTTCCCATGTGAAGTATTTATTGTGTGTGTGTTTTATTATTAGTTTTGTTTTTTAAAAAAGCAAAATCCAATTTAAAACAAAATACAATCGGACCTCTATTTAACAAAGTCGATAAATCCCGGGGGGAAAATTCGTTAAATGGAGATTTATCTTTCACTACACTTTAAAAAATCAAAAATTAAAGTCTGAAACATTATACATTATTATAAAACGTAATTATTCACACCTCTCTTTTTTTCATATTAATATCTACTTATCTTATCCTTCAAAAAGAATTTTGCTAGGAAAGTGAGGAAAAAAGTGGTGCAGAAATATATTTTATTTTCAACTTTAAAAAAAGTAATTTTATATATTAAGATTAGTAAATTGTATTGACATTTTCTAATTTTAAGCCTGCAAGTAATTTTAAGCATACATGTTTCATAACCAATAATTTTAAGCTTATATTGACACATGCGTCATTAAATTTAATTACTTTTGTTTGAAAAAAATCTTTCTCTCACACGCTTCACATTTTAGCAATGCACCAAAAATCCCATTAGGCGTATTTTCTTCGCTTTGTAATTCCACGTCGAATTGTTTCAAATTATTTTATTTCATCATACTTAGGTCCAGAAATATTTTAGAAATAAGGAGGTAAAAGTCCTTTAAAAATGAAAAATGCATTTCGCTATATGGTGGCTATTTTACGAAGAAAATCATAAAATGGTTCCTGGTTCCAGGAAAATGTTCGGTTCATAAAATGGAGGTTCGACTGTACGTTTAAAACATTATCGAATATTAAATCACTAGCCAAAAGTGAGAGAATATTATTTATTTAAACTTATCTTTGGTTCTCTTTGACTTTTGGTACATTGTGGCCTAATTGTGTTGCACTTTATCGTCTGCAGTTATTTTGTTTTGTAAATATAATAATAAAAGCTTGAAAATGAAAGAAGTATTTCACCATTATTCTGGGCATGCATGGTATTTTTTTCCCCTGGCCTTTTCTTATATGTATTAACCCGTGATCACATATCAAGTGTAAGTTATATTAAAGAAAATATATCTGTATTATATTAGGGTTATGTTATCTATAATGTTAACTGGAGAAAATCCTAGAATGTCTTCAATATTTTTTGGTTTGTATTATATCTTAACTAATTTCATTCTTAACAATACCTGAAATCTTCAAGATCCCATGTGTAAATCAAGCAATAATCGTCTGCATATTGTAGTGTCTGCAAGAGATATAGATTATTTTTTCCTTACCACACAACCTTTATCAGCTAAGCGATTTCACTTTTAATTTTACATGAATGTAATGTATAGGTATGTATTGCATATCTAGTCAAAAGATATGCAATACATAAAGATTAAGATGCAGTGTGAGGGCTTAAAACAAAGCAAGTATACCAACATTTATTTTTAAAAAAATCAGTAAGAATAATGAGAAATAGTGCCATAGTATTTTCTAACAGTCTTTGATATCATCAAGCAATGTGAAGAATCATCGTTACCAAACTTCTCTTCTTGGTCCTTAATTCTTAATTGAAGAAAGTAAATAAAGAATACAATCAACAATATATATATTGCTCTTATGTCTATAGAGCAGTGATTCTCAACCTTTTTTTAACACGCTTAAGCTTCACTTGTATGTAACGGAATCTTTGAACTCGATTTTTACCCATTCGAAAAGGTCAGATTATTTTTGTTGTGCTGTTGTACACTTTTAACAATTTCAAAATTGGGCGGTACACTAACAATAAAATAAGCTTAAGAGAATTTTACTCATCTATAATAAACTGTGTAAAATATTTTATAATAATTTTCAATGTTAAATAAAGTAATATGTACGGCAAAGACAAAAGTTTTATTAATGAATTATAAGTATATGCATTTTTTAATACGAAATTTTTAAGCTTTTTTGATAGTTTCCTTTATATTTGGTCTTAAAAATGATAATGCCATTCTTATTTCGTTATCTACATTTAAAAAAAAAAATATCATGATCTTTTTTTCATTTTTACTTTTGTTAGGGCTGAAAATCCGAATTCACACAAATAAGATGTAGAAAATTGTAACATTTTTTTTTAAAGCTTTTTTGGCTAGTATGGGATAATCGCTTCTAATTTTAATCTAGAATGAAATAATTGACTCTTCCGAATGTTTTAAATCTTGATTATTTCAGAACGAAATTAATTCTTCCTCTTCATTCAAAGTTAATTCATATACTTATGTTTTCATATCACAAATAGATTACAAACTTAACCAAATATTTTTATACTTAAATTTAAGAAGTAATGAATAAAACTCTCACCTCCAGTATAATCAAATGGTCAGTAACAATTTTATGAGTTTATTTCTAGATAACGGCCGAATGATCCGGTTCCTGATTTGCTATTATTTTATCAGAATATAATTATTTTTAAAAAAATTTTGGCAGCACACTTCAAGAATTTGGTGGCACACAAAAGTGCCGCGGCACAATGATTGAGAATCACTATAATAAAGTGTACTTAAATCAGAGTAGTTCACCTCGAAGATGCAAATTCTGTAATATTGATACAGTACCAGCATATAGATACAATATCGTCAGAAAAAATCAATATGTAAAATATCCAATTCTGTATTGCAAAAACTGTTTTGGAAATCTCTAGGACAGTGATCATTCATATGGAAGTCTAATGGTTTTAATTTGAAGTTATTTTTGAAATTTCTCAGGGTATGAAAGTTTGATTTTCTGAGCATATCTGTAGTCCATCTTGTTTTGTTATTGTTTGAATGTATTCATAGTGTACTTTCTGGTTTTTTCATTACTGGTTAAAACATCTTTTAAGAATTGTCCATACTATAATTCTTAAGCACTCTCAAAAGCTGAGGACAATACTTGGATTCTTACCTTATTTTTGAATTGTCATTATTATGCTATTGTACATTTGGATTTTATTATCTAATATTGAATGTTATATGCTTTAGCTTCATCATCTCATTCAATAGTCTTTGATGATATCAATGCTCTCAAATGCATGACTTATTTGCTGCAAAACTTGTAATAACACTACTAAATATTTATTGAAATTCAATCTTTATTTTATAATCTTCGAATGTCTAAGCTGGACCTAACCAAAAATATGCTTTCTTGAAATTGAATGTGTGATTTTGCATAATTTGATAGATATAAATAATCTGGTTAATTTTATGAAAACACATAATTTTTTTTAAAAAAATTATTTGTTTTTTTTTTAGAAATAGTTACTCTAGATTTCAATTTAATTCTTAAAAAGGTATTTAATGAAAGAATTAATGTGAGATTAATCATAGTGAATGACTTTTCCTTAAAATGAGACTTTTACTTGCATGTTCTCTAAAACTGTGTCATCATGAGGAACTTCTTAAAGGCACATGGAATATATGAAAGTTATAAATTTTCAAAAGAAAGCATTAAACTATACTGGATTTATATATACATTGTTAATTTACAAATAATTTGAATTTGTCCTAAATAATTCCAAATTAATTAAGTTTCTCTCCAGTTAGTATTTAAATAATTATCTTTTTCCCTCCTTATATAATCCAACATTGTATTTAATTATTTTTTTATGAAAGATCCTAAGACAAAATTTAAACAAGCTAAAAAGAGAAAAACTAGATTTTAATTTCAAGAATCTAATTTTTATCACTAATCAAGAAAATTTTTTAAGTTGGATGATATTTATATACAGATATTGGATGAAAAATTTTATGAAAATGAAACAAAATTTAAGAATGAAGTTTACTAAAAACATGCTTTTTTTTCATATTAAAAAAAATCTTAACAAGTGCATTGTTTAATTGAGTGCAATAGCAACTGTAGCTTAATTTTGCATATATATAATACATTATTCTTTTCTGATGAATCATCTAATTGTGGAATTATTTTTCAAATCTTCTAAATAATTTTTTTTTATAATGAGTAATATTACCCATTTAATCATTAAAATTGAATACACTACTCAAAAACTGGGATGAACCGGGGGGAACTAAAATACAGATTAAAAAAAGCATTATTGGAGCTTTCTTAAGGTTGCATGCTTCACAAATAATTTTTTTCATCTGATATAATAATTTCTGCTTTCAATAAAAGACACATTAATTGATATCCAAAGAAAGAGGATATATGAGAAATCCTGTAAAATCATTGTAAAATAAACAATGGCGAAATTCTTATTCCTTGAAATGATAAACAGTAGGGGGGGGGGCATAACAAAACATGATAGTATGAAGAAATGGGCTGATAGCACTAAAGCTGAACACTCAATTTTGTAAGTATTTTTGAACCTGAATGAATTAAGAGATTTATGGTTGTATTGTACTTCTGATGAGAGATTTGACTTGAACCCATAATGAAGGTTTACTTAAAAGTTGGCACACACACATATATTCTTCACCACAAGATACAAACAAGGACTCACAAAATTGAGTCCTTGTTTGTTCATTGCATTACTCTTGTTGGGTTCTTAACCATTTAATTACCATAAGTAGAAGCAGCAAAATATGACACAAAAATATACCTCAAAGTTTCATTGATATACCTCTATTTTTTCAATGACTTGTAATCTGGTTATCAATTTTATAGCTAGATTTTATTATTTTACATATTGTAACTGTATTTTATAACTTATGTACTTTGCTCAAGTACAAATGTAGTAATAGATAAATTCTACCTCTTATATGCTACTTCATATACCATTTTTTTATCATCCAGAAATAAGTATTTTGGTATTGTTCTACTATGCAATGCATCATATATGTACAAAAACATCTAAATATATACAGGGTGAGGCAAATAAAAGTGACCCAGATAAGTGGATACAATTGAATAGGAATGTGACGCACACACCACGTGATCGAAGCTGGTTCAGATCTTAGCGTGGGTTGTGTCAATGCGAGTTGATCAGTGCACAAGTGCAGATGGTACTCACATTGCAGCAGAGGGTATTTGTTGTGGAAAGTTACATTAAAAAAAATTCGTGGAAATAGTGTACTCTGTTGTTCACTCACTATCTTCACTCCTAATAGTTTTTAACAGAAGTCGGTCTGGTCTTGGCTGGCCACCTGATCTGCTAGTGTGTGATTACTTTTTGTGGGGAACCCTCGTCTGCAATAACCTTCATAGTCTCCAAGAACTGCATTTGAACATTTCTACGAGTTTGCAGCAAGCCCCTTTTCAATCTGCCTTCTGCAACCTGCTGACCAGGGCCCAAAGGCGCCAAGAGATTAATAGTGGTCATTTTCAACATCTGTTATAAATAGGCTAATGAATTATCTCCATTCCTTAGCCGTGTTTATTTTTAACCTAGAACTATGTCCTCCTTGCCACTTTTATTTACCTCATCCTGTATATGTAAATGAAAGGGTACAATGCAATGCATCCCTGCAATTTATATTTTTTAATTGAAAATGTGACATAATGGAGATAATATTTAAAAAACTGATATCAATGCCTGAAATTCATAAATTTAAATTAATTTACTCTATAGGTCCCTTATGTAATAAATAAAAACGTTTTCTGTAATACTAATATGCGATTTTATCCTTACTGTCATTATTCAACTGTTTAAAGTACCACCAAAGACCCGCCGTGTAGGGCAGCGATGCACGTTAAATCTGTCGAGAGCTGAAACGTCCTCCCGTTGGTGTGGTAGTTAGGAGAGGGGGTGCCTACTCAGGTGTCGTCCACGTCACTTGACCATGGTTCAAAATTACGTGGTCCGTCGCCAAAAGCCCTCGTGTAGCTGAACAGTGCGACGTTAATATTAACTCACTCACTCACTCAACTGTTTAAAGAATGGAAAACCTGTGGTGTAAATAACTTCAAATCTTTACTGCTTAAATGTTTCAATTTTTAATACATTAGGTTTTTGATTAATCTAAATTATGCTACAGTTTTTACTACATTTGCAATTGGTTGTTCATTTGTGCCTAAAAACTAGATTAGGTTTAAATACTTTTTTTATAAATGTTGCAAGTTACCATAAAAAGAGAACACGTTGAATTACTTGAGTGATGATTTGTCTGCTTGAACAAAATTTCCCAATTATAATATAATATAAAATAATAAATAATAGAATTTCCCAATTATAATATTAAAAAAAATGATTTAACTTTTTAAAATTTTGACATTTTTAATACTTTAAAATATATACTTGCAGTACTATTAAGATTTTTAATTAAGTTGAAATGGGAGTTATTACAAAGTGAGTTTCCATTTTGAAAAGGTTCTCTACCTTGGCTTAGAAAATAATTCGCAAGAAGCAATTAAAATTTAAAAATACATTTTTTAAAGAATTATAGAATTTAAAAGCTATACATACCTGTCCTTATTTAAGTTATACTAATATGAAATAAATTTTAATTGAATATGTATACATGTTAATTTATTGTTCATAAGATTTATCACCTAAAATGTGCATTTTGTTTTTCATGTTTAAAATTTTTCTAACCCAACAATTTGAAAAATAGAATACTTTCAGCTAATTTTTAATTTATTTATTTTCAATGTCCTCCCAATAAAACTTGGGTCCTATGAAAAAAAA
The DNA here is from genome assembly GCA_019973935.1 of Trichonephila clavipes. Lineage (NCBI taxonomy): Eukaryota > Metazoa > Arthropoda > Arachnida > Araneae > Nephilidae > Trichonephila > Trichonephila clavipes. Next base: position 82,357 of record BMAU01006643.1, read on the forward strand.
ATTATTTGAAAATAGATTTGTTCATTAATAAAGTTTCTCCAAGCCAAGTGTATATTCTCAACAAATTCACCTATTTTCTCTCTCAGAAATGAAATGATTGGTCCATTCCAGCCAAGTTTCAATGGTTAAGCTTTCTTTTACAGTTGATGAAATTCTTTGCATACAATCATTACTAGATCAGTTATATGTTACTTTAAAAAAAAATTGCATCTACTTGTACAATATACATGGAAGATTTATAACTTGTACTTTTAACTAATTTTGATTTGATTTTGTAAAATAAACATCTTTTAACCATAGATAAGCATGTAATGTTTAACACCTTATTGTATGCATTGATGTGAACGGCACAAATTAAAACCTAATTACAAATATTGTGTAAAAATCAATACTTTTGTATGTGATGGATTATTATATAATTTTCTTTCTTAAAAAATAAATATTTCCTACATATGTATTCATTTTATTCAGGATGTTTTACTTTGTATACATTATCAGCAATAAAAGTTCAGAAAATGTAACTATGATGTTCGAACATTTTATTAAGTAAATGGTTACAACAAGAGTTTAGAAGAAATCCACAATGACAACAAACATGCATACAAAACAAACTACGAGGTTTTAAAAGGATTTACTGGAGGATGCGAATTTCTTTTGTCAGGGATAGTTCTGGAGTAAACATATCCTTTAGTATGGCATTTATCTCTTCCAAAGCCAATTGTGAATGCTGACGTAGGACATCATCTGTTTCTCCATTGTACACAATTTTTAATTGTGTATATATTGTTTTGATTTCCTTGTCTAACATCTAAGAAAGCAAAAATACCATTAACATCTGTATTGTATGGGAGGGAAATTACAAATATGTTAGAGAAATGTGAATGTGTGCGGAGATGCACATCTGAGGACAAAACCTGCCACGCCCAGGCTTCGTAGCTGTGTAATATAACCATTAGACAAAAGTGATCCCTCCTGTCCAGAGTCTGTTACTGGCTTATGAAGATACCGCCACAGTACTCCCCTACCCGTGGATATGTGAACAAATTTTGTTATGGCGAGCCTGTGTAGCATGTGAGTTATTGCAGTTAATTGGTGGTGTTGCTTCAAACTTTAGTTGCCACATCCAGTGGGCCAGACAACTTTGGTTGCTTTTGTTGGGGCCACAACAGATAAAAAAGGTTGTATTTTTCTTAATTCAGCCAAGGTCACCAACGTGGAAGTGCATACCAGTTGACAGAACCTGCAATGTTAGTGTCTGTATCCAAATAACATAACCACTAGACAAAAGTGATCAATGCCTGACAGGAGGCTGTTACTGGCTAATGAAGATACCACCACAAGTGTTTGCGCATAATTAATTATAACATGGTGATTTACAATTATTTTTGCCTAGTCATACAGCAGGAAAAAAGTGTAATATAATAAGTGTGCTGTAAAAATACTGAAGTCAAATAGTAATGCTTAAGTTCTCAGGTCTATTCTTAAAAACTTACAGAAATGGTTTGTTACTGTATTTCTCGTTATTATTTTTCTTGTAATAAAACAATGCTTGAAAGTAATACTACACATTTGAAAATATGTAAAGATGTACACAAAAAACCATTCTATACTTATTTCATATGAAACAAGCAATTATCATAATTGAGTACGTTTTCCCCCAATGTGTTACAAACAAATGGAAGTTTTGCTAGAAAAGATATATTTCCTTCAAAAGATTTATATATTTCATGATCCCAAAGCAGCTGACTTATAATTTTATAACTGAAATTATCAAATTTTGTATTCATTTGACACTACTGATACATGCTTTAAACAACATGTTAGCGATGATCAAATCACTTAGTAAAGAAACAAGGATTAAATATAAAGTGAAGTTCCAATTTCATATTATAAACTCTAGAAATTTTAAACACTTCTGATATGCACAATCAAATATTAATGTACTAAATAAAATCTTAACATTAAACTAAAAATTTTATAAATTTTGAGAGAAAAGTTACCTCCAGCATGTTTTTTCCAACTCCTTTTAACAATAAATAAATTACCATTACAGCACATCGTCGTACCTCTATGTCTGGATCAGTTTTTAAGAAAGACATAACACAGATGAGAATCTAAATTAGAAGATGAAGAAGCAAATTAATCTGAAAATTAGTACAGTTTACTTTGAATGTTACCAAGATTTAAATTTTTATTATACACTAGCCTACTCTATACATACATATATATATATATATAAGCTAAAATTTATAAACCAAATAACGAATTATTATACTTTATGATTAATTTGATTTGTATTTAATTGGCTTCATATGTTAAAATTAAATTTAGAACTGAGATTAAAAAACTATAAACTGAATTAAAAATATGTATTTATGTACATTAATATTTTAAAATACTTTATTAACAATTTTTGCTCCACCTGATATAAAAAAATGTAACATTGCAGTTCTTTTTAAGTCTGTGTAAATCTTACCAAGATTAAAATTTTGGTGATGATATAAAAAATATACACAAATAATTAACTGTTACTAATTTTGCTGTATTACAACTAAAATTGCATAAAAAATAATAAAAATTAAAGCATTGGGTAACCTACTCTCTTAACCCAACTATTTGAACAGTACATACATTTTTTTAATGGTAAATTTTAGATGATTACTCTTTGTTTAAGTATTTTCAACATTTAGCAGCTGAACACTAGGAAATTAATATTACTGGAATAGGTCAACAAAGATAAGTTTTGAACCTTTTTTAAAAAAATTACATCTATTATATTTTGTATCTTCTATTTAAGCATCAATCAATTACAATATGTAAATTTAAAGTTATTCATTTGCACGAAAATAAAAAGTAGACTTATTGCTAAATTTGGAATTGTGATTGTTTAGCTATAAAATTTTCACAGTAAATTAAAAAAACTTGAAATAAACATTTGTCATTTAAGAGGAATAAATGTTCAAGATATATTTACTTCCTGAAGCCAATGGCCACTGATATTGAATTTCAAGCACATGCATGCCTGCCCTAAATTAGATAGACTTGATGAACGAATTTGAGGATCATCTCTCTTTGTTCCCACCAAGCAAGAATGAAGTAACATGTCTTGGTATTTGTAAAGCATATCTCCTAAAAAAAAAGAAATTACACTAAAAGTAAAATATTTGTTCTAATCATTAAAGCTTCACAGTAATAAGAGATATAATATCAGATGCATATGTCACAAGAAAATGACATAATTAGGAATTTTATCAAATCCTTAAGGGATAGGATAAATTGATGGGAGATGTTAAAATAATGTCTCTCATAGGTCATTTTCCTGATGAAAGTAAGTGATTTTATCAAATCCCTGAACTCTTTCAGTGAAATTGTGACGTCTTACGCGTCTTTTCTTTAACAAGTCCTTTGGGCCAGAATTAATATAGACTTTTCCAACCAAATCCAAGAAACGAGAAGTGAAGAGATGCAAATCTTAGAGTAAGCGTAATGGCAATGTAAAGGAATGTTAGACAATTGACTGCGTTGTGGCAGTGGATGATTATTGAAGTTCGTTGTTGTTGTTCGTTTAAGTTCTAGGTGTTGTGGATAACATATTGGTGACCAATTAGAAGTTAATCGTCAAGCTACATACCATTGTAGGTAAAGACAAGTTTATTACAGAATAATATAAGGTAGGATTGATTACTTATTAGTATATTTGAAGATTAGGCAGTTCGATTATTGAGATTGGTCTGAATTATATTGTGTGTGGCGTATATTGCGTCTCATCGTAGATTCTCTCATTAATTATTTATATTATATTTGTTCAAAGTTTAAGTTGAATATCTTAATAAAGTCATATTAAGATAATGTTTGATCCTAGTTCTTTCGTTAACCCTACACCTCTAGCTCACGCTGATGCTTCGAGGGATGTACTTCCAAGGGGAGGAACATCACAAAATGAATCACTCAGGATTTGAATAGGCAAAATGCTGTCTGGGGGGGGGACACCTGAAAGGGGTCGAGTCCTTGTACTTCCTAACCATACATGTAGTACTATCAATCCCCTAAATATCAACCCTATATCTTTAAAAAATGGCACCCCATAGGATTAACATTGGAATTGATATTTAGTGAGGAAAGATGTTACACATAAAAAAATACCAGCCAAATTTTCTAATTATTTGCTAATTAGTTTTGAATAAATAATTTGTATTTCAATAACTAATGTTGTATTACTTCTACGTTTAATAATGCACCATATTTGTTAAATAAACACTTTTAAACTCTTGACAATATTATTTCATCATCTCCCCTCAATTGATCATCTCCTTTGGGGATTTGATGAAATTCCTAATTTCATCATTTTCCTGCGACACATATATAGTATGATACAAGATGGAACTTAATTTTCATTCCCAAACAACTTAATTCAAAGCAAAAAAAATGTTTCAATCAATGAATTTTTTTTTTCAAGGCTGAAATTACAACTCATAATAACACCAATATATAATAATAAAATGTATTAATTCACCACCAATTATAACTTTTTTTTATGCAGATTCATATATAGTGTTCTTTACCTTTAATAACAAATACGTGGTGATTCTAAAATCATGAGACAAACTTTGAGGGGTGGCAAAGCTCACTAAAACAATTTTTGTATAGAAATTTATATGGGTAGAAGTGCCACAATGAGGCACAAACAGAAAAAATATCACATTAACAGATGTTCATTAGCAACATGCTTAATGAGTGATTCCATAGAGAAAATGTTAAAACTGTTTTAAAACTAACATCTACCTACAGCCATGTATATTCGTCGTGATTAGCTGGCAATATTGGAGAGAGTTGAAGACAACAAAGTGGTGTGCCAATGATCTGCTGCACCACCCAAATTGGCATTTCAGTTTGAGATTTTGTTAAATCCACTTGGACTTGTTTCTTTTGGATGTAGTTCAATCCACTTAAAGAATGACTTCTCTTGAAGTTGAACAATTTTATTATTCATTAAAAATACATTTAAAAGAAAGGAAACTATCCTATAGAAACTAAAAAAAACTAACATTAAAGACATCATCTAACGTATGGTGCTGTTAATGGTAACGACAGAGCAGCGCTTTTCAAGTAGATGCATGCTGAACCACAAAATGTTACAGCAATTACATGGACAGCTGAGTGAGAAAATAGTTCATTTATCACCAGTACTCATGGAAGGGGTAGATCGAGAACTGAACTATAAATACACCCAGAAGTCATTTTGGGCCATGTGGACAAACCTGGCACAAGTACAAGGGCTGTAGCATGCAGTGGCGTAACGTGCACCCCCGCATTGCTGGGGGGCCCAGGGTTCTAAAGGGGCCCAAAGCCTGACTGATGCAAGTGCCTACCCTTTGTAAAATTCAACATGGGGGCCCCAAAAGTTCTCCATTATGCCACTGGTAGCATGTCATCTATATGTCAGTCAACCAACTGTTTGGAGAGTTTAACTGCTAGTGAATGCAATTTCTAAAACTGTTTTTACATTTTCTTTACAGAATCACTCGTTAAGTATACTGCAAATGAACATCTTATGTTTTCGTTAATGTGTTATTTTTCAATTCCTACTATTAGCTCACACTCTCCCTACACATATATATACTAGCTGTACCCTGCCATGCGTTGCTGTGGCTCAATCTTGTTTAACAGAAAGGACATATATTTTCAGTATGTTAAATAATTTGCATTGCACGTATCATCTTTTATAAAAAAAATGTATAAATATATATACGAAAAACTTTCCTAAACTGATATTTATAATTTGTTAACCAAATGCTTGAAGTTATTACAGCTTATTTTTGTCCTTATGTCATGTTATGAACCTCTCTCTAAATTTATTTACATTGTCTTTAAAGTGGCGACCTCAAGTTTGAAGATATTTTTTAAATGGCTCCACTCTGGATTCATTGAGGGAATTGGGTTAGTTTTACAATGCTTATGGATATTTTTATTAAATCAGAGGTGTGTTCACAAATGAACATTTATCCAAACAATGTCACTTGGAAACATGAATTGTATTTCCTGATGTCATATAGGAAATGTTTTGATTCTGCAGTATATCTAGCAAGCAAAATTTGTAATGGCTCTGTTCTCTGAGTTGAGGCAGTTTAATTTTTTCAGTGGTACAAAACATTCCTTTGGTTTCTCCCTTAAATTCCAGAACATTGCAATAAGGATACACTTCCATCATTGTGTAAATGAGAACATGCTGCCTGAACCTAGAACCTTCCACTGGGTTGTACCGGAATGCAAGTTGACTGTTATTGTGTTCACCACAAAGTCATGTTTGACGCAGATGTGCTGTTTTGGTTAACATCTTTCTGATGTTGTAAAACACGAATGATGTGCTCGCAAATGAGCTTCCTCAAGTCTGGCTGCATGTTGCTTTGCTGTGCCCTCAGCCTGTGTTTGTGACATTCTTTGTCTGCTTTTCTCGTTTGCTGATATCCATTCTTTCTCAGTTTGATGTGCAATTACACTCATTGTAGTACTTTTGCCTTGCAAGTATGACAACCTAAGTTTGATTTCCCGCAAGGCATTATTTTTATCTAGTGAAGCCAATTGACTGCACTTAAAAAGAAAAAAAATTCAAACAAAGCATATAAAATTTCTTAAAAACTTAAAACTACACTTAAAAAGAAAAGAAAATTAAAACAAAAACATAAAATTTCAAAACATGACAAAAAAGAAAAATCAGAAACAAAAAGCAAAGGAAAAAATAAAAAATGCTAATGAAATATTTAACTTTAAACGTGCATCAATTGACACAGCTGAAATTCAACGCAATGAGAGGCTGAAGGTATTTTTAATCGAATACGCCAGGAAAATTCCAATATAAACACGGATTTTGCAGCAGAAAACTACGACAAAGTGTTGATAATAATGGGAGTATTTTTGCAATTCACAATTCGATTAGTATTAGCAATTGTTATCAACAAAAAGTTAAGGGCCTATCTTAAAAACAGAGTGGCTTATTTCTAGACACAGACAGCTTTTCACATGGACAATTATTTGTTATTTGTGTACTTAAATATTAGCATCACCACAGCCAAATTACCGCCATGCAAATCGCAACATTTTCCCTCCATTTCTTTTTTCATAAAAAAAATGTTAGAATCTTTATTGTTTAGATATTAAGGTACGATATACATGGCACCAATTTTGTTATAGTGATGCTAATACATAATTACTGATGTGTGTTTACAAAGCAGCAGTCACCAATTGGTGATGCGTGAAAAATTTTGGATGGTATGCAGAAAAATTGGGAAATTATTTATACTTTTATGAAGATTCAGTTTAACAACATATTACGGAACACGAATTAGTTACTTAAGCTTTTAGTTACTGAAATAACTAAACAAAAAAACATAATTCCTGAGGTTAGCGATTTTTGGTAACCTCAACCATTTTTTGGAAAATTGTATGCAAAACACTTCAGTTTGTTGATTGTTGCTTTTCATGAAGCTTATTTGGTTCACTCCTAGAAGAGCCCACACCCTTGGTGTGAATTATTTTAATTGGCGATAATTGCGACATCTTGGTAACCCTACTTTTAAACACTACATACGACAACCCTAACTATTTCTAGCATTTTCGCATTTTGTGGGCGCGCATTTCGAACTTAATTTTGTTGTTGGTCTCCGGGCTGGTTGCGTGTGTGAGGGAATCTACTTTAGAATTTTTTACTTTTTTGAATGCGAAAGGTAAGAAAGAATTGATTGAATGGTGTATGAAGGAAGGATTGATTGCTTCGAGTTATGAATGTCCTAAATGTAATGATCAATAATGGTCGGCAATAAAACGCTTTCTTCGAAATCGTGCCAGCCACGCCGAATGTATGTTCGACCATTACCTCGCAGAATAAATATGGTGGCGTTCACACGATCATTCACTTAGCGATGAGACCTTTAAGACTTTTTTAAAATCTGTTGTTATGGTGTCCCCTCCACTCGGAAAAGATCAGCAGTAAGAAAGTAAGTACTGTTTTTATATTTTTTATCTCAAATGTTTAATTTCTGTATTGCTTACATATATTTTCATTATGCATCCACCTTATCCCGCTATATTTCCTTGCCATCATTGTCGCTTTCGCTTGGCACCATCTTGTTCTGGCTTGGCGCCTTTTTTGGTTTGTCACCAAGGGTGTGGGCTCTCCTAGGATTTTACTGCTTATTTTCAGGGCATAGAAGATTAAATAAAGACATAAATATAGCTATAGTGCTCCACCACATAGAGGTCAATCCTATTAGTGAAATGCTAATTATAAAGTTACACATTAAGTGGTTCATGAAGTGTTGAAAAATGGCAACTACTGCTCTAAAGCAGGCACAGCAGACAAATTCTGTATATATACAGACAATGAAGCAACACAAAATGTCTACTCATAAGCATTGTAAAATTAACCCTTTCACCTCAAGAAGAGTCATTTAATTTGTTTTCAAACTTGGCACCTCTTCTATGGAGACAATGCAAATAATTTTAGATTCATACCATGACAAAAAAAACCCCATAATAACTTGGGAGTATTCTGTTAACAAATTAAAAATGAAATAAATCTGTTTAGAAAAGTTTTGTTAATGTATATTTCCACATTTTTTTATAAAAAAAATCATACCTTAAGTGCAAGCAGTTAAAGATATTAGAAATGTGTGCTTTCTCTTTTCTTTCTTTTTAACCAGACTGAGCCACAGGAAAACATGATTGGGTACAGCTAGTTAGCTATAACAAACTTAAATGATAAAAAGCTATCAAAAACCAATTATTAACAACAAATTATCATTTTGATAAAATCACCAAAAAAAGTTGCAAACAAAGGTTCTTGGGTACTGTTGCAACTATATCAACCCCGATTTTGTTCGCATCATACACGGTGAATTGGCAATTAAGTGCTAATGTTGCCCATATGGTTGCGATAATACATAAATATCAAAACAAACATCAGAAAATCTTAATTTTTCCATTTATATTTCACAGTAACACCAAATAAAATTTTGAAATTACACAAAATAGATATTTCATGAGTCTAATGTTATCACCCCAACTATTAAAAACTACAATAACTATTTCGTGGAAAAATTCACTCCCAAGTGCAAAAAAGTATTATTATTGTGCACAAACAGGCATAGAATGTTCTTCCCTTATTGAATGCATATTGCAGTATTTGGCGATGTCTTTTGATTTTAGGTAAATGGCCGACTAAAGAAAAAATATAAGTACCATAAAATATTATATATTAATTTATTTTAGATTCATCGGAGAATGATAAAATACCGTAAAGTCCAGCATATAACGCACACCCATACTTTCAAGCTGCAATTTTTAAATTTTAGGTATATTCGCTATATAATGTGCACCCCTTTTTTACGAAGAAACCTGAAATGTACAAATGCAATGCTGTTATGTTTAGAAGCGATTTATTCAAGGTGTTTATCTAAGCAATTGCAAAAATAGTATACTTTTAGAACTACCACCTTTTAAGTTCAATAAGAATGTGTCATGTCTTTTAAATAAATAGTATTTCGAAATATTTAGAAGTTTAACTTTTTTATGCTCATTTATTTTTTAATTTTTAAAGCCCTCATTTTTATACCCAGTGTATAACTCCCACCTGTAAATTTCGATCTTATTTTTTGTGTTCAAAGTGCGCGTTATAAGCCGGATTTTACGTTAGGTGGAAGATTTTAATCGGTATACTACTCGCTAAACACATACATAGTGTACAGAATTAAATTTAGTATTTTATATATAACAATTATCCAAAGTAAATATTCAGTGCTTAAAAATAAATTGAAAAATGATATACAATACGAACAGTAATTGACATAAAAAGAGCTGAACTCTCTTTATCAACGCGAAAGTAAAATTTGAAAAAATAATTACAATCTTATGACAACCTGCTTCCTCAACATGTATTTGAGCCCTCTGTCTGTTTTGCTCATTCACTGATGCTTACTTTAATTTGATCAGCATTTATCCCTCGCACTGCGTTTGCTTGGCCAGTATGATGACCTAAGTTCGAGTTTTTGCAATACAATTTTATGTACTCTGCCGATTGACTGCAGTTAAAGTGAAGGTTTAAAGAAAAACATATGAAATTACAAAAAACAGCTCTGAGTGGGCCTTGTATCCGAATTCCTTGTGGCCCTTTTTCAGATATGAGCACCGTGTAAGTGGAATTGTAATAACATTCGTTGGGGCTCCTGCATCATTGATACAGCGGTAGCTCTACGTCCCTGACAAAAACAAACCATAATAACTTCCAGTATTTTTTTAAACAAATTACTAATGGAATCTGTTTAAGAAGGTAATAATCTTATAAAGCAATGAAAAGCAAAATAAGGTGCAATATTTTGATGACTCAAAATCAGAAAATCTTAGTTTTAACATTTGTATTTCAATACTAACATCAAATGAAATGTACTTATGTATTATCGCAACCTATTAGCGATATTGTATAAAACGAAGCACGATTGCCAATTCCGCGCGTACAACATCTGCGAAAATGGAATGGCCAACTTTGCGAGTTATCCTTAAAGTTGGCGATTGTTGCGATAATACGTAAGAATCAAATGAAGTTTAAAAAGTTGTCTAAAAAAGAAAAAAAACATTACTATTAAAAACTCCGTCGATTAATTTCGTCACATTAAAATATCTCCAAGTGGGAAAAAAATATTGTTTCCAAACATTGAATGTTATATCGCAGCATTTGGCTATGTCTGTTTATTTTAGGTAAATGGTTGACGGAAACTATTTGGTAGAAAAATAAGTAGCGTACAGAAGTGAATTATGTTAGTTTCATTTTCACTTAATAAAGAGAAATAAATTTAGCTTAAAATTACAGAAAAAACACGATGTAGAATTTAATCAAAGTTGTAAACGTCCCGCGATAATGCTATCTGACTGTTGCCAAACCTACAAAACAAAATTTGAGTTCTTGAAAGAATAATTTTAAAAAAATGATTTATTCGAAAAATAATCCCAATTACGTATCAAAGGACAATAAATAGATAAATATGACAACGCATAAACATAACCATAGAAGAATTATACAATAATTTGGAAAAATCTAAGCGTTAAATTTTCGCATTCAGAGCGAATCGTGACGTCGTATGACGTCATAACACAAAAAAATCACTTAAAAATTAAATTTAAAAAAATTTAGAAATGAAAAGTACCAGAGACACAAATGCAACGTTGTGTCAATATTTCAGATTAATCCATGCAGAACTTTTTGAGTTATGCGCGCATACACAAACCAACACAACATTTTTATATATATAGATTTACATGTCTTGTTCAAATTTTCAATCGTTAATAAAATACTTTCTATACATCCATTCACATTCAAATAAATTTTTCAAACTTGTAGTGGATGAGACTTGATGTTAATACAGTTTTTTCAAATATGAATTCATTAATTAAATTAATTACTGGTTTTTGATGCCAACTTAGATATGTCTTCATTGTTGTAACAATGCAACTGTTAAAACAATGACAAAAGTTGGCATCGAAAACCGGTTTTTCAGCCAAACTAGGTATGCATTGTTTCAACAACAAAGACAAATCATCCTCTTTTTTCAATTCTTACAATTAGTCCACTCTCTCTCTCTATATATATATACATATTGTTCAAATTTTCAATTATTAATAAAATACTTTCAATTCATCCATTCAAAGTAGGAATTGACTTAAGAATTTTTTTTTATTATTTGTTTCTGTTTGTGCCCGACAATGCAACACTTCTACCTATATATTACTATACAAAAATTGTTTGTTTTCCTGATCCAGTACCCATCAAAGTATGTCCCATGATTATAGAATTACCTGTACAAAAGTCAGCAATAAATTAATATGTAAATGACAAATTGCTGCGCCCAACACAAAAATTTTATGCTAGTTCTAAGTTTCTCTATTTAAATAAAAATTTAAGCCCAATTCAAAATGTTAAGCATAAATTTATTATTGTGTCATATATGCATCACCTATTGAGCTGACTCTCACAAATATGAATGTTTAAATACAACATTTAATTAGTACTTTTCCTGCCCCTAAATGTAGCCCTATGCATCTTATATCAAAAGGTTTCGAGAATGAGAATGTTGAACTTCCATTTCATTGCAGTATTTTTTATTTCTAGTATTTTGTTTTGGAATGAAAATTAGAATTGTGTACATCTGAGTAAAGTACATAGGTGGATATTGCTCTTTAACCGTGTCAACGGAAATACACATGAAGGAGATGCTTCCAAATACTTTTGTTTTTGGATAGATGAAGATTGATGTTTTATAGCTTTAGAGGTTTGATTAATTCCTGTTAGGGTTTGGCAAGTATTGAGACAAATATTTTGTTTTTAATTTATCAATATATTTTTTTATCTCAATGGCAATGAAATCAACATGAAAAAAAAAAAAAAAAACACTACAAAAAAAGGGAATTAGTCATTTTCCTGACACTGATTACAGTGATATTTCAAAAGATTGTGAAAGTGATATATAGAAAGTGTACCAAGGAAATATTATCAGACACACACAGAAACTCCGTCATACAAATCTATTATATTTCACATCAGAGCCTCAGTGGACACATTTTGACTAAGACTCCCATCACACCACACAAATCCAAATCAGTTGCAATCAACCTGAACCACAGTGAATCTGACCGACCAATATTTGGTATAATAATTTCCCACTCAAATAAGCCTAGAACCACACAGTTCCTGCCTTCACACTAGTCAAAACCAGTTCAATCTGTAATCAATCTTGCTCCAGCATGATTCAGCAGGTCATATTTTCTTTAATCATGCATCAACAGTCGGGTGCATGCATTTGTATTTTTTATATATAAATATAAAAAAAAATAAGTAAAACCATTCCTTTTATTTTTTGTTTTATGTATTTCAATTTGAAAATAAATGAACAAGAATACAGTTATGAAATTAATAGCTTGATACTTTAATCATCTAAAAACATTAAAAACAGCAACTGATGGTAGAAAGGTTGATTCTGACTGGGATTCATTTGGTATGAAAAGAACCTAAGTTTGTAGGAGTACCAAATACAACTTGTGGCCAGAAAGTTGGTCAATGAACCTGTAGAGGTTGCTGCTGTATCAGTAGAATATCAACGCTCTGTGCGTGGTGAAGGTCAATATCTGTTTGAACATGTTTAATTGGCAAGATTCCAAGTGCGTTTATTCAGTGTTAATTTAATCCTGAGTGCGAAAGGTTTATTGTGGATTGTCGGGGTGTACAAAATGGATCAGAGAATAAACATATTGTTTTGTTTCAAACTTGGGAAATCGGCAAAATAAACTCACGAAATGCTCAAAGAAGTTTATAAAGATGAAGCCATCACATCAAAGAGTGTTTATGAATGGTTTAAGCTTTTCCAGGAAGGACGGACCACCCTGGAAGATGCCCCCCAAGCCGGCAGGTCAAAAACTATACCCACCCCAGAAAACATTGAAAGAGTTAAGCAGCTTGTGGAAAACGATCGTCATCTGACAAAGCGAATGATTGCAGAGAAACTGGGAACCGGCACAGAAAGTGTTCGCCTCATACTCACTGAGGATTTGGGAAAACGAAAGCTCTGCTGCAGACTTGTATCCCATCGTTTAACACCTGAACAAATGAAAATGGGGCTTGGTGCTTGCGGAGATGTCATTGACATTGCAGATGGAGACAGAAATTCCCTGAACAACATCATCACAGGTGATGAGAGTTGGTTTCTGAAGTACGATCCCAAAAGCAAACGACAAAGTTCGGAATGGTGGAGTCCGTCATTGCCTAAAAAAACAAGGTACAGTCGGAAAAATCGTGCATAAAGACAATGCCCATTGCATTCTTCGACTCTAAGGGTCTCATTCCCAAAGAGTTGCCCTGAGTATGCCGAGCAAGGCTCCTGGACTCTTCTGCACGATAATGCCCGGCCACACACCGCCTTAGTTGTATGGCAGTTCTTGACCGCGAATGGAGTTGCGATACTTGATCCCCCCTTATTCACCTGATCTGGCAACTCTGCAGACTTCTTCCTCGTCCCCAGATTGAAGTCAGCTTTGAAGGTAAAGAGAATTACAGACATCACCACCATTCAAAGCAACGTAACAGCCAAGCTTAAACCCATACCGAAATAACTTTTACCGGAGTTTCCAGGTTGATTGATTGATTGATTGAATATTAACATTGCACTGTTCAGCTACACGAGGGCTTTTGGCGACGGACCACGTAATTTTGAACCATGGTCAAGTGACGTGGACGACACCTGAGCTGGCACCCCCCTCTCCTAACTACCACACCACACCAACGGGAGGACGTTTCAGCTCTCGACAGATTTAACGTGCATCGCTGCCCTACACGTCGGGTCTTTGGTGGTACTGGGCTCGAACTCGTGACAAGGCAAGCCACGGTCCGATACCTATACCACTCGGCTACCGCGGCCGCCAGGAGTTTCCAGGACTTATATAGTTCCCAACAGTACATTACCATCCATGGAGGTTATTTTGAAGGACAGTAAATTGTGTTTGATGCTGTACAATACTGTATTTAAAATAAAAATTCATTCACCAAACTTTCTGGCCACAGGTTGTATTAACACTGTTAGTACATTCTTATTGACATAGTATAATGTTTATTGGGAAGATGAGATGCATTAAATCTGAATGTTGTTAAATGCATCGAATAACATCTAATGAATGTGTTATTAATCATCAATAAAATTGATTTCCATACTTTTTTATGATCTTATAAAATATTTGGTAAAAGGAACAAACCACTTCACACAAAATCATCTTCTCCAAGATGATTTTGAATGGAAGGTTTGGAAAATGGGGTATAACAGATATTTATTTTCTTTAAAGTCAATTAAATTTTTAGATAGACTGGATGAAAGGAAATGAAAGTGTTTTATGCTTTGATTATTTTGATAAGAATAATCACAACACTTAATTTAAAAATGTATTTTAGCACAGAAGAGATGTTTGCTATCACATTTTTTGATACAGTTATCTCACAAGATATTTTTATCCATATCTTGAAACTCTGCAAAATAAATCAAAAACCCTCTTCATACCAGAGAAAATATTTATATAGGTAAAACAATATATGCCCTCAAAAGATCTTGCTATGGAATCAAAATTTACAAAATATGTGAGTGAAGTCATAAGCATGTGTGAAACCTTGTAATTTACTGTACAAAAAGTAACTGATGAGCAGTGGCACTTGTTCATATGGGAAATGAGAGGTCAGAACACTTATGAAAGAGCTACATAGCAAAGAACATGATTTGTATGTTGACAAATTTTTGAATTCAACATCACTTGCAAAATATTTCAAATTTTATAAGATTATTAAATAGCTATCCAAAATGTAACGTCTGAAAAAATCATATTAAAGATGACTAATCCTAAGAACTTACCAAGTGAATTAAAAATTTTCAACACAACTTCTCCTAATTTCAAAATTACATGTTTTTCTTCACTAGCTGCATACTGATTCAAAACATATGGAACTACAAGATCAGAATCAATTTTTGCAAGTTCTGCTAAGGCTCCAATGGCAGGTAAAAAAACATAGGAGTCTTCATCCTCGAGACTCTTCTGCAACATATTAGTAAAAGGAATGAATTAATTGACAATTGACTAAACAATTGACATCGTAAAATAATATTCAAAGTAACATACATCAGTTTTATATTTATTAAAATTAAACAACTGAAAAATTACTGAATAAGTTTTTATGACATACTCATGATAACTTTATCTGTAAACTTTATACATTTTTCATTAATCTAGAATTGGGCAAAACAATCTTTACTGAGACAAAGTTTTGTTTTGTTTGAATGTGGATCTAGAAGATAAATATTGCTTAGTGGAGACAAAATTATTGGACATTGAAGGGAGAGAATTTACTGGTATCATTCAATGTTGCCAAATAAACAAACTGAAACAGTTTTAGAGACTGAAACAGGTTTAAGTCATAATCAAGTGGTAAAGACAATACTTAAGCTGGTAGCTCATTCTATTACCATATTATATAAGAGCTTTAAGGTCTAATTTTATTTGACAGGCATCCTTTTACAAATGCCCTTTTAAAAAAATGTGTCTCAACCTGCAATAAACCCCCTAACATACAAATACAATGGAACTTAATGTGCACACCTTCCTTTGCCCCAGATTCAGGACCAATCCTAGAGTTTTGGCTGCCTATATGCAAAGACCTAATGTGCTGCTCCTCTAGAGAATTTTTCATATTTCGACTAATACTTAATGTTGACGATATAAACTGATCTACTTGCATAAGGGTAAAAAGTAAAACATTTAGAAAAATGTATATAAACAAAAAATCACTTATTTTCCTCCCCCCAAATTGTAAGCTTTTAATTTTTGTACATGTAAATTGAACACTCCGATGTCTTAGGTAATATAAACCACATTAGATAATTCCATAAAGAAGCTTTTGCAAAAATCATTTTTGAGATGTCTTTGTTATGAAACAATCTACAGTGCACCACCAATACCACTGATAAGCAGGGAAAAGAAATTTTTTTTTCTTTATAGTATTGCCCAGCTCTGCCACAAGCTTTGTTACCAAATAATGATGTGTATAAAGAGTAGACATTAATGGACTTATGGAGCAACACATTGTGCACTAACATTCTACTTTTCTTAAATTATGCTATGCTAATAGGAAATGGAGACTTATTTTAATTTTTCAATTATTATTTTAAATTCAGCATATTTATTTTCAGGAATTGTTATAAAATTTTTCTTGTTTGATAGAACTACATTCCCAAGAGTGCACTGCAGCCACTCAAGTGCAGTGCACAGCTGCAAGGATTAGCCCTGCCCAGAATAGCAGATTTCTGGCACCTTTGAGGAGAGAGAATTCAGCATTTGAAACAAAATAGAATTGACAAATGATTATCAGTAGAGAGTTCATATCTTTGATATGCCAAAGTCTACAATGAAACAGGCAATGAATGATATCTCCCAGACACCATAATATGACAAGGAGTTTAGTAACCACTATTATGAACAATTTAGCTACTACACTATACCATGGAGCCCACTATATTATTTTTTTCATCATTTGGTCACTAGCAACTTTTAAAGATAGAATGATGGTTAACTAAAACATTGCATTAGGAAAGAAATGCAAGCCATTGGCAAAATACCACATAATTGAAAAGCATCAGATAATGAGAATGATACCTAAGCAAGCACTCTACATACTGGCCATACTAATGTGAGGACTTCAAGCCTCAACAAATTTAATAGGCATTAGCCTCATCTTCAAAGATCGGCACTCACTTGCTCAACATCATTCATCAATCTGTTAGTCAGCCAATCATGCTACTGTGTGACTCTTTACTGCATCCAAATTAATATTTAATTTTTCACTATTAGTAATGGTGTTATCTGTATATAAACAATAATTCAATTCTCTCTCTATATAATGAAATTGAATTATTACATCAAAACATTTTGCTTTTGTTTCTATTTTACATTAGTATATAGTCATTTTATTAAATTTTACCAAAACAATTTCTATGAAACTTAAATACATTATTTTCTTTTAACTTCATTACATAACACAAAGGCATAATTTTATAGTGAAAATTAATATTATATTCTTTCAATTTTATTACATAACCATACACATAAATGAATTTGGTGCCAAAAGACTAAAAACAATTATTTAAGGTTATTTTCACACTATATATAAATAAATTATAAATATAAAACAAATTATGAATAAAATAAAAAGTAGTAATCAATGTGCATATATGTATATAATAACATGAAATTTTGCTTTGTAATATACAATAACAAAAGTTTAACAGATTTTAATATTGGTTTCATTTAAAAAAAACATTTTCTTTTTCTTGAAAAATATTTCACAAACAATATTTTAGCTTTCTTAGAAGTCTCAGTATCAAAATTATAATACATAAAATGTTATATTTAAAAAATTCTCTCATATGAAAAGTTTATGTATTACAATAAAAACTTTAAAAATTAATTAACTCTATACAAAACATTTTTAAAGTTGCAACAGATAATTTTTCAATTAAATATATATTCATTAAAATCACTTACTCAAAGTGACTTATCCAACTATAAATCTTTAAAAAGTAAAATATTGTTCTACACCATTGATACTAGAAATAATTCCATTATTGAAATGAATTTTAAAAAAATAAAGTTCAACTTCTATTTTATTTTATATTTAATCTAGAAATGGTATTTTTTCATCAGCACAATACCAGTTAAAAATCAATGCAAACAAGCACCCCCCCCCTAAAAAAACCCTTACCACCCACATAAAATATCAAGGCTTGTGATTTGAATTTATTTTGTTGTACGCTTTGTTAAACTGACTAACCTAATGTAAAGGAGTGCACAATCTGACAATTATCAAATGATGATAAAGCTGCTGTCAAATTATTTCAAGTTAAAAATTGTTTATGGAAAAGACTTTGTTCCTCAAATCACCAATGAATTTGAATTTTAGTTCAAATCAAAGACCTGCATGGGGCTATCAAGTATAATCATGCCAATAAAGTGGGAAAGAAAAAAAGAGGGGGAAATTGAGATAAAAAATACAGTTTGAAAGTGACATATTTATTTCCTCAATGCTGTTGCATTCATTTATCAGTATAGAGTGTGTCAGGGTGAGTGAGTGAGTGAATATTAATGTTGCACTGTTCGGCTACATGAGAGTTTTTGGCAATGGACCTTGTAATTTATAACCATGGTCAAGTGACGAGGACGACACCAGAGCTGACACCCCCTCTCCTAACTACAACACCACACCAATAGGAGGACATTTGAGCTCATGATGGATTTAACGTGCATCACTCCCCTACACGATGGGTCTTTAGTGGTACTGCGCTCAAACTCATGACATGCCTGCCATGATCTGATACCTTGACCACTGGGCTACCGCAGCCCCTAGAGTGTGACAGGAACTGATTTCAAATGAGTTATGCAAAGGGTAGATGCAAATCAACAGCTATACTATTGCAAATTGAAATAATTATGAAAAGGAGGTGTAAACTAATTCTTCGAGGAATCACAAAAAAATCAAAATGGGAAATTCTGAACAATATTTGCAATTTTATACCTCCCCCTCCCAATTTAGACTGGATTTTTTTTAAGTACTTTATATTTACATATAAACTCAAACTCAGTGGCACAACAGCCCATGAGGGCCAAGGCCTACTGTGCCCATCCCAGTATATGTGACCATTGGGCGTTGAGGGACATGAGCAGATGTCCCAGTCAATTGGTCAGTCAGAAGCAAGACCCCAGTGTTTAAGTCCCCAAGTAAGCTTGGTACTCATTTATCAACCCACTGCAGTAGGGATGAAAGATTGAGTCGACCTTGCCCAGCCTGGGAATAGAACATGGGACTGGTGGTGTGGAAGTGCGAAGCGCTATCACTCAACCACTGGGCCTCATATTTACATATAGATCTGATAAAATAATTTTGCTAATAAATATTTTGAATTCATTATTTGTATCATTTTTCAATTTCAACGCATCTTATTTCATATTCTTATTCTTAGCAAATGAACAACAAATTGCTAACAGAATCAGGACAATTGGTAATGAGTCACTAGATTAATGAAAAAATATCAAAGATATATTAAGTTAAAAAGGATGAATAAAGATTTCTTTTTCTTACCCTAAGTGTTTTCATTACTTCATGCCTGTTTTCTAAAGTCTCTTCATCTCTTGTTTTCAATAAATTTTGTAAAACAAGAATACCATGTCCTTTTATGTGTACCAAATTAGTCTTTATATCTCTCATAGATGCAACATAACCTGTCTCCAACTTTCTTGATACAAACTCGCCAGGTTTAGGTGTTCTTGGAGATTCAGATAAATTATCTGAAGAATCTTCTGAATGTTTTGGCACATCTTTTTCAGACTGGGTATTTGAAGAACTGCTTGAACAGGATTCACTTGATGCTACCATCAATGGAGATCTAGATCTAATAGATTGTGACGATAAACTACATTGTCGTTCAAATTGTTCAACGAGTTCAAGAAGACTCTGTTCATTGTTCAGAATTGAATCTGGATAATCAGGATCCACCATATTTTTATCAACTTCACCGCCATTCTTACAAGCAGCACCATCTGTTGCAATATGTATTATAATACTAAATATAATCTCCTTTAAGTCCATATCAATATCAGATTGCTGTAGCATTTTCAAACTAGGAAGACACTGCTTCAAGGCATTCCAGTCAGCAATAGTGAGCTAAAAAAATTTAAAATGTCCTCCTAATTCATTAAGTTTAGACTTGTAAGGGGGAAAAAACAACAGAAAGAAATTTAATGAACATACATAACGCAGAAAAGATACAATTTCTCTCTGGGGAATAAAAAAAATCACCTTTTCTATAATAATATTACTTTTCCACTTTTTAAGAATATTTTTTATAAGTGGCTAATGTTGTAGAGTTTTATCTATTCTTTTTATACAAAATATTTGACAAATTCATTTCACATTAGTGGACCAATTTTTTATATCTACATAACTTAGAAATTTCTTTATTTTATAACAAGAAATCAGTTATGCAAAGAAACTTGGCAACTTAGGGGTGATGGGAGACTCTTTTAAAACTTATTTTACAAAATTTACACAAGACAAAAGAGAAAGGGGAACAATATCCCCAACCACATGGGGTTTTTTTAGAAATTAATATATTAATGTCAGAATTGAGTTCTCTTTGAGCTATAAACAATAGTTATCTATTTTGTTCAACTGCAGTGATAATTGTTAAAGTAATCTAAGGAGATGGATAACTTCAAAGATACTCCTAAATATATATAAAATAATCTCCTAATTGTAATCCTTGACAATTACAATTAAGATATTACATATAAGTGATATTAGATTGAGTAGATTAATAAACAGTTATTATGACAAAACATTTTCCCTAACATATTGAATGTTCTTCACAGAAAGTGAACACAAAATCAATGAAACTACAGAAATGCATGAATAAATGTTTCAATAAGAATTGAAGATATATAAATAATTGGCTCCAATAACTTTAATAATACACAACTAAACTTCTGACAAGAAAATCTGAATTATAAAATGCATTATGTTTATACTTTGTTTTTAATTACTTTGAAGCAGTACAATGTGATTCATTAAAAAAAACTGAAAATAATTCTTTTATAAGAATCTTTATGGTTCATTTAATGGGAGGGTTGATTTTGATTAAAAATAGACTGACTTAAAATGTAGTAGATTCATGTTACATTTTTATTAAAAATATCTGTTTAATATAGATTTTCATGAATTACAGTAAAACAGAAATTAAAAATTGGTTATATAAATTTAAAAATACATGCAAGTTATAACAGTTTATTTAAAAAAGGAACTGGAATTAAAAATTGAAATATTTAGAGCAATTACTTAAAAAAAGTTAAATATAGATTATTTAAATATAAATTACATCATACAGAGAAAATACAAAACTTTGGAATCATACATTAAAAAAGAGAAGAAATGAATAGAGAAATAATGGAAATAAATATCCAAGTACATTTATACTGACCTGATCATCACTTTCCAATATTGAATTCAAAATCATAAGTACCACCCAAAGAGTTTTCTCATAAAATGTTGCATCCGTACTGCAGTTGCAAATACTTTCTAATAAAGTCTATAAAACAAAAATTCATAAGTTTTAAAGCTTTTTAGGAAAGAAAAGAATGCATTGAAAAAGAATTTAATCTCATTTTATTTCCACACTACAACAATACAAAACATTCTTACCATCAATATTTCAATTACTTCAGAAATGTTTGACATTAAAGCTTCACCAATATCAACATTCCACTCGGATAACTCTTGCAGCAAAGCATTAAACAAAATGCCAGCCTTTATGTTTTCCGGATCCATTATATGTTCTTTGGATTCCAAATGAAAAGAACAAAATTCCTAAGAATGTAAGGAAAAAATTATAATATTAATATACAACAAATAAACACATATATATTAATTAATAGATTGATACATACAACATGCTTAGCATTTATCTTTCCTCTTTAAATTTTATAACCAAATTCATTTTTTTTTGGTTGGATATTTAACTTATAGCAAAAGTTTTTGAATATCAGATTTACTAATTAATATCTATTTAATTTTAAATGTTTAGAAACAGAATGCCGAGTGACTAACAAATCAGATATTTCAAATACTATACAATCCATGTATAAACCAAAAGTGCATCTTTTTCTTCAACAATTTACCTAAGATTCAAAAACTGTGTATCAATTAAACCAAATTATGAAAATTCATTAAATCAACAAACCAACTGTTAATGAAGATTGCATGTGAAAAGCAAATGAAATTTTGTTAACTTTACCTTTTTGCTCTTTAAACAACTTATTGATTGGTTGGCAAGCAACCTTAATGTTAATATTTAGATGCAGATATTGTATTGAGTATTGCTTATGTCCTATTCTACATGTAGTATCTTTTGTTGAAAACAAATTTTTAAGTTTTTCACTAAATAAATTACCTGTTAAGTTTTTAGAATCATTTTTAAATTTTACTATTTACTAAAACCTTATGATTTGAAGTCAACTCCTAACTTTGCACACATGTATACAAGCCAAGTGGGAGAGATTTCCTTAATTTTTCAACATGTGGCCATGAAAGTGAAAATGTTGCCAAGTGAGTAAAATGGGTAGAATATTATCTATTTAAATAGACAAAGGAAAACACCAGATAAGAATGATAACTGCTTTAAATAGGGTTATCAGAAATAATGCCAACACATTTTTCCATTAAATTGTTATCTTGCACACTATTAATGCTAGACTTACTTTTCGCTCCAGTTTTTTTGGAAAATGAGTAAGAAAATAAATTTAATTGCAGCTAATTAGCAAACAACAGGTGAACCATATGTTGAAAATTCTAATAGTATGGATGCTTGGAATTTCTCAGAAAAATGTGAAATAAGTTTGAGAGAGAAAGGGGGGGGGACATAATGAATTCTGGGAGATTCCAAACTAAAAAAAAGTGGCATATAATCAACAGCCTACATTACATAGCCTAGAGAAAAAACTAGCTCCATGACGATCATATGCATTCCACATGCCAAAAATACAATTATAAAAAAACAAACATAACACTTACTATACTTACTTTTAAAACAAGTAAAATGTAAGATCGATTCAGGTCCTTATTTTGCAACTCACTCAAAATATCGAGTATAGTATGGTAACGAATGATTTCATCAGGAAATCTAAAACAAAGAAATTAATAAAATATTTTAAAAAAAGACATAATATGTGTAAAATAAAACAATTTAAAACGGACATCTTTTTTCATTTAAATCTTTCCAAAATTAATAAACTGCTGGGGGAGGGGGACAAATTTAAATATGTAGATTCCAAGATGGAGGGGGCAAAAGATTTAGCTATAGAAAATTAACACAGATTTAATTCAATATGAGTAGCCAATTGATGAATTAAAAAAATTGTTTCTGAAGAATTTATTTGTGGGAAACAAATGTATAGGATTAAAATAAAACAAATTACATGGCTGAAAACAAACTCAGAAAATCTGAAAATTTTTATGAAAAATGCTGTAAAATTTTTAAACAATAGTCAGTAAAATCTAGTTAAAAAAAAACCAATTTTTTCTAAATGGTTTCAATAGGAAAAGCAAGCAATTTGTACTCACAAAATGAGATTAGAACTCAAAATAAAAGAATAAAACAAAGGACTATTATACAATGGGTAAACATTTAATTACTGGGATACAGTAAAGGGACTTTTTAGGTATTAATTACTGGGATATGGTAAGGGGACTTTAATTAGGCAAACAAAGATTGAATCTGGAAGATCACATATAATTGATGAGCCCATATTTGCTTTCTTCCAACTTAATGGTTGTATGAGAAAGAGAAACCTTGACTATAGTACCTCAAATAATTGCTTGAAATATAGCAAATAAATTTAAAAAAAAATTTAAACCAAAGAAGAAAACACGAAAATGTAAAAGTTTTTTCTCTTTAAATAGGGCTGCAGATTAGTAACTATCATTGCCTATCTAGCATGGGAGCTAGTATCTTTTTTTAGTTTGGCACCATATAGGTGGATACTAATTGTTGCCACAAAAAGTAAATGTAAAGGCCAGTTCTCTTCCTTCCCAGAGGGAGGCACCTGAGTTCTGATGATCCAAAATTGGACGAGAAATTTAATTTTGCCCAGAGCACTCAAACCAAACAAGCACTCTAGGGATCCTTAACATGCTGTATAATCATGCAACATAGACATCAATTTTTTGCAACATGAGAATCCACCAACTTGGGATGGGGTCAAACCTGCAAACTTGGGCATACAAGGCCAGCACCAAACCAACTACACCATCCAGCTGGCAAAGAGTAAAAGTTGAGCAACAAAACAAAATATTATCATTTTATCAAGCACAGTGAAAAATTGGCTTTGAAGCACATTGAAAATGTTTTCAAAAGTTTTGACTCCAAACCAATTTCAGAATAAGATTATATATATATATACACTAGAGGACCCAACAGACATTGTCCTGTACACACATCTTAATTCAAAAATTCCAAATTTTTATGAATAAGCTTTAACAATCTGTACCGTTTTGAGTAAAATTTGTATTAAAAAGTTATTACAATGTCTAACGTCATTACACATGTACGGTTATCACAATTCAATCAATCGATAGCGTGTGAGTATGTGTATACTATGAGCGAAGTTAAATAAAAAGGCTGTGTGAATAAAAACTTAAATTTGTTTTAATTAAAGGTGAAAAAGTTGAGACTCAAACTATTTTTTATAACTGGTATATTTATTAAATTGTACATAAACTTAATTTATTCTAATGCCATTGCCTATTCTAATTGAAAAGATATTAATTAAAAACGCTAAAAAGCGTGAATCGTGCGTCTGCATTTTCGTAACAATAAAGACCGGGTTTGGCCAGTTTGGCTGAAAATCAATTTTCGGCACCAACTTGTGACGAATCTATACGGAACTTTATCACTAACCTTCTGAGTCGACCTTTTTAGGGAAATTTAATTCCCTACCTATTTCCAATCAACTCCAAAAAGCGGACAGGATTCCTTGTTATATGCAGATTAGATTAAGTATTTAAGTCAAACGAAATAGTAAAGTGAGAGCAGTAGGAGATAGAGATTGAAGCAGAAAGATATCGTGGATTTAAATTGAAGATTTTTTGTTAGAGATATTTAATCTCAAGAATTGAGATTCCAAGTGGTAAATATGGATTTGTGTTTAAAGTCTCATTAAAGTTTTAGGAGTGAGATTAAAGTTAAATGTTCAATAAGAACATTATTAAATATAATTCTGGGATCTCTTATCGTGGTAATTTCTGCGTGATCGTTATTTAATAAATTAATTAATTGGATCATTAATTAATTAAGTTAATTTAAAGGATATTACCTTTAAAACCTCATAATATTAGTAGACAAATTTGTTAATAAGTCTTTAATTTTATTTGGATAAGATAACCAAATAAAGAAAGTTGTTTATAAAAATGGCTACTGGTTCTTACATGACTCCTATTTATTCTCGTTCTCAAAGTGAGGTCCTAGGAGACCTTCACAAACTTACGTCTTCTTCAATTCCTACTATTAGCTGATCTATATATATATTTCATTTGTTTGTTTATGTATTTATCTTGGTGGAATTTTGAATCATTAATAAAATACATTTTAAAGTGCTCAATTGAGCTGAAATATAATGTACATGATTATTTTGGATGACAATACAATAATTTAATTATAATTAATAAAAATTAATTGATTAAAACTAATTATTCAAAACATTACAAATACAGCCACGTTGGCGACTTATGTCAAAATTTGAAAAGGTTTTTTTCTAACGTGTTACAGGTGTTGAATTGATGGGTCTGGAGCGCCTGATCTCATTCCGAGATCTTCATCTCCTGTCATTCAAAAATATGTTGGTTGCTTTCACATTGGTTTGAACTTTTTTAATTTTAAAATATACAAGTTTAAATTTAAAGTAATTGCCAATAAAATTTAAAATAGTACGAAGGTGAGTGCTGGAAGCAGTATGTTTGCGTTTGGCTGTCGTGTGAGTGAAAAAATTTTCTCCGGCGCCAGTCGACTCGCCCTCCGAAGAGGGGTGGAGCCGCAGTTGAAAGGAAATTTTATATACACGATTGTTTTGGATGACAATACGATACTTTAATGATAATTAATAAAAATAAATTACCACTTAATGTTGGGATTCTGTCATATGTATATACATATATTAATTGCAACTATTTCATAAAAAGTAGCTAAAATAATTTTTTTCTTGGTTGATCTAAGTAGGAATTGATTTAAACTTTTTTTTATATTACTTGTTTATAACAATAGCATTGTTACAACAATGCAGGTGAATGTTGAGTTGTATTTTTTTGAATGTTTTTAATTAATATCTTTTTAACTAATTGCGATATCGGACCGAATTTTGATTCTAAACCATTCTCGAAATTACTTGAACCCACACAAAAAATTTCATCGAAATCGGTCCAGCCGTTTAGGAGGAGTTTAGTGACAAACACACACACAGAAGATTTTTATATATAAAGATATATCCATGATTAACAATCTATGGTTTGTATGTCAACTGGTGATATGCAAAGGATTTGAAGGTAAGCAAAGGAAATTAATAATTAAAATAAACTTTCAGATATTTGATGACATTTTAATTTACAACTTATTCAGATGTAAAAAAAGTTTTAGTGTTTGTTTTTATAACCAAACTGGAAACAACTTCTATTAAAGCAAATATTTTGCCTTCCATTTCTTTTTTGTTCTGTTTAAAAAAGGTTATTTGAAGGAGGGGGAAAGGAAAGAAACAATGCAATACATTTTTAAATGTATCATTGTTAAATTATTATATAGAATATCAACAAATAAAAACATATAAATGATTAAAAATACGATTTTTCTAGTTTCATAATTTTTTTTTCATTTTTAAAAATATTTATGATTGATTTGTATGGATTAATTTATGGAAGTAATAAAAAGCTTGATTATCTTATATTTTATTTAATTATTTATCATTCCTAAACAATTTTTAAACTTAAAAAATATTTCCTATACTTTTTCAATAATTTGAACATGAAATTGATAACTATCTTCATAAAAGTATTTTCAGTATGTGTTAAGTATTTAATAGTCATCATATCTTAAGTTTAGCAGAATGCTAGTGGTAATGAACTGCTTTGTCAACAAGGATTTGATGGTGAGCAATATATGTTACTCATTCCAATGCAAAATATCACTTAACTTATTCTGCATAATTTATTATTGCCATAAAATCCGGCGTATAATGTGCACTTTTAACACAAAAAATAAGATAGAAATTTACACGTGTGTGGTTATATGCCTGATATAAAAATGACAGCTATAAAAATAAAAAAAAGGGAAGAGTATAAAAAAATTTAGGCTTCTACATATATCAAAATACTGTTTATTTAAATTATAAACATTTACATTATCGATTGAAATCTTGGCAAAAAAAGAATCAATGTCAAAATATTTGAGAAATTATGCTTTACTTAATTTTGAGATTACATTACCATAAAAGGCTATTGTTAATATAGATCTTTTTAAAACTACAATCAAGTGATAAAAAAATAGGACTTTAATTGGAATTTTACTTTTCTAAACACTGACACTTCAAGTGACAACTTTAAAAACAAGTTAAATTTAACTTTATTCTGATTTAAATGATTGTTTTTACAAAAGAACTACAAACATCCATCCATTACCCTAACAAGTGCAATTTTGTTTAACAAATAAACACAAAACAAGTCCTTTTTTAAACTATTAGGTCTACCAGAAAGTTCTGTCCTTTTTAGGAATCGAACAAAATTATAAATTTTCCATGCCTTGAATAAACTTTAGAGAATAACATAATTGCCATAATTATTTATGACTTCATGCCAGCATAGTGGCAATTTGTATATCCCAACTTTAAAAAATGCCTTATCCCTAGAAATAAAAAACTGAATCAATGTCTGTCTGATACCTTATTCGTTTAAAAAAATTTTGCCCTGCAAAATTTTTTGTAAAGACAGAAACTAGGGATAATTAGAGGGTGCAAGGTTTGAGGAGTATGGTAGATTCTACAGAATCTTCCAGTCTAGCTCTACAAGTGTTTCTGATGAATCCCTAAAGCAGCATATGGCATGGCATTAACATGTGTGTGTGTGAAGCAGTAGGATGTCTCTATGGCACCATTTACATGGACGAAAATCGCCGGCAATATGCCGGAACGAATCCGCTTTGTAACCGTTTACACGGCGACCCAGCAAATTGCCGGCTCGAAATGCAGGTCTATTTTTTGTACCCTCTTTCGACTAGGAACTTTGAGGGTAAAACAGAGAGCGTTTTCTAATTCTCCCATGATGCATTGTGCCAGAGATTCATTTATTCAAGATGGCTGCTGTTTTGGATTGCTTGCGTTGGACAACAGAAGAAATAATAACCCTCATAAACATCTGGGGAGACCAAAACGAATTGGATACAACTGTCCGAGATTTGGAAGTTTACACAAGTGCCCATTTTCAATAAAAATTATATTCCATTCAGGTACAGGGAGAAGGATGTAAATAAATTTATATTTAGTATGCTCTGCATGTATGTTTCCAATATTTTAATAAGATGATACATATATTTTAATACAGTTTTTGAGATTGATTTGAAAATATTGCAATATAATTCTTTTGAATGTTCACAAAAATTTTTTTTTGTTATTTTTCTTGATTTATCTAATTGAGTGTTTCCATATAAGAAGTAAAAAATTAGTAACATTTTGTAACTAAATAACTCCATAAAGGTGTATTGAATTTTTTTTACTGTGAAAGTTGATATAACCAATAGAAAGATCTGTTTTATATTAACATTCCCTTAAATTCATGAGGATAAGAACTTAAAATGAAAATTTCTTTTTTTAAAATCTTCAGTTTTGATCCACTTTCACTTAACCATTTAATTTTTGTTATTAAAGCAAACCATGATTTACTCTACCAAAAGAGATCTCTTTATACACATATACATACAAAATTATTTTATAAAAGTAGGCTAAGTACTACTTTTTTCTCCTCGAAGGATTAAATAATCCCACAATTATAAAACATACTATGAACAAGGTCTTATGAAAACATTGCCCATCGAAGAAAATACACACTTTTTTACAAACAAAAATTGTAATTTAGCTTTTTAATTAAAGTTGGTTAATATGAAAGTTTTTGTTTAACAATTAGGAATTCTGAGATGGAAATAAAATTGCTTTTAACATCATTGAAATGTTTTGGGTATCTGAAATAATCTTATAAAAAAACTAACATTTGATATGCTTTATACAGACTTCCTTTGTAATTATTACCCTTCAGAAGGTTTGAATTTTCTTAAAAATGTCTGTCTCCAACATTCTGAAATAAATTAATTGGATGTTTTTGAATGAATTAAGAAACATGTTTAAAGAAATAGGCTTTTTTTAATAAAATTATAAAGTAGAACAAATTAAATTGTTTTCGTGAAAATTTCTCGTATAGTTTTATTTAATAATCATACTCATTTTAATATACATTATCGACACTTAATTTTAACATTACATGAATGCATTATAAGTAAATAAAGCATTTCACGATCTGCTATATAAATCAGACTCTTTGAAAGAGTAACATTATACTATAAGGACAAATCGAGGATCTATCTGCCAATATTCAACATGCATAATATCTTTTACAATTATTATATATATCTCAATTTTTATCTTATTGATGATAACATCTAATAAAATTCTCTGAAAATCTTATGAATGGCTTTTTTGCAATTTATTTACAACAAAAAGTATTAATTTTTAAAAATATTTACAAAAGAGTATTAAATGTCATTAACCCAAACAAATAAAATGAAACAAAAAAATTAAAGAACATTATCTCCTAAATCAAAGATTTCATAGATAAAAAAAGGTCAAATTACGTAGAATTTCTAAAATGTTCACTTTAGGTTTATGACATAAAAACTTAAATTTTTAAACACCTAGTGATAAGGCAATTAATAGTAAACAAAAATTTATGAAAACATTTTTTTCTTCAAAGTTTCTGCAAATTTTACTTACTCTAATTTCAAAACTATTTTAATCAAATTAATGCTTTTTTCTTTCTTTTTTGGATACAATAAATTTACAAAAGTAAGATTTGAAATGGTCTTCCCTTGTTTTCAAAGAAATTAATGGCAAAAACTAGTCTTTTAGTCAGCCAACTGTGTGAAATATATACCAGAAACTAGAAAGCAAAAACCTATAACATTTGTATATAGGTAAGCTACAAAACTTTTCATAGTATTTTTGAGAAATTGTATATGGTATGGGTCTAGATCAAATAAAATATCACAAGAATTTTGAAATTTCAGATCTTACAAGCTGGCAGAATTATAAAATCCACTTCTATACAGTCAACTTTCAGAATTTACATAGAACAAATTAGAATACTGAAATCATGGAACTTATAGAAAGAAGTTGAATAAAAGAAACAAATACATGACATGTTATTTCGTTATCACTGATATGCAACTGAAGTATCATTTTATATATTACATTAATACTTTAAAAAAATGGAAGATGAAACAACATCAGAAAAAAAGATTCAGAACTCTCACTCTGAAATCTAATGTTTGAAAATTAATAAAAATCAGTATTAATTTGATAAGTTACCAAAGTTTATCATTAATAAATTAATCACAATGTGTACTAATTGTAAGCAAGATTCTTTTACCAGGGCATTCCTAAATTTCATGAAACTTCTCAGTTTCCCAAATTACACATGAGCAAAATATTAAATTACTTCAAAGTTTCTCCAAGAAATGCTAAATCAGTACTCGTACCATTCCACAAATTTTGGAACATGCATTAAACTGCCGACTGATTTCCCCAAGCAAAAAGACATAACAAATTTTAAAAAAACCAAACAATTACATCACTATTATTGTTACTGTGTGCAAACGTGATCAGGGACAGTTTCTACTATTGGCTGTATATCGCAGCATTTGGCGTTTTTTTTATTTTAAGAAATTGGTCAATATTATACAATACAAGCACCCCAAATTTGTCCCGTAAGCATATGTTACACAAAAATATCAGTGATTTTGGATGATGAAACACTTATTTTTGAAAAAATTTCTTTGAAATTACCTTTTTCTACTGAATTCTTCATGAATATAGATTATTGTAAACAACAATGTCAAGTTATTCATTTAAGGGTAAATAGAGAGTTGAAAAAGGTTATATCAAAATTCTGAATATTTCCATTGCTTTTAGAAAGTAAACATCTTACAGAAAATGTCTATATGTAAAGTCATATTTGGTTTCATAATCCTAATTTCCCATAAATATCATAGAACTGATTTAAGTGTACTTCTTGGGTTATTTTTTGTAACTAACTCAATGCGACGAATTTATTAGCAGGATATATATGAGCACAATAGCTCAATATATATGAGCACATTTAGACTTTAATACTTATGTAAAAAAATCCAGAGTATTCTTATGCTTAATACATTTCAGCTGGGGTTGCACAGATTTCTTTAACACACAATGTTGATATTTCAATAACAAGTGTAAAGTCTTTATATGAAATTTATCAAAATTATTGAATTTTACATTTTAATTGTGCAAATTCCAATAAATGCATATTTGTTATCCATAGTAAAAAAAAAGGTACATCTGTGTGAGAAAAATTTGTATCAGTCAAATTCTGGAGAACAAAAATGTGTTAAGAAATCCTCACATAAGTAGATACCATACAAATATTTAATAATTATTTTTTTTTTTGTACTAAAAGAATTATGGATTTAAAAATGACTTTTTCTTTTATTTTGATCATGTACAAGAGAACAGGAATTTAATATTCAATACATGCACACAATTTTATATTCTATAATACACACATTTTAATGCCTTAATTTTTTTACCACACTCAGAATGTAATTCTCGATTAATTATATCTTTTTACTAAAATAATACTGCGAATACAGACTTTCAAAATGTGTTACATGATTTTTTTATATATAATTTTACAAATGGTAATTTTCATTTCTAATGTTTGATAGTGGTATAAATTATATATATATATATATACTTGTTTTAATATGACATGTATGATTACATATCAGATTTTTGTGTATTTAATTTAGATAATTAAATACAGAAATATCCCTTTTAACTACTCTGAAGATGTGTAAAACAAATTTAAAAAATTAAGCTAACTAAATATATTTGATCTTTTTTTATGTATGTTCTCTATATAAATTAATTTAAAATAAACAAAAATTTCCATTCCTGTAAACATCTGTCCAAAGTCCGATTGGATTGTTCAGCCACTTATCCTGCCAAGTTCTTTCTTGCCAAATCGTAGGGTTTCTACTCCAAAACAACACACAAAATCGCGCCAAACTGGCGATTTTTCAAAATATATCGGACCAGTAGCCGATTCGATCTGTTTAGAAGTTTCTCATGTGAACACAAAAATAGTAAAAAGGGAGTTCGGTTTTTGGTGGCGACGGTTTCTAAATGGTTGGTATTGAAAACAAATGTCATTCTTATCCATGTTTACTAAACACTGGAATTTTTACCGGGATATTAAAAAAAGGTTTTTTTCCGACAATCGACATCTTTTACTATAATCGAGCATCCATGTATAGTCAAATACGAAATTTTAGCGGGTATAGTTTAAATGTGCAAGATCATAAATAATAGTAAACAAAGAAATGTTTGGCGGTAAAAAAACGAAAACATAATAACATGTCCTCTTCATGATAATCGTGCTAAAAATTCTAGTTGTTTCCATGGTTACATTTTATAATCACATGAATCTATGAACCAATCACCAGATTCTTATGTAAACGCACCCGATTCTTATGTAAACGGGTCGAAAAAAATACCGGTATAATCCCGGCTTTCATCTGCATTTCGAAATAGCCGGTATTATGCCAGCTTCCATGTAAACGGGGCTTATAGAACATCTCCAGCCTCTTTTCTTGGAGAACTATTTTTAATTCATCCAGTTGCTGAGAATACTTCTCCAAATTCAGCTTTTCTTTTGATTTCAACTGCTCAAAATGTATTGGTCCTCAAATGTCCTACACAACATTCTATTAATCAAGCTCAACTTCGATTTAGAGGTGGAGGGGGCAGGTTTTTTGAGTTCACAATATGCTCTTTTCCTTATGATGTTTTCATGAAAATTCACTTTTTCATCTCCAGTCATCACACAGTCCAAGAAGTGTTCAATTTTGCACCATGAAAGCAGAGATACGCATATGAGGACACAATCACCCAAATTCCTTTCAATTAACTTATGTGGCACCCATCTTGAATATTTCCACACCAATCCTAATTTTAAAATATAATATGAAATGTTTTGTTTTAACTGAGTCAAGTCATACTCTTTGATGTTGTCAAAAAAGGATTTTGCACTAGGAGAGGGAGAAGATTTCAGAAAGACCGAAATCATGAACTTGAATTTTTTTAACTATCTTCTACATGTTCTATCAGAAACTGTACCTTCACCAAACACTTTGAAAAAATTTTTACATGCTTCAGTATCATTTATCATGAATACACAATTGTGCCTCTCTCTTAATAATAACATAAACCATCTTAATTTTATAACACTTGTTAGATCAATATGTATACATTCAATGATAAAAAGAGAAAGTCAAATATGCGCCAACTTTATGAAACTTGTAACCGAAACGGACAGAGCTTTCCAGTAGACCTAATATAATACTGATATTCGACACTGAAATCTTAACTTGTTTGTTGTTAAGCATTAATAGCAGATAGACAAACAGAAATATTCTGCTTCATAACTATAAAATGAAAAAGAAACATTTCAATTTAAAGTTAATGAATTATAAGTTTGTAGTCATAATAATGCAATATCATGTAATTTTGAATAACTGCTATACCTCCTTCCTCACAATAATCAAGTGATATGAATAGGACTTTACTTAGAATTTTACTTTTCTAAACACTGGCACATATATGACAACATTGAAAACAAGTTAAATTTAGTTTTATTCTGGCTTAACATGATTGTTTTTACAAAAGAACTATAACCATCCACCCATTGCCCTATCAATTACAATTCTGTTTAACAAAGAAAATAAACACAAAACAAGTCCTTTTTTTTAAACTACAATACTATTATAAGACACTGAAATCTTATTTGATTGTTGATAAACATTTAAAACAGATAGTCACACAGAAATATTCTGTTCCAATAAAATGCAAAAATAAACATTTAAATTTCAAGTTAATGAATCATACATTTGTAGTGGTATAACATTTTTTAAAACTTACTCTTCTTCTATTTTTGGAATAGCTGCTATACCTCCTTCCTCACCAT
The DNA here is from genome assembly GCA_019973935.1 of Trichonephila clavipes. Classification (NCBI taxonomy): domain Eukaryota; kingdom Metazoa; phylum Arthropoda; class Arachnida; order Araneae; family Nephilidae; genus Trichonephila; species Trichonephila clavipes. Next base: position 116,834 of record BMAU01006643.1, read on the forward strand.
TAGCAAAACTCACTTTTGTGATATACATTCCAGAAAGTTTATTATTAGAAAATGATATTCCATGAAGCAATGATAACGCCTCCTCATCAGTTGCACTTCTTAAGATGTTATGGATAATATTTTTCACTTTAGATCTGTAAGAGGAAAAAAATAAACAATTGATAAACTGATTAATACGATAAAAATCCATAACATATAGATCAGGGGTCAGCAACCTGTGGCATATAAAGCAATTATCAGTGGCACCCTACAAAGTTATGAGATAAAGTTAAATCTCTGTCTCCTCTGCAGGCCTCATATATTTTTATTTAAAGGTGATATTTCTTACTTTCAATTCTTTGTCATAAAATGATTCTTCTGAATTTCCTTGCATGTAGTTTGCATAATTTATGTAAAAAGAATAACATCCTGCTTAAAAATGACTTATTCTTAGAGTTAAATATTCAATTCAAATCAAAATGATTGTGTAATACTTGTAAAATCAAACATCACTCATTGCTGAGTCAAGAAAAAAGTCTTCAAAATTATTGAAGGCAAAATTTACGGAATTATGAAAAGATCTAAAACAGGGGTTGGCAACCTATGGCATGTGTGCCACCTGCGGTACGCAGAGCAATTTTCAGTGGAACTCTACAAAGTTATGAGATCAAATTAAATCTCTCGTCTTTCCTCTCAATGGCTCACACATAAAGACTATTTCTTACTTTAAATTCTTTACCATAAAAGAATGTAATTCGGGTGATTTATGAAAAAAAAACCCATCTGTTTAAATGTGACTCACATTTCTAGTGTTAAATATTCAATTCAAATCAAAATGACTGTGCAATACTTGTATAAATTGAAGCATCACTCATCACTGCGTCATGACAAAATTCTTCTGAGTTATTAGAATCAAAACTCACGGAATTATGAAAGATCTCCAAGATATCTGTCGATAAATCGACAGCTATATTTTAAATTTCTGTACATCTTTGTTGGAGTGATTTAATTGTTCGAAGAAAATACCGCATGCTCTGCTTTCCACTTTTAAATCTACATATATATTTGAATAACTTTTTTCCTCAAATGAAACATATTTTTGAGACCACAAAGAAGTTATTTAACAGCTGAGCATACATAATCATATGTCAAACAGAAAGTCACAAATTATATCACTGATATTGCAGTATTAAGTAGGCTTCACAGAGATAAAGTTCACATTAAAATTTTAATTTTTTATTACAATATATTGCAGGAATACTTATACTTTATGTGTTTATTTCTTATTTTAATAAATATTTCTAAAAGATGTGTAATATATGTGAAATCTTAACTTTTTATTTATGTTGAAAGAACAGTTATATTTTACATATTGCTTATTTTTATGTTAATAAATATCTTTAAATGATGCATAAATTAATATAAAATAAAACTAAATCTGTATTATCGATATCTATTCCCTAATTCTGGATACATTGCCGTGAGAATTGAATTGTTTCAATTATTTCTTACTCTGTGGCGCTCTGAATCCCATTAGCATACAGGTTTGGCACACCAAAGCTAAAAGGATGTGTTGACACTTGTTCTGGAAGATAACTTCATCAATAAATCAAAACATATTTTAAATTGCTGTTTGTCATTGCTTCAGCAATTTAATTACCGTACTTTCCTGTATATAATCCGCGGATTATGTGTTAAAAAAGTTTCAAATTTCGTTGTGCGGATTATATGCCGCCGCGGATTATCTGAGAAAAAACATTCTCCATCAGAAAAGTTAACAAAGTTTTGAAAGAAATGCTGTTTATGTTTTATAAAATAAATAATAGATGGCGCTTTCACGACTCGGCTGACGTATTACGGCCATAATTAGTTTTTGTCCAATTACTTTCAAGAACGAATTCGGTTTCTCGGAAGAAAATAGCAGTTACAAGTCGCTGGCGTCATTTACAACTTTGTCTTGACTACAGGTGTTGCATCCTTTGAAAGTTTTTATCATGATGAAGCGTAAGCGTGTTAGCTATACTGCAGACTTCAAATTAAACGCTGTAGAGAAGGCTAACGAAGTTGAAAATCGAGAAGCTGCAAGATTTTTCAACGTTGGCGAATCGAATATTCGTTTGTGGAGAAGGAACAAGACTAATTTCGAAAATTGCGATAGACGTAAAAGGACCGATCGTCGTGGAAAACATCACTGGCCAGAATTAGAGGCAGAAATACATAAATGGATTTTAAAAGAAAGGGACGATGGGAAAGCTGTCTCGACAGTTAGCATCAGAATGAAAGCCCGAGTTATTGCACGCGAAATGAATATTGTTAACTTCTCTGGTGGGCCCACATGGTGTTACCGGTTTATGAAGAGAAACAATTTAGACATTCAACGGTCGGACAGAAATTACCTGATGACTGGGAAAAACAATCTGACGAATTTTTGACATTTTGCAAGCAAATTATTGTTGGAAATAATTTTACAGAGGATTTGATTTTTAATATGGACGAAGTTCCATTATCATTTGATATTCCACCTACCAGGACCGTCGACGTTCAAGGAGCAAGTAGTATTCCTATAAATACTACTGGAAATGAAAGAACGTCATTTACTGTAGTTTTATGCTGTGCTGCAAATGGTTTGAAATTGCCGCCGATGTTAATTTTTAAAAGAAAAACGCTCCCAAAAGAAAACTTTCCTAAATGTGTGGAAATTCGTGCGAATGAAAATGGCTGGATGAATGAGCAAATTATGTTGTCATGGCTGCAGACTATCTGGAGAAAATGCAAAAATTCTTTTTTTCGTCCAAAGGCATTTTTAATTATGGACTCTATGAAATTACATGCGAGTGAAAACGTTAAAAATGCTCTCAAGTCCGCGTCGGCAAAAATTGCCATAATACCTGGAGGACTGACAAAAAAATTGCAGCCTTTAGACGTTGGTATTAATAGATCGTTCAAATCCAAAGTTAGAAAGTTATGGGAACAGTGGATGTCCGACGGAGAAAAAAACTATACAAAAACGGGAAAATTGAAGCGGGCATCATATGAAAATGTCTCCCGCTGGGTCCTGAAAGCATGGAATGACGTCGCTGAAACTACAGTAAAGAACGCTTTCCGAAAATGTAATATTATTGTCAAAAATGACTCTGACGATGAAGAGTCTTTACTATCGAGTGACTCGGATGTGTTACGCAAAGATTTGATAAATTTATTCATTTCCGAATCTGATGAATCAGATTTTGAAGGCTTTTTTAACTGTTAATAAATTTTTTCATTATTCAAGATATTTTTATTTTGAAAGTGTATATAAGTGTAAAAGGGGGATCTTAATTTTTAAAAAATTTTTCCGTGTGCAATGTTTTGCTTAACTTAAAACATAGATGGCAGTAGCAGAGAATTTTTTTGTTTTATTGAGATTATCGTACAAATATATTATGAAATATATTATTAAAATAGATGTGTTTTATTTTATAAATGTTGTCCTCTGAACAATTTCTTCTAATTATATTTTTTATTTTATGTGTCTCCTTATCGGCAATTTATATTTTTTGGATTATTCGCCGCCAAAACTGCCGCGGATTATACAATGTTTTTTTTTTACTCGAAAAAAAGGGCTCTGCGGACAATACACCGCTGCGGATTATACACAGGAAAATACGGTATTTGAAAAAAATTGCATTAACTCTGCTTTGCTTCTTTTGGTTCAACTTATACATGAAAACATATTTTTTCTCATATGAAACATATTTTGAGTTCACAAAGTTGTTTACTAACTAAACTTTCAACATTATGTATCAAATTGAAAGACAAATTACGTCCATGATATTGTGATATTAAGTAGAGCTTTGCAGGGCATAGATTCACATTAAAACTTTAATTGTTTGTTTCTTATTTTAATAAATATTCTTAAAATATACATTGTATAAACACTACATCTTATTTACATTGAAGAAATAGCAATATTTTAATTGGGTTATTTTTGAGTTAATAACACCTTTAAATGATATGTAATTAATATTAGCATTTTTTTCAAAGAAAAATAATATCAAACAGTAGGATGTAATAACATGATCTAATATGGGATAATAAGAACAAAATTCAAAATTGAAAATAGAAATATTTTGTGGATGGATTCATTTACTTTCACAACCTAATCATAAAAAAATGATTAGTTTAAATTTATAATCATTCAGCAAACAAATAACACACAAGTGATTTTAAAGACATTTCTAGAGGCACAGTAAACACTCTTCAGGAGGGGAAAAAAAGCCAATTTTTAACACCAAGTTCACACATATAGGTATGCTCTCAACAAGAAACCAGTTTTAAAGTAAAATAATTTGGAAAATGGGATTAAATCTTCAAAACCTATAGCGATATACTAATAGCTTTCAATCAGAATATAGAAAATTATTATTAATGCAAAGAGCTCTAGTTTGATCTTACGAGGCACACACCAAGTTGTTGTTTATGTTCGCCAAGATGGGCAATTTTCATTATAATATGTTTACCTTGATAATTTTGTAAGTTTTTGGAATATTAATATAACATCTGGAATAGTACTTTTTAATTGATATTCATTAATAATTTTTTAATATATATTATGTAATTATTTTATTATATTTATTTATAAATATTATTACATATGTCATTTATTTATAATTACACTATATAAGCATTCTCTTATGTATAATTTTTATACTATTAAAATACAATAATTATTATTTTTATAATTACTATTAAATTATATTATTATTATATGCTGCATATAATATTATTCATTATTTATTGATTGATCTTGGTTATTCTCAATCACTTCTATATTCTTCTTTTGAAATATATTTCAATGTATTTCAAAACAATTCTTTAAAACTATCTTCCTAATGATTTGATAGTGCTAAACCCCTATTTTGGATTCCATTCCAGCCACAATAAGCGCTGCTTGACATCTTGCTCCATGATACCAAACTAGTTCCAGGCAAAGTAATGAATTTAAGGTAAATACATACACATCACTAAGCATATTTGTCTTGAGAACAACTACTTTTCAAGAAAGTTGATACATAAATATTATATAGCAATTATTTGGAACTTGATTACAATTTTTAATAAAAATTATTATTTATTTGATTTAATTGGCTGCACAGGAGTTGGTTTTACATAAATTATATAATTCAATGTTAATACTGGAATTTTTGTTGTCTGTTGTGTATTTCATTAGTTTGCATGACTGCTACAATTTATCAACAAAGTAGTAATTTTTATAACATTTTATAAATATATCACAGTGTAAATATCATTCACTTACTTTACATTAGACTTTCCTCTTAATAGGAAGAAGAACAAGTTACACAAGCAATGAGAAAATGGATACAATAACTTTATGTATTTTCGGCTCAAAGGATTAACAGAAGTTGCAAAAATCTAAATAAACAGAATAATTACATCATTCAAATTAGCAATCCATTAAAAAGTCATATAAAGCTTATGAGTTACTATAGAATAAGAGACATGTTATTTATATATAAGGAGGTAACTACAATTAAAAAGTTAAGGTACAATTTTAATAATATTATAGAGAGCAATAATAAAATACTTATATACTGAATAAGATTTTCAAATCTTTTTACTGTTTGGAAATAAAATTTAATTTTCATAATTCTTTTTATACTTAACCAAATACCAAAAAAGAGTGTAAATTTTAAAGGAAAAATTGTTTGTAAACAACTTTTTAAATTTATATTTAAAGAAGAAACATTATTAAAATTAAATATTAAATTTGAATCATGACATTTTTCTGAAATACTTTAAATGCAAATGATCTTTCATCATTTTATTAACTAAGTTATCTTTAGAACAAACAGGAGATTGACACACTTAAAAATTTTGAAATTGATACTATCACAAATTAATATTTAATAAGCAGAAATTATTTTATTTCCATAAAAAGACACACACACACACATGTACCTCAGTATCTGCACATACTAACAGACAATACTAACATAAAAAGAAGAAATAATTATTATTGCTATTACACATACAAGATAGAAAAATAAAATATGCTAAACGATTTTTCAAAGCATTATTTTCTCAAACTTCAAATAATAATAATAATAATAATTAATAAACAAGATGTAATAACTTGGATTAGAATAATTTGGAAAACAAGTTTTAAAAAAACTACTCTGTAAAAATTACTACTCTCCTATTTTTAACTATTCCTAAAACATGTACAGCAATGATACAAATTATTGTAACATAAAGTTAACTAAATTAATAAATAATCTACATGATTGGCTGAAATTCACAATTATTAAATACACAAACTTACAATCAATAATTTTAAAGAACTTTTGAAAAATAATGAAATACATTATTTTTAAGTCTAATATATATTTTTAATCTATAATAGATAGATTTTTAATGTAATTTTCACCTTAATCTTTCCTTTAATATACATTTTTAAGATATATTCAAAGATTTGAGAGATGCATCAATCTGTTAACTGTTTGAATTCCTAAATCTGCCCTATCATTTTAAACTTCTGAAGCCAAGAGTTCAATCCTATATCATGTTCCCTTATATTCTACCTAGCTGTGTAGTGAAAATATATACACCACAAATGGAGGAAGATACTCTTTGATACAAAGGGCACACAGTTGAAAACAAAACAAAACTTGATCACAATACAGTTTTTAAAAGTGTGAGGGTATATCATAATTTCAATTTTTTTTTCATTCATCAAATTTAGAACATATTTTAAAATTTTCAATGAAAGAAATAATTTATTTCCTTTTGTATACAATACACCAGAGTCGGCTAACTTTTGTATGCACCTTTTTATACAAATTCTATGAGGCAATCGACTTCAAGCAGGTGGCGCATACAATATGGTTTTGAGATTCAAAAGTTAGAATCTTAAAATGTATAATTGACTCTTTATAATACAGGACAAAGTACAGAAAAATCCAGGCAGATTTTTAAACTGCTTTATTGGAACTATAACAATAGCTTTAACTAGTGATTTTACCATGCACTCTAGTCAGAATGATTTTTACACATTTGAAGGGATCAACTAAAATTGCCCCTTTGAGATCACAATCAATTTATCAGGATCAACTTGACAGTCAACCCTGCAACATATAATTATACTAATAACATTTTTCATCTTTTCATCAATATATGATTTTACACATCACTCAATTCAGCTTCATTTTTTTAAACAGCTTCTTATCAATAAGTTTCCAAATATATTATTTTGGTATCAGAAAACTCTTTTAGATTAATTCTGATCAATCAAAAATTTAATATTTTTAAAAAACATCTCAGTCTAGAAATAAAATAAAATTTTAAAACATGGCAATGAAGAAACAAATTTAATTTGCTCAATTTATGACGAAAATTTTCATATATTTAAACTTTCATTTCCCCAATTTAACATTGAAATGCTGACTTGATAAAGTTCTTTCAATCAATCCATTTTGAAATATTAATCTTGAATTTTAAGAATAGTTATGTGAAATAAATCTTTATTATCATTTACTTTTGAAAAATATTGTTATTCAATACTGCTAATTATTTAATCAACTTAATTAGTCTGATTTATAAATAATTCAATACACATAATAAAAAAGTAAATTCATATAAAAAAAAATTTTAAGTATTTTTTAGAAATCAGTTTCATTTAAAAAATGGATATATATTTTTTAATCCTATATGCACTGTCTTAATTAAAACCTGGAATGAATTTTACACTTTAAAGCTACAAATTCTATATGAAATGTATTAATAATAATTTATTTAATACAGATACATTGCAATAAATACCTGGTGTAAATCCTCAATACAAGTTGTCAATTCCACTTCTTTAACCACAACACCACTATTTCTTTGAGAATTGGCTAAAATTAAATTTTAAAACCTTTACTCCAGATATGTGCGATATTCATTAATAAACAGCACATGTTTTTATATTCTATTTCACTAAAAAATTGAACAAATTACAATATTTATGGGTGATGAGTTATCTCTTTGTGTATCAAAATGAAAGTGATATTTCACCATTGTATCAAAAAATAAAAAATATATAAAGACTAATTTAATTTTTGTTTATTTTACAACAAAATTAATATATTACATAAAAGGAAAATCAAAATAATTATGCTCATAAGTTATCCTAACTGGTTTCGGCCTTTTAATTTTAAAAACATACATTTTGAATAAATAAAAAGGAAAAATTCTTATGTATTGCAATAAAAAAACACACAAAATTTAAGGATGCATAAACACACAGCATGGCAGGGAAAAAAATTGTTATTTAAATTTTGTTGTATATCATGTCAAAATTCTAAACATAGTTTGACAAGTTGTGGATAACTCACATGACATCCCAATGTTATCAGTAATCCAGGAATATGGTATTACTTGAATGGCAAGCGATGTGGGCGTTTCAAAATGTTCCACCATTAACGAAATGTAAACAAACCCAAAAAAACGAGTGGAGTTGAGAAACGGCATTTGCTGATGGCAGCTGTGCATTAAAGATCCGGTCGCCGCTTGTGATGTCACGATTCAATCTGACCACTCGGGAGTTTTCTTAGTAGTTTATATCGCTTGTTATGGAAGTAATGCAATATGCTAATTGCATTAATGTATAAATACTGGTCGCTACTGTTGTGTAGTCAGTAGCAGTTGGGTGTTTCTCAGCGAGTAGCTGACTCCATAATGTACTCAAATGTTTTTGAGCAAGGTGCTCAGTTAGAGTGTATTCAATTGTTTTTAAAAATGTCATTGTAAATTTCATCTTTTTGCATCACCTTCAATAAATATGTTGTCTAAGAAATTCTCGTCTTTAATGAAAAAGTCCTCCACATCCGTTATTTAATTTTAAGATTCACTGTTCTTAGCTCTACTAGTTAGTTAGTTTTTTCACACTTTAATGTTAGAAGTGTAGAACTTAAGATAGGAAAACAAATTTGTTTAGTAACTCTTTTTGCAAAACAACTTCAATTGCTGACATTGTGTACATTAAATGGACATATTTTTAAACTAAATTTTATAAATATAAAGTAAGGTAATTTTTAAATAATTATAAATACTGTAAAATCCGGCCATATAACGCACACCCCTTCTTTTATGAAGGAACCTGCAATGTACTTAGCAATGCTATTGTTTTAAAGCCATTCATTCGAGGTATTATCCCAGGAGTTTGAAAAAATAGTATGTTTCAAGAAAAACAACCCTTTAGTTCAAATAAGGCATGACATTCCTTTTAAATAAACAGTATTCTGATCATTGTAAAGAAGTCTTAAGTTTTTGTATGTACGCGTCTCTTTTTTTATTTTTTAAGTTACCATTTTTATACCCGGTGTTTAACGTGCACCCATAAATTTCAATCTTATTTTTTGTGTTAAAAGTGTACGTTATACACCAGATTTTACGGTACATAAGAATTATTTCAAAAATTCAATTTTTTAAAAAAATTGCATAATATAAACCAAATACCCAATTTGTTAAAGTAATTCTTATTGCACATAATTTGCATAGTTAATTTTTAAAAAAATCATTTCCAATATACTTTAACACCTTATCAGGAAAAGTAAAATTTAAAATTCAAATAAAAACAATAGAAAATTCTATTGGTTCTCTAGATATGTTAAAGTATTTTATACTAAAACGATTAAATGCAGTAAAAAAATTAAGTACCTGGTCGTCGAACACAACTCCATAAGGGTTTCAAAAGATTTACAAGTAAATGTTCTTCTGCAGATTTTATATCCCGTTCACAAAATTGAAGAATAATGCAGGAAGCAATATATTTCAATAACCCATCTAACTGAGATCCTTTGTGATGCAATAAATGAAAGACCTAAAAAAGTTAACAGAAAGGTAAATAAATTATACATAACACTAATACATTTTTGAAAAATACAAGCTGGTATGGCTTGAAAATTGTTCGTCAAAATTTTAGACAAAATAATGAGATTTTTAAACAAATGGTTAATACGTATTTTTGAAAACTCATTAAACTAAACTAAACTGAGTGGCACAACAGACCATGAGGGCCAATGCCTACAGTACCCATCTCAGTTTTCATGACCTTGGGCACTGAAGTGCATGAGCAAATGTTCCAGTCAGAAGATTAGTCTGATGCAACCCCCCAATGTTAAGTTCCCAAGTGAGTTTGGTACTCATTTAGATAAAAGGCAATTGACCTTGCCCAGTTTGGGATTTGAGGCATGGAAGTGCGATATGCTACCACTCGGGCCTTGGGCTTCCAAAATCATTAAAAAGCCTTCATTATTTAATTTTAAAAAATTTAAAACCTTTAAGTATCTAATTAAAAATATCAACTACAACAATAAAATAATAGGACATAATATTGTTACAAATTTTGTGCAATGAATTTTTAAAAAATAGTGTACATGATTTATATCTGGATGTGTATATATATAATATGTTTATATTACTCTATGTTACATTTATTTTATGTTAAAATTGTAATATTTGCAAGCAATCCCAGCCCTTACATTATAATGGTGATTCGATGGAAACTTGGCGATAGAGGAAGTTAGTGGAGAAATCTACTAATATCACGAACCATGAAACAAGCAGATTTTTTTAGAAGAATCCTTGAGGCCTATAAATAGGTAGATGCTCGCCGAAACTGGGTTAGTATTGTTTTGACTAGCGATTAGTAGCATTGCCTTGACCATTGAAGAGTCGACCAGCAATTAGTGATTACTTTGGCTGGTTGAGTAGGACGAGGACAATTCCTTGTGAATAATCTTTAACGTACTTGTATTTTAGACACTGATAGTTGTGTCTCAGCATTGTTGAAGGCATGAAGACCTGAGATTTATTCTGAAAAGTCTGCTGCATGTCCTGTATTTCAAAGGATTGTTTTTTTTACAACACATTTCCATCACTACTGAAGAACAGTCTTATTCTTTGACACTGACTGCATAAAATCTTCCAAGCCCCAATAAATTTAACAATATGAACAATAATAAAACATGTTTCATATAAATTAATTTTAGATTATTTCAATCTCAGCATAGTATATCGTCGGTCTAATTATCAGATTGTGTAACTCCATCTGGGGTGCTAATTTGATATAGTAGGGCTATGCGTCAAGTTGTTGTTTATGTGCGCCAAAATGGGCGATAATATTACAATATGGTTTACTTTGGTACTTTTATCGTGTGATAATGTGGTTGCCATGGGTATAACGTACATTAGTGTTAATTTTTTTTGCTCAGAAGCTCTATTAATTTCAGACGATTTTAATTCGATTGCTTAAATTTATCAAATCCCATCGCTACTATTTCTGTCTTCTGTTGCATTTTGTGCTATTTTCGAATATGTATATTTCTGTTATCATTGGTGAGAACCGGGATATTTTTTTTAATAGACTGAGTATTGTGCTTTTAATTATTGCTATAAATCGTTCCTTTCCACTTTATTTTACTTTTTAATAATGCTTTTTTGAATGTTCCTTGTTCGATGAAATTTATTGAAGGAACTTGCAGTTTTTAGAATATTGGAAGCTATCAGCACTTATTAATTGATATTCATTATTAATTTTACTATATATTATGTAATTATTTTATTTACAATATAATATAATAATTATTATATCTTCAGCCTAATTATCAGAATGCACCTTTAAAAGCTTGTTAAAAACAACACTTCTACCAAATTAATAGGATAAAACAGCGCAATTCCTAACTAGAAAACCGCACTCTTGCGTTTAACAAAACAATAAAACCTCTAACTCCAATCAAAATTTTAGAAAGCTGTGTAACACATTAAAAATAATATTTTGATCTTGTAATTGGAAAATTACAACATACAATACGATATTAAATGTTACTACAATAAACGTTAATGTTACATCAAAACAGTACGAGTCTTCCTTACGGCAGCGGCAAAACTGTACTGAAGTTCGAAATTTATAACCAGGAAATCTGGTTAAGTCCAGCTTGTCCGCCCATAGCGACTAATGGATAGACCGGCGCTGCTAGATGGCATTAAAAGTTTGATTTCGATATTTTGTGGTTATGCATTGCAAAATTAAGCTGACGATATATAATTGTTTTCATGTTATTAATTTATAATCATTATTATTATATTATATATAATAATTATATTACATGGACATTATATAAAAATTACATGAATATTTTCATACATGATAATTACTATTAAATAATATTATATTAGTATTCATTATTGATTGGCATTGGTTCCTACCTATTCCTACATTTTTCATTTGAAATATATTTTGAAACAGTTCTTTACAATTATTTTCCGGATTTGCTACCGCAAGGCCGTCATCTTGGATTTCATGTAACTCGACAAAAACTGCTGCTTAGCGCGATTAAGGAATCATGCCAAAAAGCGTTTGGCACGTTGCACCCCTATATCAAATTAGTTACACCGGTGGAGTTACACAGTCTGATAACTAGGCCGACGATATATACTATATCTCTCAGTAACAATTTGAATTTCTATTCCGTAAGATTTTCATACATGATGACATTACTTAGAAAATACACATATGAATTCAAAAGCTAGATAATCTGCAGTGTTTTTTTATCACATATTTTGTGCTTGATTGTTTGTATACCATCTCAAAAAATGAAATATTCTGATCCAGAGTGACAATATCCCTTTCATCCCTCAACAAAAATTTTACTTTCCGATAAAAATTATTTTATACACTCCTCCACCCATAGACCTAAACTAAACTCCTTCATTTAGTTAAGTAGAATTTGAAACATTCATATGCCAAATTTTATGTAAATATATGCCAAGATATTGGTAGTCTTTTTAGATTAAACTACATTAAACTTTTAACTTGTAAATCAGTATATTAAAAATGTGTGTGTATGTTAGAGAAATTTATAATATTCTTGATATAAAAATTACAGCTTAATGCTACATGATAACACATATATGTTAAAAAAGAAATATCTCAATGTTCTTTTGCTAAGTTTTTTTTTCTTTTTAAAAAACAATTCTTTGAGGTATTTTAAAATACTAAATCAATATCTTAATCATTTCAGTACATCTTAACAGTTTTAGAATTTTATGAATGAATTTTATAACAGCAAAAAACAAGCACCAAATTTCCTCAACTTGCAATAAGATTTTACAATATTTCTTAAAATTACAGCTTTCAAACTTTCTTAAACCACAACTGCCCACATACAACTAATACCAAAAGCATACACAGACAACTTTTATTGAAGAGGCTATATTTTAAAAAACAAGTAAGCAAAAGTGCTAAGTTGAAATATTTGTACTATAAGTTAAAAATCTTTTGGCCTATGGGGAAGCCCCTTCAATTCTATCCTTGTAAACACCACTGACTAATATTGTTAGAAATTGAATGCATTATTTCTAAAAACAATCTTGAAATAACCATTCATTTATAAAATATGAAATTTTATGATGTATGGTACACAATAGGTATATTATTGCAAATAATTAACAAAATCTATCTCAAATATTAATGCAAGAACAACAAATAATTCTATATTCAAAAATGGGGTATTCCATATAAAAAAATATTTTAATGCTAATTGAATAATCTGCTTAATTTTACAATGAGTTGAGTTTTTTAAAAATTAAAAATATGATATATAACATTTTACAAAAATTTTCACTGACTTACTTCTTAATCAAATGTTAAAGAGTAATAATACAGGCAATTCAAATTATAGGGGGACTATTAAGTTATATAGACATAAGACAAACCTTATTGGATTTTCTTTGAAAACCAGTTTTTCTAAGAAAAAATTCTTCCATTTCAATTTTCTATTTCTTTAAAATAACTACAAAACTATATTAACATAAAAGGAATATTTACATTTTGAATTAAAAAAAACTGTAGTTAAGAGGGGAGAGTAAGAAATGTGCATATATTATTTAAAGAAATAAATGTGATAATTGTAATAATAAAACTTTGCAAAACTTACTTGAGAGGATAATCTCTTAACATAATCTCTAACGGAAATATGTCGTACTGGATTGTAAGTAATTAAACGGGCCACAGCTTCGATTCGAACACTATCCACTTTTCCTGATCGAATATCAGCATCTAAAATTACCATTTAAAAATGTACATTTTAAGAATGAGTTAGGAAAGGATATTATAGCACTTTAATTACATAATTCTGTCAATTAGAAAATTTGTCCATAAATAAGAATTTTTTAAAAAGTTCCAGCAAAATTTAAAAACTATCAATACAAATGTACACAAACTGCTAATGATGCTGAAAACATCAAAAAAGAAATACATGCACCTAATAAAAGAAGATAGCTGCAAGTAGGTACGGTGAAGTTCTATGAAACAGGGGTGTTTGTGGGACCCCAAAAAATCCCCTGAAACTTTTACAGACTTACTACCGACATTTTGGAGTTTCGAGAAGGGGGGGGGGAGAAACGAAAAATTACAATTATGAAGTATTGAATGACCTAATTATAAAAGTTCAAAGAATTACTTTTTTTGCAAAATTAATAACCATAAATTTTCAAACATATAAACTACTACATTTTATGTAAATATTTACCCAGCAAACAAAATCACCCAGATCAAAATAAATAATTCATTAATATTCCTACTTCCTTTTGAACGACGATTCCTGGAATTTCCGGGTATCGAAGTTCAAAATCCCCGGAATTTCCCCGGAGCACAAACACCCCTGCTGAAATAAACCGCTAAAATTCTAAGATTTTCTGCAAATTATTCAATACAACTAGCTGGTATACTTGTTCTTCAGACAGGTGAACTGAAAAATTAAACACAGATTGAAGGATAAAGAAGTTTTTAATGGGTTAATTTTATGTGAAATGCAAATTAAACAAAAAAAGCTTTTTGCATATCTCAGCTAAACAACAAAAAAGAAAAGAACACCTTTGTTAAATTTTAAGTTTGCAGATCTAATAGCAGGTAAAAAGGACTTTTTTTTATTTATAACTCCCCGTAACACTCTTGAGGGTTTGAATTTTGAAAATACCTCCCTAAGCTAATCTCTGCTCAGCAAAAGTAACACATTGTTAAAAGTTTTGTGTAATGAATGCTTAAAATAGTGTAAATAATTTATATCTGAAAGTGTAATACATTAATATTACTTTCTGTTGTATTTATTTTATGTTAAAATTGTAATACTCACAAGCAACACTGTTTCTTAAATTATAATGGTGATTCAATGAAAAACATAGCAAAATGTTAACGATAAGAGTCAAGTTGGCAAATGTCTAGCTACTTTCATAGCTCGAGCTTTATTAGAGCTTTGTAAGACCCGCCGTGTAGGGGTGCGATGCACATTAATACTTTATCCATTGCATTATGATTTACTGCACTTTTTTTCAAACAATATTTTATTTTGGATCACTACATTGAAAATTAAGGGATATACATAAACAAAATACTCCACTTTAGAAATTTAATCTGTTAGAGTTAATAAATTAATTAAAGATATTCCACTGTAAAATTAATTATATACACCTTTCACTTAAAATGAAGTCAAATCGTTAACATATGTACACAAGCATATTCAGTTTACTTGCATTAAAAACAACACTGTGAGCTTGATAATTATTTAATTAAACAGAGTTTACAAAAACAAAATCAGGATTTTTAAGAGATTGTACTTTTTACATTGGCAAACGCACCACAGCAGGCTATTGGCTAAACCTCATAATTCTGAATTGTCGAACAACTAAAATAATGATAACTTTTTACTTTGTTATGCATTTTACACATAATTTTTTGAACTACTGATGTTCAAAAAATTCAATATAGTAAAGCTCTCATTATCCGAAATGGCAAATTTGATCTTTGACTAGCCCTTAATTTCATATTTTACCAACAGACTGCACAAGCCTGTAGCACAGGTAGGCAAACTTTCAAAAAAGAAAAAATAAATTGTAAGTGAAACAATATAACAAAGGTATCAAGGAAGCAGCCATTTATATCCATATGCGAGCAAAGGAGGGAAGGGATGAGGTGGAGCTCTGGTAATGGTCACTATCAAGACAATTAATATATTTCTAATATGCGAATAAAGTTTCATTCATTTTTTATTCCTCCTAAACTAAGAACAATTGAAGATATTTTTATTTTTGTGACTCAAGGCAAGAAAAATCATTGTTAAAATATATTTGTAATTAAACCCACAGGATTCAGGTGCTCATTCTATAACTTCATGTTTACACAAAAAATTGACTCTGATTGCTCTTGAATATAAAAAAGTCTTTTCAATGCTCTTTTATTAATCCTTAAGCATGTTGTAAAATGTAGATGTGTTTTTATTACTTCTAATGAGGTTTAAGTGCATCCCTTGTCCATTTATCATTGCTACTAGCATCTACTACTATCATTGCAAATTAGTAAGTATTGCTGGAAATCCCTATAAGGAGTGTCTTCCCTTGGGGCATTATTTTTACAGATAAAATGAAATTTTGATTTAGAACCAATTCTAATATTTTCACTGATTCTCAGTAAACTTTGTTAATGGAAAATAGTTTAATACAGAAGTAACCATTTTAAGCCAGTCAAATATTTAAATGTGTGTGCAAATACAAATATATTTTTTGATAGATAATTATAAAGGAAAAAAAAAGAGGAAAAGAAACAGCTTTAAGTAAACATAATTATTTTTAATAATACATAACAAATGTCTGAAGAGCTACAATTATCTATGCATAAAGCTGCATGTAGCTCATGATGAAAGGCTTGACGATCCATAGTACAGAACACGCTGCAATATATTAAATTATTTTAGCTCCTGTTAAGAACTTAGAATGAAAGCTTCCAATAAAGTTCTCAAAGGATCAGTGAGTTAAAGTATTAGATTAATAATTTTTGATTATAAACAAAGTTATAAAAAAATGATTTGCAGTCAATCTGAATGCACATAAGTGGATCTCTTTCTGCCTACAGATGCTGTAAGTTGACAACAGATGTCCAAGAATAAAGAACTGTATGTAAGTGCGAAGATTTACATTTTTGATAACATGACTGATAAATTTGAATGCTTTTGTATTAAGTATGAATAAAAAGACTGACAAATCCTCAACAAAGATCTGTAAGATTCAACAGGTCTTTTGGGATGAAGCAATAGGTACCAGAGAGTATTACAATTGCTTAAAAATGACTACATCAAAGAAAAGAGAAGCATTTTCTGATAAGACATTCTGATAAGACATTAAAAATCCAGAAATGAGATTCATCAGAAAATTTTGATCATGCAAAAGTGCAGATCCTAAGCTCATGCACAGAATCTGTAGTTTCCCTTTTAAATTTAAATTTGGGCTTTAAAGAAAAATTATTAGAGATATTTTTTAAACAAACTAATCCTTTCCTGGTAACATTAACACAATACATATTCCTAAATCTATCCACAAATCAAAGTTACTTTTAGTTTAAAGCTTGGCCTAAGTTGAAAATTCTTTTGAAAAGACTTAGAATTCAATTAAGATACAACATCCTGTGAAGGACCAGATAAGTGCCATTTCAAAAGAGATTGCTTTTGACAATGGCAGATTCATTAGGGGAAAATATGTGGCAACTCAAAGGAATTACTTTGAAAAAGATTAGTATTAGATTGTTGTATCCAAATAATAGGATTTTTTATGAATAAATGTTTAATATTTTCCCTGTGTATCTTGTGGTTATTAAAAAATAATATGAGGATTTCTTAATTTATTTTATGCCATCGGAACTAATGAAGTAATTTATTTTTCTAATGGATCTTTCTTTAAAAGATCTTCCCCATCTGCACTATAGAAATTCGAAAGTAAACAAATATATGTATAGTTATGAATTTTGGGTAATCAGTGTTTAATTTTATCTTAAAATAGTACAAATAATTTAAATTTGAATGTTTAATAAGTTAATTTTACTTTCTATTGCATTTATTTTACAATAAAAACAGTAATATTTCCAAGCAATGCAGTCCCTTGCATTATAATGGTGTTTCAATGGAAACATGGTGAAATACTGACAATGCAGCCAAGTTGACATCATTTTTGGCAACCATATGAATGTTTCTCAAAATTACCTGAAAAGGTTATGACGTAAATGGATAGTTCAAGAAAGCAGTAGAAGGTAATGCTACTGAATGGTTGCTTATGGATAGCTTTTATTATTACATACCAGTATTTTTAGAAACTGATATGTTTCTTAGCACTGTAAAAGGTGAGAAAACCTTATGAAACTTACAGTACAAATTTTACTGCTTTATCCTGAAATTTAAAAATTGTTTTTGACAGTAAATTGCATTGTTCTTAAAGAAGTGTTATGTTTTTAGCACTAAGTTCATGAACCCTGATCTAAGCAACAGTATCTATCTATCTATGTGAGACTATCTTCTCACAAACCACTGACAGAAGAAATGCACCGAAGGTACCAAGCAATGGGAAATTATCAGAGGAATCCATTTTGACCCTTTAAACTCCAAAATGACTATTAGTTACAAATATATTAACTAAGAATTTTAAACTGCATGAATGGTTTACTCCTGTATGCCGTTTATCATGCGGAGAATGTCGAAAGGCGACCAAGGAAAATATTTCTGACGTTTTTGTGACACAGTGTAGTCAAAATTGGCTCTTATGCCATAAAACTCTTTGCATTGATTCACTCACACAACGTCTTTATCATTTTTAAAACCAGCATCAGATTTTCCATATAGAAAGAATTGAGACAAACCGTTTATTTCGCCAGGACATGGCATTTTTTTTTTTTTTTTTTTTTTTTTGCAAAATAATATTTGGCATTTTTTGTAGGTTTTTCTAAATTGAAACAATTTTGACACCTCCTTATTGAAAGAACTTTTCAATCGCTCTGTATCGATTTCTCATAGTTGTGATCAATCGATTTTCCATACTACCAGTGATTTAAAAAAAATTAACTTTTCTTTTTCGATTTTTCAAAAAAAAAAAAGTTGAAATTGAACTTTATAAAATTTTACAACTTTACTATTTATAAAAATACTTGCACAAAGCTTTCCCCTGCAAGTCAAACTTTATTATCCGCAATCTGATCGAAGATTGAAAATTTTGCCTAAAAGTTAGATTTTAAAAAGTTTTTGTGTTTTCCGTTTAATAGATATTTTTCGAGCACTCATTTATGCAGTTCTTTCTATACTATAATTGTTTTAAAAATGCTGTTGTTTGTTATCGATATGTGAAAAATTTGGATACTTTAATTTAAAAACCAAGCCCACAAAAAAAAAAGAATACTTTTATGCATTCGCAAATTCTGCTTACACAAAGCGCATGACGAAAACTGGAGTGGAAAACCAGCCAAACCAGAATTTGATGACATTGCTGTATTCATTCACTTTGATTAAAAAACAATGCTTTTAACATGTGACTAACTTAAAATATATCCTTGAAATCATAATTTTTTAATGCTTGACTTTTTCACAAATTTCTCTATTGATATATTCCTTAGTTTAAATTCCAAAACAAGGTAGAACTATTTTCAAGCAGGTTGGTACATTTTTTCTACCTTTCCCAATGCTGAAAGGTTAAATTTTAATGGAACACAGTAAAATTTCTTTAAAAAGTTATGAAACTTTGCAATTTTGAGATTTATATATATACATACATTTGTTTTGCTTTTTCTATACATATTTTTTAAAAAAGAAGGTACTTTACATTTTGGGGGATCTAAAAATGCCACAAAAAAATTCACAAAAATTACCAAATGCCAGAACTTATTTATATTAATTATGGTAAACCTACCACACAGTTCAAGAATTTTTGCCCTTATAGCACATGTGTGGTAAGACAACTTCGGAGAATGCATAGGCAACTCTACTCCTTGGTTTTGTGAAACATGTCGATCCCCCTCCCTCGCTTGCAATGGATTTTACAATTCAGGAATTTCTGAACAAAAAAAAAAAAAAAACGGCTGTTAAATTATTTTACAGGTTTAAGTAAACTAGACTTTCGTTTTGAGAGCCACTTCTTAAGCTAACGGTACGTAATGATTAATCAGTAAACCAACAATTCTAATCAATTTTATTATTTCAAATCCTGAGAAAGAAATTTTTGTTATAAAATAATAAACATTTTACAACAGGATATGTTTCCATTTTTCTATAAAACTTTCTTCCATTTATTAACCAATCTCTCAATTTATGAGATACTGAAAGAGAATCCGCTGAAAGAAAAATCTTTAAAATGTAAGAACAAATTCTATCAGATAAAATTGTTCTCTTTTTGAATTTTTCCCTCTTTATATAGTGAGCATAAGCAAAGAAGAATTTGAATCTATTCTATTATTTCAAATTCTAAGAAAGTATTTGTTGTATAATATATATACAATAATGAATGTGAATTTAGTTTTTTTTATAACACATTGCAACTGATAGTTTTCTTTACGCTTAAAAAATGATTTACTGAAAAAAGTGGAATGAAAAACCTTAAAAATATAAGAAAATGCTGAAATGTTTTCATCAGACAGTATTATTTTCTGTTTGAATACTTTTCATACAGTTAAAGTAAACAAATTTTTAGGCACTTTTCCCCATAAGTTTTTTTAGCTACATATTTTTATTGAACGTTTCAAAGTACAGAAATAAGGAGTCAATTGCTATTAGAAAGAATTTTTTTATTCATAATTTAAGGATAATGGATTTAAAATAATATATTTTTCAATAAAAACTAAAACAATATTGTTTTTTTTATTATTCATTACTAAATTAATTTAATAAAATGGTACATTATGTGTTTTCTTTTGGATAAAACTAGATTAATTTTTAAAGACATCTTTAAACTAAGGTCATGTAATGAATGATTGGTAAAAGATATTTTCAAACCCATTTTATTATTTTAGATTTTAAGGAAGTAATTATTATTTAAAAATAATGAATATAATTAGTTTTTTGTAATATAAATTACATAAAAACATTTTCTTTATTGCTTTAAATTAATATTTTTTATTACCCAACATAGTATTGGTTGTTTTTTTTAAAATCAGTAATAGAAAATAGAAATTTGAAAAGATTTTATTTTTGAGGGGAAAAAAAAAGGAAAAAATTTAATACTTAAAAGTTTACGCTTACAAGTTTAAAGCTTTCGCAATGTTGGGCTAACCAGAAGGAAAAGAAACCTGTCCAACAAGGAAAAGTGGGAGAAATCTCAAAAAGAAAATTTTAATGTCATAAATATAGAAATCACTCACATCACTCATGCCTTCACCACACACACTGAAATGATGGCATTGAGAGAAAAAAAAGAGGAAATGATCATGAGCATAAAGTTATACACTCGGAAACAGCCTGTGCAACACTGGGCTAAACGGAGAAGAAAGAAACTGAACTGACAGAGCAAAGTGGAAGAAATTTTGAAGGTAATTTAAATGACATTAATATAGAAATCACATACACACACTAGGATGTGCTGACACCACAAGAGAAGGGGAAATTTCCATGAGCAAAAAGTTATTTACTAGAAAAAACCAGTGCAATGTCAGGCCATGCAGCTAGTACACAAATAATATGCATTTACACAAAAAACAAAATTATCAAGAAAATCAATTGTAATAAATAAAATAAAATAACATACTGAAACACATGTAATATTTTCCGGGCATATTACAGGAGAAACACATAAAAATAATATTCTTAATAATAGTAATGCTTTTGTGTGAGTATATATATTTACACACACACAAGGGGAATAGATTCCTTAATTCTCTGCCAAAAAGAAGCATTTTCCCTTTTAATGTCCCCTGAACCCACAGACTGCAAGGCAGAATGAATGGTTAGACTAGAAATTCTAGCTTAAGAAAGAAATTCGTTGGGGCACCTATCTTGCCACACATCTGACCCACACTCTAAACTATCAACGTGTCTACCCGATACTGGTGCAGGTTCTAAAGGTATGTAGATACACTCACACACACAACTTCACATATTAAAACATTAAAATAATTGACTAAACAAATAGGTGTTGCTTTTTTGGGCTTCTGGACTGTAAGAACAGTCCTCAATCCCATATCAGGACAAGTCTTTGATGAGGGGCATGACCAGAGTGGTGTTTTGCATTCTGCTAGGTGGCATGACGGCGATTGGATGGTCGATGGAATCCGGGAGGCGTGAATTGACTAAACAGAATTCTCCACTCTTCTTATATAGAGAGAAAAACACAGTTGGCGCCATCTGTTGCTCTATCTGAAAAACATTAGCTGACAAATTCTCAACAACATTGAAGCTCTTGAGAAGGAGAGCCACACTGACAATCTGTTACTATGAGCAAGCGACCAGATATCTCTAAAATCTTGTAAGCAGTGAATGTACATAAACAGATTCTCCATCTCTATTAAAAATGTACTCATATATACGTAAAACATGAACCTATCTATTCAACCATAATCATTAAATAAATACATGATCTTATTCAAGTGAAGTATTTAAGAAGTCAATCCAACATTTGCATGTGTATGTTCATTAAATAAACTCCTTTTTTATCTAAAATTTTATCATGAATTTTAAGACATTCCAATAAAAATAATACTATAATTTATATTAAGTACATTAAGCTAATAACAGATTCAGTAAACAGGAATATCACTTAATACATGCATTTATAAGAGAAGAAAATGTAAAGTACAATAAATTGGTCAGAAAGTAAAAAGAAATTTTTTCTTTCATATCCCATCCCAATTTATACAGTTTAGACACCCCACAAATACTTTAATTGATATTCAATATGTTAGGAGCATTTAGAAACTGCTAAGTATACACATTAACTAATATAATTTATTTAATAGTGATGAATTTATAAAAACCTTTCTTCAGGTATAACTACTTTATTTTATCTAGACAAAATAAACATATTTAAATATCAAAGATAAATAACTTACCATGAGCTTTATCAAGTACTACTTGAACTAGATCAGCAATTCCATGACTTTGGAGAACCATATCAGTCAACAATTGATTACAAATTTTACGCAACCATAAAGGTGATTTGGTAATACTAGGATCAGTTTCCTAATTTCAAAATTAAGATACCCATTAATTTTCAGGAAAATATTCAACACTGAAGAATTTTTCCAAATATACATAATTTTCACTTCACTTAATTTAAGAATTAAGATACATTTTTCTTAGAAGAAAAAAATCTTCAATTTTACCAAATTTATTGATTAAATCTCTATACCCCTTTATAAAGCTTTTTAAACCATAAAATATTCACTGGGAATTGGTGTGGAGTGCATAACCCTGTCAGGCTCTAATCTCTGATATTGCAATTTGGAGTGACTTGGATAGCTTTATATATGCACAGTAATTTAAAAATGCTCTAAGAAATTAAATATTTAATACCTGAACTTTATAAGTTAAATGGAATCAAGTTAACAAATCAAGAAACATCCCTAAAAAGAGAGATAAAGGTGGACAGGGTTTAAGTTAGCCTATCTGAATGCAGCAAAGAAGTCACTTAAAATTTAGAATTTTTGTATGAGTAAGCTGGTGCATGAAAAGAATAAATGGCTTGTTTAGAAAAGCTTGAGAAAAATTTTCTTTTCATGGGAAATCAGAAAGATATAAAAAAGGAAGGATATGTTTATGAAAATATTTCAAGCTAGGATCTGGGGTATACTTTTCTGTACCAAAGATAGGTGGATTCAGAGCAGGGGTGGCCAACCCACGGCACATGTGCCACAGCAGAGTTGTAACAGTGGCACGCGAAGATTTCATAAAATGTTTTTAAACAATTGAAAAAGTAATAATACATAACATTTTTTATGTGTATAATTTTATTGAAATAGGTTGTCTCAGAAAAAAAAACACTCAAAATTTATTTTAAATACACTTAAAATGAGTTACAGTAGAAATTTATAGTGTAGAGAAAGCACCTGCATTGTGTTGTGCAAGTTGGATTTCTAAAGCTTTTTTCACTCACAAGATATTAGAATTTCAGGGAGCGTATTTAAAAATACCTAGAAGAAAACACTGAACTCTCCAGTGAGTGCTTGCTATTCTAGAAGATTGGCTATGTGGTTTAGTTTTTCTTACTGATATTATGAGGCATTAAAGTAATGGCTGTCAGATATTGTAGTAGATTTGAAACAACATATGTTTGTGAACAAATGGTTCCAGTTATGAATGTAACGCAATCAAAATATCGTTCAAAATTAACTGAATTGATTAACAATAAAACCCAAGTTTGTGCTTTGGTTTATTTATTATATTATGTTTAAATTTTCACTACCTAGACATGCATTAAAAATGTGCTCTTTGCGTAAAAATTACATAAGCTTGTAAGTAAAATTTTTTCACCTTTTCATTTGACTGAAAAGTTGGAAGTGATACGCATAATTATTTTTTGTCTGAAAGTGGAACTCTTCCTAAAAAGGTTGGCCACCTGGATTATTAACATAAAAAAAAATTCATTGCTATGTTTCTAATTGATTGCTTAAGAGTAGATATTTTGCTTGCTGTTTTAAAATTACTGTTTCTTATGAACCAGCAAGCTTTAAGACTTTACCAGATGATTAAATTTTGAGATGCTTCTAGTAAATTAATGTTGGTCTTTGCTGCATGGCTTTAAATAAGGAAAGTATGGGTCAGAAAGTATGTAAGCATTTGTTTTCTCAACTAATTTAGTTTTTAGAAATTGAAGGATGTAAAAAACATATCACTCCAAAAATTTTATTTCTGATATGCATAATGTGAATTTTGTGAAAATAAAGATTTTTCTAAAACCACATTAAGACACATGGTGCATTGAGATCAGGGTATGATATTATTCGAACAGATATTTGGTACTTTATATATAAAAGAAAAGAAGGTAGTCTCAGTTTTTGAGGCATTTAAAATAATTTTCTAATCGTTATACAAATCTTCAAAGAGAGCAGTGTCTATTTAGGTGATGGGAAACAAGTTTGGGTTTTTTATGTTGTCAGTATTACCATGTTGTCAGCGTAGATACAGATAACGATGCCTGATTCGGGTACATAGCTAACATATAAATTAATGAGAGTTGGTTCAAGAATGAACTGAAAAACCAAAATAAAATTGTTTTACTCACATCTGGTTTCATATGTATCCCTTGAAAGAGCAAAAGTTCCCACATCAACAAAGATGGACACATTAGCTTTAGAAATGATTCCAAAAGTGGAACAAAATATTTGCGATGGGTTAACATCATGTGGATGATTTGTGCATCAGAATGCTTCGAATTATCTATAACAAAATAAGTAATCAATTATTCAGCTTTAAAACAATGGGTGCAAAAGATGAAGCAAAAGCAAGGAAAATGTTAATTAATAGATACCTTTTATAGCAGCAAGCATCAATTTAAAACATATTTTCCCTCTCAGAGGCTCAGATGGGACTCCCTAAAATATTACAAAAAAATATTAACATGCAATAATTCTAAAATAACATTTTAGAAAATAAAATGATTTTAAAATGTTATTTTATTATTTTACATAACTAATTTTTATGAAAGTTATGAATGGAAACAAAACTGTGAAATTACATAATACAGGCTTGTAAACAAATTTTCTACACTGGATGGAATATTTTTGCTGCATTGTGGAGTACACAGTAATTTTTTTTAAAAAATCACTATTTTACTACAATGACTAAATGTTACTTCTCATAATTAATTTTAAAAAATTGTGATATATACTTGCAATTTTATGTAAACTTTTTTTTTTGGAGAAGCTTTTTATTCTTCTCTTTGATGCTTTTTCAAACTTGCTTTTGTTTCCTTACTATTTTTAACTTGAGCATCCACTAGTAATCAGCCAGCATATGCAACATTATCCTTGGTGGTGTCTCTAGATATCAACTTCCTGGTGGAATATTTCACCTTACTCTTCACTGTAGGCTCTCAAATTTTCAGAAAAATAGTCAATATGGGAGTATAGTACATGAACTTGTAAGGCATTATTTACATATCCTAACAATAGTCAGCGTCTTTAGTATTCCCAAAACTTATGCACCACATTCCTTAAAGAGTTCCCACTTTCTTTTCTTTCCCAAAAGACCTCTTTCCAGAATATTTTGCCTTGGCTTCAGACAATTTCAGGAACTTACAATATAGATATCAGAAACATTTCTACTTTTGGCAGTGATTTAATTAACTACTTCACAAGTTCATACCTAAAATTAAGAGATGGTGATAAGGTTTTGGTGGAACTAAAGTCATATTGATGACACTTATTTTCAACATGAGTTAAGCCATATTGTGCTGAAAGCCAGTCAATTTTTGTATATTTAGCCTGCTAGCTTAACAACATAGTATTTTTGAGCTCCTTTAAGAGAAAAAAGCTAAGATCTCTCATCAACAAAAAAATCTGAGCTAGATTTGTCCTGTGGAGTTAATGCATTCCCACCTGACTCATCAATGATATCATCCAACCCCCAGGTATCATGGTTTAGAACCATGGCTTTGTCTAAATCTCCAAATTTCAATTTGAAGAAACCAAAATCTTTATGTTCTTCACAAAGAACATAAGTATTTTAACCCAATTGTACCAATGGCCATCTTCAGAATTTAAAGTAATGTCATAACAGTTATCTTTAAAATATATATATACCAAATTATTCAGTTATCAAACAAAGAAATTAAAATCTTTCTTTAAATAGTTTACCTTACCTAAAATCTTACATTTAATCATTAAAAAGGAAAAATATTATTACCAACAAATGGTGCTGCACACAGAATGAAAGTTGAAATATAAAACTTTTCCCTCATATTTTAATCACTATTGTAGTGATTACTTACAGAAATTAGTACAACAGACAAAGTAATGTAAAATTTGTCCAGAAGAAGAAAAAAACCAAGTAAATACATAGTAAATATTTTCTTTCCATGGATACAAGCAATATAATAAAAAGTAATTTTGTAAATATACCAGAGCTCAAACATAAAATTATAATATTTTAAGTGTAAAGTAGAATAAAAAGGGCAAACATAATAAAAACACACATATTGTGACGTTTTGAATTACTGCTTAAAAATAACAGAGATATTTGGATAGAATTTGTTCTGCATATTAATAGATATTTGTAAACATAATGTTGTATATTACAGTTATGCTGATTTGATTGGGTCACAAAGATATAGATTGAAGTAAGCAAGAGTACAGAGAAAATTAGAAGCTTGAAGTATAATTAAGCTCTTTCCTTCGAAAAGTTCCAGCACCTGACAAATCCCTAATGAAATGGCAGTTATTAAAGGAAATGATTGCCTGTCATATGGCAATGTGGTGAGGTGGAAAAGGAATTTTCAAACTGGACACATATCTCTCATAGAAGAGCTAAGAAGTGGAAGACCATCACTCATGGGTAACACTGCCACAATGAAGAAAGTGGAGGGCTTAATCCTATTAGGCCAAATAGCTATACAAACAATTACTGACTCCCTTGCAGAAAAAAATGCAGGGCAACCCACTAATAGAGATTCTAAGTCTTTTGGAGAATGACATATTGCAATTTATTGGTTGTCTGGTAACTATGGATGAAACTTAGATCTATCAATATGATCCAGAAATGAAGTGATAAGCAAGGAATACAAGTACAGTGACCCTGTTTGAAGTTTACAAGGAAAGTCACACTGCCTGTTTTTTAGAGCTGTTGTGGAATCATCTTAACAGACAACCTTGAGAAAGGACAAACCATCA
Organism: Trichonephila clavipes; assembly: GCA_019973935.1. Lineage (NCBI taxonomy): Eukaryota > Metazoa > Arthropoda > Arachnida > Araneae > Nephilidae > Trichonephila > Trichonephila clavipes. Next base: position 144,471 of record BMAU01006643.1, read on the forward strand.
CTAGTACTTATTAATACATACTGCAAATTCCATAATGTTCCCATTGAGAAATAGTGTAATATGATTATCATAAACATTTTTTTTTGCTGACAATGTACATACTAATTATATTGAAGAAACTAAGTGACATGGTTTTAAAATTTTGTTACAACCATTTTACTCTCCTGGTCTTGCCTCAAGTGATTTTTCCTATTCCTAGAACTGAAAAATTATTTTGAGGTCAGAAATTCGACACAGATTTGACATCCTTCAAGAGGCAATTGTAGAAATCAGTAGCTTTTAACACAATCTGATTTCTACAATGTGAAGGCCTTTGAAAGGTCAAGAACCTTGGAAGAAATGTGTAACTCTGGATGGTGATATGTAAAGTCTTAAGAATTAACAAATAGAAATTATGTTTCTCTCTGAATTATTTTAAGCAATAAATTTCCACTTTATGACAATAATTTCAACCCTTGTATAATCCCTGCTTATCAATGAAATGCCTAAATATGAATTTAATCAATAATGATTCCTTTTAAGATAGAGGTCATGTTAAATTAAATGCAATTTATTTCTTGATATGGCCAGATTCACAAAAGTAAGAACTTAAGATTTTCCTATTGATGATGATTACTTTAAAAAATATATATTCATATATAAATTAATTCTAAATTTTAAAAAAAAATTAAATTTGCCTCACAAGACAAAATATATTTATAACAAACTGTTATCACATCAGTAATATCATGAAAAAGATCACATTGAACCCTTTCAGGATGAAGGACGCAAACGCATGAATACCACCAGGGCCTGAGGCTTCCATCGCGAGTGTCACTCACAGGCCGGAGGGTTTTGTGTAGTTAAGCCTAAATCCATAAAAATACCAAAATATAAGCACATTGTTCAATATCGTTCTGTATATTATACGAACAGCATATGCTTTATATATTCCGTATTTATATTTTATTTACTTCAGTCACTTTGTGTTTAAGCACAAGTTTTTAAACATTTTATTGTCAGCTTTGATAAAAGTTGACCTTGTAAAAAAGTAAGAAAAGAAAAGACAAATTTTGTCTACCAGATCTAAATACCCAGTAAAAACTAGATTGTAAATCCAAATTAAATGCTTTAGTGAAAATAAATCTCTCATCTTCACTATATACAAAAACCACATGTTCATTTCAAGAGCAGTCATAAAGCATTCAATTCGAAAGCATTCCTTTCTCCCTATCTTTATAAAACAAAAACCAGATGTAAAAAAGCAATATTTCTCTCATTTCGAGTAGAAGGTCAGATCTCCATGTATCTCAAACCTTATGGACATAGAATGTCATCTATTGCCAAAAAACTGAGCTTACAAAATGTTCCAAATGCCTAGCGCACCAGTGTGAGTCACTTGGCCTACAGAGAAGAAACACGCTGTCCCACAATTGAGTCATTCGGCCAATGACAGTTTCGTGCTGGCTCACATTTGGGACGTTCATCCAGAAGGGGTTAAACATATTTAATAAGCAGAAATTACCAAAATAAAATGCTTTTGAATTGTTTCAGTTATCTGCAGCTGATAACTATAATATAAAAATTAGTTAATTAAAAATGAATAGATATATTTTGCTTTAGAAAAGGTTATTTCACCCTAAAAAATTTTAATCCATTCAAAGGGTTATGCTAGATGCTTCACAAGATCACATATGTCTTAAAATATCAGGTACCTTTACTTCTGATTGAGATACATACATTATATAGAAGTTCAAAAATGTTTAATTACCTCAGTTTTATCAATCTTCTTAATGGGTCCATGACACAGTTGTAGAAGACCAGCCAAGATATCTGTTCCATGATATACCATGATAACATTTTGCATTGGTTCACACTCCATGCAACCAAGCAAAGTATCAAGACACAATGCTATCTGAATATGTTTCTGATAAAGAGTACTTTCAGAAGTAAAGTGTTCCAAAATAATTGCATGCCTGAGTCGCTTACTTAAAGGAATGCCAATACCTCTCAGTAAATTAGGCAAAATGCCTAAAGAGACAGCAAACTGCAAACACTTTTGCAAAATTTTTTTTTGTGATATACTAAGCATAGCTGGAGGCAAGGGCACTTTCAAAGTTCTTTTACCTTCCACATCCTCTTTTTGTGCAAATTTCATCAAAGCATCTGCCTTTTTGGTACATATTTCATGTTCTTCTTTAAGTGCAAATTTTAGTAATCTTAAGAGAATCAAACATAACTGGAGAAATTTTAGGTAATCACATGATGTACATTTATCTTCAAAACATGGCTGAATGTATTCAGTAACAAAAGCTTTCATTTCTGGATAATTTTCAAGTTTTTGAAAAGTATGATGAACATTTCTCCTCAGTTCACGTGTGAAAGTATCCTTGGGGCTGTTGGGACGCTTGGAATCGGCAGGATCTATTAACAGAAAAGAATAAAATACATAATATGACAATTTGCTTACATACACAGCCCTGAATACTAATTTAATTTAATGTAGATTTCTATTACAGATTAAAAAATAAATAAAATAAGTAATATAAATATATAACTTTTATTTAAGTAAAAAATTATGAACGTAAGCAAACTTCATACTAACTATACCATTGGGTGTAAGAGAAAGTTTTGTCAATTTTTTTTTAAAGGAAAAAAAATTTTTTTTTTTAGTTCTCATACAAAATTTAATTTGAAGTATGATGTCCCTTTGTTTGTTGGAACAGTTTATCACCATTCTGGTAGCTTATCTAAGCCCCTGGGAAAGATGAGAGTCAAATGCTGCAATATCAGAAAAGAAGTTTTCCAACACAACTCTGCAATTTTGTGAGGGGTTTTTCTTGACACGTGTGGTCTAGCATTTGGTCTCATCTGTTTACGTTGAATTTCTTTATTCAAAACATCAAATTGCAAACAGTAATGATCAGCATCAACCATTTCATTTTCTTTCAGCAACTCATAGTGCACTAAATTCTTGCAATCCCACCAACAATACAACACAACCTTCTTTTAAAGTACATAAGCTTTGGATGTGGATGGTGGTTTCCCACATTAACTTCTGTAGAAGTTAATGTGGGATCCTTACCTGGGTTCATTTTTCAAAAAATCCCCTGAATGAAATTTCGCAAACCATTTTTGGCATGTACAAGCTGTAACTGCATCCTTTCAAAATATGTCTCACAACTTCATTTTACCTCCATCTCATTATTCCTTTTTGGAACTCCTACAACATACAACACCTTAAGTGCACTTTTTTTTCCACTCATGTTAACAGTTTTACAAGTTCAAAAAAACTGTCCAAAATACAAAAAAAATAAATAAAATAGTATAAATCATCAATAATACACTAATATAAGTGTTTAAACTGTTTTCAGTCAGATCCAAATTTTTTCTAAGGATCAAGAACGAATAAAAGTGCACTTTGTTCAGAAATGACAGATCGTTCCCTTACACCCAATATTTGCTGGGGTATGGAGCTAAGTGGACAACTACAACAATTTTTAAAGATTACTAGATACAGCAATATTGAACTTATCATTTTTCAGAGCAAATTTTTTATAATTACAAAAATTATCAAAAAGATAGTTTGCAGTCAGATACAAACCTTCACTTATCCAATAATAATACAAACATATGTTTAATACATATAAAATGGGCGAAAAAAGATGAAGGTGAATAGTTTGTTCAAAAATCATGGTAAAACAAAGGAAGGCACAACAAAACGTTCACATAGACCATGCAATGTAGAACTGTATTTTTTTCAATACAGTAAGTAATACCAAATTGTCTGCATTTTAAATTTTATTTTTTGTAAACGGTCTTTGTTGTATTTTCTAATTAACTTTTAAGATTATTAATTGTGGAATAATTTGAATAACATTTTTGAAAACTACTTCTCATGAAATGTTATATACATATATTATGGACTTTCATGTACATTCAAGGAAAAGGATTCTTAAAAGCTAATTTCAACATACATGACAACGAAATGTAAAATTGAACAAAAAATTAAAATGTGAAGACAAAAAAAAAGAATTTCTCTAAAGTTAAGACTTAGCAAAGGAAAACCCCTTGTTGTGAGAGATCCATCCAGAGAGAATATCTTAAGCAAAGCACACACACACACCATTGCAAAAGTGTTCATGTCACACTTCAAAATAGCATGACGGTTATTGGTGAAGGATCTCATAATTTTGAGCCACTTTCAAGAAATGAGAATGATACCCGAGTTATCAATCAAAGATAGCTGACCCCACTATCTAAACATCTACACCTCATCAACATAAGGATTTTGAGTCTCAACAGATTTAACACATGCATTGTATAAACTATTTCTATGATGGGTCTTTTAGTGACACTAGGGATTAAATCCAAAGCTACTCAACCTACGCACCAATACAAATGTAGTAAATACAAAAAATATAACCCCAGAGATAATGCAAAAATATTTAGACATGGAATAAACAGACATACAAAATTTATAATTACACCCAACACTTTTGTTACACGAATTTTTTAACTCTCATTTTCATAGTGTTATCAGAAGACGGTCAGTTTATACCCACACATATGTGAATGATTTGGTCTACTTCATGGTTTGTTAGCTTTGTATTTATAAGTTACAGAGATTACCCAATTTTATATAACTTTTTCTTTATTTTGTCGTACTTCAACTTGAACACAGCATTTTGATGTTCAGTATAATATTTTGTGTTAAAATGTTCAGTTCATGGCATGCAATAAATAGTTTTAATAAAGTTCTAAAAGTTGATGTTCAAATTAAAGTTTTTTTTAATTCGATGGTGAAATTTCCAATTAGTTTGTTTTGTTGATAATTTTTTACTATAAAAGAGGTAATAACAGACTTTATAACAACAACAAAAAAAGATAGTCATAACGAATGAAATTCTTCATTTGAATCAAAGCCAATAATTGTGCTAGACATATCTGAACACATCTACTCATGATAGCCTTTTTAATCCACTTTGAAATAAACATGCATGCTTGTTATCAAGTAACGATAAATAATTGTTAGTCATTTTATTCCTAAATTCAGTTTTTGAATTTTTATAAGTAGTATGTACTTATAGACTAAATTTTCACTGTACACACTAATTTTTTTTTTTTTTTTTTGTAATGAAAATAAATTGTTTTTGTTTTATACATATATAACATGGATTTCATTTTTTTTTTTTGCTCAGTTTTTTGGTAAAATATTTGGATTTTTTTCGAGTTGTGTAGAACATATCCCTAAATTTATTAAATGTCGCATGTATTTTTTTATACAGTTTTTCTCCATAAAAAAGGTTAGGTGTAAATATATATTGAATATGTAAAGTAATCAGTTACAGTTTCTTAACTATAATTAATTACTCATAATCAAAGATTAGAAATTGATATCTTAGAAATACAGTATAAAGCATTTTCTATAAAGAAAAGTAGTTCTAAAATCCTCCACAAAATAAAAGTAATCCTAAACTAAACTAATAATCTATACTTGCATGGTAGCTGATAAGCTCATTATAATTCAGATTCTGCAATGTAGATTATCAACAAGAGAAATATTAAATATTATGTTGTTCACAAAATTCAAAATTTTTAAAATCCCAAAAAGTATTGAAATGATTTGAGTTGTAATTCAAAAGTACAAAAGTGAAAAAAAAAGAGATCTTGACATAACTAACGAGATTATTTTTCAAAATGGGTACATGTCCTAATGATATGCAAATGATTTTAAGAGGTATGTAAGCATTACTGCGAGAATAAAATAATAAAAAGATTACTGCCACAATATTTTTTATAAAACAGAAATTTGAATACTTAAATGAAATATCCACATAACTAAGCTTACTACATGTTCAATAAATAAGAGAGCTTTTAACCTAAATAAAACAACTACAGGCTTTGTAATTAAATAAAAAATGGTTATCAATAAACTACGAAAACCTTTCACAAAGACAGGAGCAACATTTTCCCTAAAGGCTCAAAGATTAAACATATTGATAATAAGATATGTTTCAAAGGTAAAAGGTGTACAACTTTGCTTCCGCCGTTTTGCAATAGATGGCTGTAGTGGTAAGTGGAAGTCGAAATAAATAGATCGTAGATGTCATACAATAAGCTTAGGTATTTGTAAACATAACGCCATTGAAATATGAGTCGATTTGTGTCTGCATCATAAAGTTATTCTTGATTAAAACATGTCAGCTTACAAGCCAAATTCTCGTCATTTGCGGGAGGTTTTAATTTTCTGCTTTAATATGAAGAAATCTGCGGCTGAGGCTCATCGAATGCTCTCAAATACCTATGGTGAGGTTGCTATTAGTGAAAGAACGTGCCGAGAGTGGTTTCAACGCTTCAAGAACGGTGATTTTGAAGTCGAAGACCAGCATGGCGGTGGAAGAGAGAAGGGATGCAGAATTGGAGGCATTATTTGATCAAGACTCGTGTCAAACGCAACAAGAATTGTCAGGATCATTGGGAGTGAAGCAACAAGCCATTTCAAGACGCCTGAAAGTCATGGGAATGATTCAGAAACAAGGAAATTGGGTGCCGTAGGAGTTGAAGCCGAGAGATGTTGAACGACGTTTGTTTGCTTGTGAATAGCTGCTTGCAAGGCAAAGACGAAAGGGATTTCTGCATCACATTGCGACTGGGGACGAAAAATGGGTTCGTTATGATAATCCCAAGCGCAGAAAATCATGAGGATATCCCGGCCATGCTTCCACGTCGACGGCCATACCCAATATTCACGGTTCCAAGGTCATGTTCAGTATTTGGTGGGACCAGCTCGGCGTAGTGTATTATGAGTTGTTAAAACCGACTGAAACAATCACAGGCGATCGTTATCGAACGCAATTAATGGGTTTGAGCCGAGCATTGAAAGACAAATGGCTGCAATACAACGAGAGACATGATAAAGTGATTTTACAGCATGACGATGCTCGACCCCATGTTGCAAAAGTGGTCAAGACATACTTGGAAACGTTGAAATGGGAAGTCCTACCCCACCCCCTGTATTTTCCAGACCTTGCTCATCCGGATTATCACTTATTTTGATCAATGGCACATGGCCTGGCTGAACAGCACTTTCGGTCTTATGAAGAAGTAAAAAATTGGATCGATTCAAAAGATAACCAGTTTTTTTAATGTGGGATTCATACGCTGCCCGAAAGATGGGAGAAAGGAGTGGCGAGTGATGGACAATACTTTGAATCATAAATGTATAATCAGTTTTTTACAATAAAGCCTCGAATTTCAGAAAAAAACGACAGAAGCAAAGTTGTACACCTATTATATAAAATATGTTCTGTGAATTTTCATTCGTCATGTTCACATATTCCTAAAATTTTCAATATAATATCCAAGAATTCTAATCCAAAACATGAAGCTATTGCTCTATCTGAAATATGATATGAAATAGTGAAAAAAATTACATAAATGGCTTGTTAGGGATTAGATCTAAAAGTTTTTCAATTGCAAAACTAGGTAATATAACCTTATGGCAGTTTATAAGTTTTGTGACACATGAACAGTTTACTACAGAAGCAAACTTCAAACATATGAGCATTATTGTCTGTCTTCCTCCAAAACTACTGAGCATCAATATTTTTTTTTAAAAAAATCCATTTTATAAAGACACTTTTTCAACAGAAATTCCAGAAATAGAAACAGCAAAAGTTCAAAGGATCCAATAATGAAAAAGTTTGAGAACCAGTGAACATATTTAAAACGTATTATTCATTCTGTGCATCAATATATATATATATAGATATATATTTAAAAAAAAGCTATTTTGAAGACACTTTTTCAACAGAAATTCAAGAAATACAAACAGCAAAAGTCCGAAGGATCCAATAATGAAAAAGTTTGAGAACCAGTGAACTTACTTAAAAAGAAAATATTAAATTAACTTAAATTTGATCAAGATCCATAAAAATATATTTACAATTCAACTATCAAGTGATAATATGCAATCACTTGAAAAATTCAAGTCTCGTTTATAAAACAGAACTGTAATTTAAAAATAACACAAAAAGTAACATATGAAATATCTACCAAAATCTAAGTGAATGTTTTTAAATATATAAGTAACTTTGAGTAAATAATTAACAATTCCAAAATTACATGCATTTTACTTAGAATTGAAAAAAATCAAAATATCCTAGCAAAAATTATCAAGTACACATTGTTGCACATAAAAAAATTTAACGGTTAGTCTTGGTTAAAAATAAATGATTTTTTTCAAAATTCTAATAACGAGGAAATAAAATATTTAAATGTTCAAAAAAAAGGGGGAAGCAAAAATTTATTTTATGAAATGAATTATAAATAAGTATTTATTCAATAAATCCTGATCAAAGCTTATTTACAAATTAATGTGTGCAATAAATTAATTGAAAAATGACAAATATTATTAATTCACAAGTAATAAAACAAATTCAAAAGTAAAAGTTATAAAGAAAAAATAGCATTCAATTTAGACATACCTATTCTTATTTCAGTTGTCAAAACTGATAAGCAACCACAAACAACCTGAATTTTGGTTTCTTTACAACTCATATTGGATCACCTAGAAAACAAAAATATACATCAAAGTATGATAAAAATTCTTAAAAGGAAGTTAAAAAGGAAAAAAAAAAATCAGGAATTTTTCAGATATATATTATTTAAATTATTATTTCTCAATTTGTATTAAAAAGAAATGCAAATGTACTTATTGAATGAAAGACAACAGGCAAGTAATATTTTTTTTTATCTAAAATATCCTAATTCTTTGAAATTAATTCAATTTAAATGTATAACCAAAAATTTAATCTGAAAATTATGTTCTCATCATTCATTTATATCTATCATTAAAAATTAAATCGTGAAATATTTAGTTTAAATATTCTTCTGATGTATCCTCATTGATAAGATTATATTTTGACTAAATCAAATTCTAATAAACTTAAAACAAAACTAGTAGTGGATGAATATGATGAAAAGAAATAACTAATTTTTAGAACATTGAAGGTTTGGTTGATATATTTTTATTGGCACTGAATCTAATAAAGATATTTGGCTAGTCCATGCTAAGCCCTCATTAATTTATAAGAAACTCAAAATATCCAGTAAATAAAGGGTCACAGATACATCAAAGAGCGGAGAAAGAAAAAAAAGGGTAAGTATTGGTTGACAAGAAGAAAAATCAAAAGTAATCCCTTGATCTATAATGTCTGGAAGATGTCATTTATTTTATATTGATGTTATTTATTTCACTGTGCAATTGAAATATTTTTATGTCTATGGCAAACCCTGAGAATCATACATAAGTTCCATTTTGTTTGTTTTTCTCAAGGTTCTTCCCCCATCTCAATACTAGGAGTCTGCACTCCCAGAAAAAGGAAAGTATATCGAAATTCATTTAATTTGTATGCTTAGGGAGCATACAAATATTGCACAGAGCATTTACCATAATAATTATATCTAAGCTACACTTTTTCCCCCAATGTTAATACTAATTAGGTACGGCTTAGAATCAAAAGCAGATTCATTGGATAGGGAAAACTTGAATATTGTGCAGATGGTTATAGCTATTGAAGATCCATGTATGCATTTAAAAGTCTTTAATACTGGTAAAATAAATTGTTTACTTTTTATTAGTTATTTTAGTTTTATTTTAAATTTCGTAAACAGTTTTTATATTTTTAACCTTTTTTACACTTTTATTTTTTCACTAAAACTTATAGAGAATGAGTGGTGCAGCTTAGAACTAATGGTGGCTTAGATTTGAATAAATATGGTATTTGTACAAGGTATACTAGTAGCACATTGCCCATTTTTAACGAAAAAAGTAAGTCCCACGAGAGAGTGGAGAGTTCATAGGGAAACCCAAGGAACATAAATCCTGAAATTACCAAAAAAAAAAGCTGTTGCGGCATTGAAACTATTTCAAGGATACTGAGAATTCAATTTCAAAATAATAAATTCATGAATTCAGCTTTATTATGCCATTTCAACAAAAAATTAAAACATTCTTAGGTGTGATGTGCTCATATTTATTCCTCGCACAAAAGATAAAATAGAATAATAGGAAATGTGATAAAAAATATAACTTCAAAATAGAGAGAGAGAAAACTGTTTTTCCTAAGTAGCTTAGATAAAAAAAAAAGCATAATTCAATTTTTATGAAATGCACAAATAAAATAGTGGCAAGACTTTAAAAAAGGAATCAGTTATATCTTTTTACCAAGAATATTTAAATTTATATTTGCAAAGAGCCACATAGGAAGAAGAGAAATTATATTTGACTACACATAAAGCATTAACATTAAAGATGGCTAATAAGCACACAAAAAAGTAAAGTGTGTAATTTCAAAAATTTATGAATTTTCTTCATCATACTAATAAAAGATAACACATAAATAACGAAATATTTAATGTTGCTTTTGAGATACTCGTTTTGACACCTGACTGAATACAAGAACTTAGAATGTTCGACAAGTTCTTAAAGAGTTCATCCAATATTTTACTTTTATTTTTGTTCTTTAATTTCAAAAGGCTTCTGAATTTAAATGCTTTCAAATTGAAATGATGTAAGTCATAGTTTATTCATGGTCCAAACAAAAAGAAACAATTTGTACTTATCAATTTCAGGGATCATGAAATCAAACATAAAGAAAATATGCCAAATTCTAACCTTATAACTGATATTACAAACAGGCAGTGCTATTTTAAAATATTGTGCTTGTTTTTATAAATATAGGTGTTCCTATCCTCAAATACTGTCATTTTGTTAACAGTGGATAATTTGAATTTAGTGTCATATTTTTTTTTTTTTGTACTGTTAACTTATTGGTTATAGGAATCACTTAAGCCAAATATGGCAACATGTAAGAGGTAAATCAAATTCTGGTTTATACTGGTTCCTAATATTATAAATGAATAAAGTAGATGAAATCCAATTATAATTTATCACAACAGACAATATCACCAATATTTGTGTTGGCAACAACTTAGAAAAACAGTCTTCAACTCATGATCCCTGTAACTGACAAGTACCTGCTAATTTTTCTTGTTGATAGAAATGAGAGAAATTACCTTCAATGTAAAAAGTACTTTTATTTTTTCAAAGATTTAATTGCAGAAAAAATTAATAAGAATGAATTTGTAATCACATGGACAGAAAAAGGAACATTACAATTAAAATCTGAAAGAGTCTAAAAAAGTAATGATCCTTTCTAGCTTCAGCAAGGTCATATTTATATATAAAAGTAAAAAATAAGAGAATGTTCATTAGTATTTTATGCACTGGCTAATTAATTTGGGGAAAGAATGATTCTATAGTCAAATCAAAAACTTCCAAGGGGAAGAAGTCTAGAAATAGAAGCTTTGCAGCAAAAATGTTCTCTGAGCAACATAACATTTTGCTTTCTTTCAAACAAGCTTTTCAAATGCAAGAACACTTCATCCCAGAGTTTTCCTCCTACACCAGGGGTGGCAAACCTTTATGGATCAATGTGCCATTTTTTTAAAAAGAAATGTTTAATGAGGTATAGACGTGCCGTCAATAATTTTGACTTGTGATTTTTGGGAAAACAATAAAACTAAATACTAACCACTCAAAACTCTATTTACTACAAAAAAAAAATACCTTTTTCACTGAATAGTTGTAAATGTTTTCGTTATATGTGTAATTCAAATTATAAAGTAACAGTAGTGTGACTCCTGTTGTTGCAGATTGTAGATAACAAATAACTTATATTAGGATTGTAAAATGTTACTTTTAATAGAATGCATGCTGAATTGGAGTCATCTGCCAAATAGTTTTTAAGTAATTTGTTATTTTTGCTGTGGTTCACTTTCTTGACAAGAGGATTTATGATTTGTTTCAAAATGCCCTTTTACAGATGATGTTTCTGCATACCATTGTTCCAGAGCATAAAACACACACTGCTTTCTTGCCTTTACTAAAAATGCCATATTTCTCGGTTCCCTGTTTGAAATTCTTTGTTACTCTTACTAATCCAACCCTTTTTGTGCTTTTGCTTAACTATCCATGTTAAACAACAGTTAAAAATCGTAAATATAACACAAATAAACTTTAAAATACAGTTGTGTCAATGAAATTGACTATGCCATGCATAGATAAAACTAATTGTAACTAAACATAAGCAATTGAAGTCCACAATGTAACTAAGGCAAAACAATAATAAACAAGTGTCCTACCCGCAGCCCTGCCACTGATCACTCACGTTACTTTATAATACTTCATAGTAAACTTTGCCATTTTGAAAAAAAATGCAAACCGTTGTGATCAGTGTCATGCCCAAATATTGTGTCGCATGCCATCAGTGGCATGTCTGACACTGGTTCGCCATCCCTGCTCAACACTTTTCCAATTGTAAAAAAAAAAACCACAATGATATACATTTTTTAAAAAAATTATCTGTACACAATTTTTCATATATTCCTTTTGATGTTGGATCTTTTAAAAAACTCTTAATTGTATATTTCATATGATATTTGACATGTGCCCAAAATGATGTATATATAAAATAGCTGAGCTTTTTAGAGTTTTATTTTTAAAAACTTTTTTAAGATAGTTGGATAGTGATAATATTCAAATTGTTATAATTAATTTCTGAAATTATTATTAATTAATTATTAAATTTTTAACCAAATAATCTTAAAATTGATGGTGGATAACATGACACAACATGAACTGGTTACATAAATGAGAAAATTATTAAATTAACTTGAATTTCTTACTTTGGCTGAATGATTTGATTCAATGCTAGAAGAGGCTAATTGTATTGATTTTAGTTTTAATTCTGACACAGAATATATAATCACAAACAGAAACAGCAATTACATATTTAATACTCATATTATCTGAAAACATAATCTAATTCATCATGGACATAGCATCCTCGTCATCATCTCAAGAATTATGAAAATATTCCTCAAGAATTTAAGTATGATAGTCAAAAACCTTGAAAATGGTAATAATATCAAATGTAAATGTAATTATTGTATAACTTTATCCTAAAAATAAGTTTAATTAATATGATACTCACTGCTAGACAATATCATAGATGACAGATCTAACTTTGATACACAAATGAAGATACTTTCTTATAACGTAAAAATCTTGATGCTCAATTAGACTGAATATGCATCAACAAATGCTTTTTTATTACACAATGGTCTTTTCATGGACTTGAGTCTACTTGAAAACTTCCAAATTATTTAGCAATTATTCTTACAACCAAGTTATCCTTCATGAAAAGGAATATGAGCTGAAAGAAAAAAATGGCTTTTGTTAGAAGAAAGTAATACAATTACAAAATATTGAGCAAATATTTCTACTCAAATTTTATGCTGCACAAGTACATGAGCAGTCAATGGTTTATTTATTTAAAATACATAATAAAATAAATCTTTTTAGTGACCATAATATTATACAAGATGCAGATATAAAATATATGCAAAATGATCCACAAGAGAAAAGTATAAATTATGATAAATTAAAATTTCCGAAACATTTTAAGCAATATCTCATTGAATCTCAATTTATAAAGAGAGATAACATCTACACACAACAAGCAACAGACTATATACAATTTCTCTAAAAACATTACAGCATATTTGGCTTTATAAGAATTGTTTAGCTACTTCCAGGTTAATTTTTAGTACAATATTTATAAAATAGTTTGGATTTATGAAAAAAATTTAGTTTGAAGATGAATATTTGTATAGTTCAGTAAAGGGGAGGGGCTATGGCTTTTTGAAATCTTGTCAAAATTTAAGTTTAAATTTTTTTAATAATATTAAAATAACATTTAACATAATATTAAAATTTTAAAAAAAAATTTAACAGCAGAATTTTTTTTTTTTTTTTGCTTAGGAGAAAGAATAGCACCAAATTATCATCCAGAGATAAATTATTCATGTGAATAATTAGATCAGCCACAGAAATGAAGGAATTGACAGTAAAATATCGAAAAGCAAGAGTTCAAAACCAGAAAATCCTCAAATTCAAGATTTAAATACAATGTACCAATTGTAAAAGTAATGAAAGCAACCCATTTAAAGTTTTTGTAGTGTGTCTTTGGCTATTTCAAAAGATAGATTAAAGACTAATTAGTTTTGTTGGTTAGTAGCTTCTCAACCTCAATACACAAGCTCAAAGTAACTATGTTCAATGATAATTTAGAAAGGCCTAACATATTTTTTGATTCCTCAAGAACTGTGAACTATCTGACTGTATGAATTTAATGAATGATTGATCCAAGATTGCTTTTAAATTTTTCATTAAGCATGGAGCATGTTCTTATTTAACAGTTATCAGCCATGGACTTTTTGAATTTTTGAAGCTACTTCTATTCCGAAAACTACTGAAGAGAAAATGTTTACTTTGGTCAGTTAACATTTAAGACCTCTACAGAGGAATAAAAATGCTTCAAGAATAATAAAGATTTACTGTATCTATGTAATATTGAATGCACAGAGAATGTTTTTTTTTATTCATTTTTTTTCAGCAGTTTATAATACATGATAAAGTAGGAAATAGTCAAGTTCCTAGAATGGCAATTCTTGGAGTTTTGAATTAAATGCTCATTGTGATTTTTCGTAACTTTAAATTTAACTATGACATGAGATTTGGCAGTATGCTTTGGTGACAACCAATCCCTCCCCCATTACTTTATCAAGATGCTCAGTCATATAATTTATTGCCTCAAAAAGGTTCAAAGTTTTATCCTCATAAAATTTTTAAATATTGTGGAATGATTTATATTATAGTAAAATGTATTTAGGTAACAAAAGAAATTTCTTGTCTTGTAAATTTTGATAGAATAAGCAAGATTTAAGTTTAAATTCATTTCTAGCCACAGGTTACCTTTAAAAGCAACATTAACAATGTGATAGATATGGTGTTATTCAATGCTTTTCAACTTTCTCAATTCTTTGAATATTTATTTAAGGAAAGTTTTTTTCAAGAAAATTAATGTAATTGAATATCAGATTAAAGGAAAAAATATTTTGTTAAGTATTATTCAATCATTTTTCTAATTTCTTAGGTGACTATGAAAATGACATTTTAGGGATAAAAATAACACAAATAACAATTACTTAATAATTATATAATTGTAATTTGGATGGGGGAGGGGGTTTAAAATTAATGGCTTACATTTCTTGGTATAAAAATATTTTATAAAATAAAAATATATATAGCATGCAGAATTTCTGAGAAAAGGTCCACGCAGACTTTCAAATCAAGAGATTTTGCAGTCTGAGAATCAAAAAGTAACTCTTATAAGCAATACTTATAAAATCAGTAAGTTTTTCACACTTAACTCATTATTTTAAAAATCTGCTTAATCATTATTTTCATGGCATAAAAACATAACAATCCTTTGAAAAACATAAAAATGATTTTTTTAAATAGAAAAAAAATATGTTATTTAAAAAAATGAACTCTGAAATTCGAAAAATGATTGTTTGTTTAAAAAAAAAATTCCATTTTAAAATTATATTATTTTTCATAAGAGAAAAATTCTATTATGTAATACCAGAAATATTAAAATTTGATTTATTATTAATAGGGAAAATATCCCTAACAATTAAGATTTCTCATAGATACTTATATTTTGTATTTGAATCTGATTTTAAAAAAATTTAGGGCTATAGTGCTTTATTACATTAAATCATATGAGGCATAATTCTACACTTGTATCAAAAATAAACCTCATATAGTGATTATAACAAATAATGGCTTTTTGCTTCATAAGAAATTACCCCAAATTAATAGATATTGGTAATTTATATTGAATAAATTTTCCTCTGCAATAGAAGCTAAAAGTCAGAAATTTACACACTTCAGCGGTATTTACTTATTTATGAATACTCAATCAAAAATTTTTGATTGCACTTTTTCTTGATAATAATTTATATATTATTTGATTAGTAGCAATATAGTAAAATAGTAATTTTTAGGCTAATTATAGAAAAATGTTTAATTTGTATTAAATTATAATATTGAAGGATTATTGTAACTACAAACTGGTTTGAAAAATTAGAAAGACTTTAATGAAATCTCTAAGCAAAAATCTCCTATTCTGTCAAAATTATATCCTCATATTCAATCACTTAGTTAAATTATTGCTTTTAAAGTCATGTAACCAACATTCTTAACACTGTTAATAAGTGTCATCAAATATTTTTTTTTTACAGTATTGAATGGCAAGAACCGATATATAAGATATATTTATTGCCCAGGAAAGGCAGAACTCACACAATAAGGGTTTAGAGCTGTGCATGCCAGTCTGCTGAGAAAACCTTCACTCCAACAGACACTAGCCCATTAGGCAGCTTTATTTGAACATAAAAGGTATGAAACCGATAGCAGAATATGTTTCTGATTCTCCTTATTGTATAACTAACTTTAAATATACAGGTAAATCATTTTTTCCATCATAAAGCAAAATCTACAGTTTTTGTTACCCTTTACTTTAATAACAACTCAATCATTTTGATTAATTTAGATTTTCCACCTCAGGATATTTTTCGCTCTTTCCATAGTAGAAAGCCGGAATCCATTCCTTTTATTGAGAAATATATATTTGATTTTGAAGAATAAATTTTAAAAAAGGAATTTCCCTTGCTTAACAAATTTGCTTTAAAAAATTTCATTCAACATCTAACAACAAGGAAGAATCGCATGATTAAAAAAAAAGCATAATGTGTTATAACAAAAGTTTAAGTTAAAATTATCAAGACTATTCTATTTTGAAAGGGCTGTTGAAAGCTTTCAAATTTATTTTTTATAGAATGATGATTAAAGAATTTACCTACTTGGAATATATTTTAGTTTAGTCTAAAAAATTAATAAAGCATAGATTCTATAAGCTATGTTATTTTATATAATATTAAAATAAATTGTCCGTAATTCTTATTAATTCATGAATCAGTTGTCTTTTTAAATATTTATAAATAGAAAACTGAATTAAATTTTCAAAGAATTTCATCACAGGTTTTTTTAAGAATTAAATTAAGCATGGCCAAGAAGGTGCATACTAGAAGCAAAAAGTGTATCCATGTTCCAAGATAGGCCAAGTGATAACACTTAATGAAGAATTATATTATACACTACCAAGAAAGTTCATACCAAGAACAAAGTCTGCATACAAGGTTCAAAAGTTAAGACTTTCTTGCCATATGTATATAACATAAAATTGTTATGTTAAATAGAACATATGACATACACTATGAGCGACAAGCAAACCAAAATTGATAATGTCATCACTGACACCATCATTAAGTCTGAATTTCTCAGCAAGGGAAGGGGGAAAGGATGTCTATAATTAATGTATAGCCACCAGCAACTTTCTCACACCATCTTTTCTGCTGAAGGAACTCACAATGATACAAGTGGACAAAAAAAATAATTCGCTTTCACAGTTAAAAAGGTATGTCCAAATAATGACAAATCATCTGATATTTTCTCCATAAAGCACATCTTGTGAATGATCCGAATAAAACATTCTATGTTATTTAAGACCCAAGAAGTTAAATTTTATGATTTTCAGATCATATTTCACTAAATTAATTAGATTCAATTTTAACCACTCCTCTCCCCCAATTTATGCTGCATTTATTTTGAGCAGTAAAGCTAAAAGTAAAGCTGATATTTTGACACAATTTTAATTTTTTATTTAAAAATTTGAAAATGGATGGCCAATTATATAAAGATCTGCCTTATTATAGAACATGCAACAAAAGCCAAAATTGAAGCAAAATTTATTAACACTGACACACATTTAAATTTTAGAAAATTAGAAAACAGGTCTAATCCAGTGGCGTAACGTACACCCTCTGCACTGCGGGGGGGGCCAAAGCTAGACTGACGCCCTTAACGTAGAATTTCACAAAATTAGATTTACATTTTTTTAAATCCAATTTTTAAGCGATTTTCAAATTGGCGATCTAACATCATTCAAAATCAAAACTTTGATCGCTTATTAGATATCTTAGATCCAATAACCAAATCAAAAAACATTTTAATTTGCTGTAATCCCTGCGACGAAAGAGATACTTTTCTTTAGTGGGTTTTCTTTCCAAACCTAAATTACTAACAGATAAAAAGAAAGTCAGACGGAAAATTGGATAAAATGCTAGAAAGATAAAAAGACATGTTACTTTTTACTGAAGTAGCAAAGCAACTAATTGGCGTTTTTAGCCCCCCCCCATATGTATTTCTTTTTCATTTAGCAAACTCGTAAATAACGTACATCTGTTATGCTTTTTTCATGAAAAATAGTATTGCGATACTTGAAAACGCATAGAGATGATGATTACATGGTCTAGGTTTATGATTTAGAAACCCATATGCCCACAGAAATTTCTGTAGATTTATGAGTATTCAATCAAATAAAGCATAATGAGAAATGTTTCACAAAATTGTTTTTAGAACATATATATTTTTATATTCAATGCGCTTCTATATAGGGAGTGTTCTTCACTGTTAAAACATTTTGATCTCACTTTTCTCTCTTGTAATATTAAAATTGTTTTTTGTACACGGAATTAATTATTCTGGTTCTTATATTGTTATTTTGTTAATAAGACAAGAAGAAATGCAGCCCTAAAATGAGTGGAGTTAAAAAAACTGAGTGGTTCTCAAAAACGAAAAGAGAAAAAGGAGTATAATATTAATCGCAAATATGCAAAATTGGATAACTTTTTAATATCCGCAAGTTCATCATCTTGTGCAAGTGCTAGTAGTAGTAATGCCAGGGAACTTGATGAACAAGGTCAAGCTCATCCCGGGATTCATAAACGAAGAATTTGGTAAGTGATACCTTTTTTCTATTATAAGGATCTGAAATCGAAAATATTATTTTACAGTGTTTGTGTTTTTCTTAGTGTATTGTTTTTATTTAAGTGACCAGGTTATCAGTCGACTGTTGTTAGATTTTCCATTTTTTTAAATACTATATATACTCTCTAATGTTAAACGTTATTTACTTTGTTGTTGTTTTCTAATGCCACCTGCCTGACATAGTCAGATCGAGGCCCACAAAATTCATCGTGGCATGGGCAAGAGGTGCGCCTGTCGTTGGCCTTGAGCACCATACAGGTGACAGTACGATTTAGCTTGCCGAAATTCCCCGAAGGGACGATAGATGGCGACACGACCTCTATCTCCACCTCCACAATTTCTGCATGTAAATTGAAGGGGAGGGAAATATTCTCCAGTCCCTGCGCTCGTGATTAAGCCCACAAGGCTATGGACCCACTGATTTAACAAGCATGTACTCTGTGTGTACTCGGAGGGTGTTTGGTGGCATTGGGCATTGAACCCAGGCCTTCTCCGGTCTGGAGTCCGATGCTCTAACCACTAGGCTACCCACGGCCCTACGTTATTTACTTTGTTTACTCAGACACAGATTGATTTTATATTCAGTTATAAGTTTAATATTTAAATATTTTTATGTGATGCGTAAATGTACATTATGTTATGGTTTTGCAATTCTTTGTATATATATATATATATATCCGGCTTGGGGCCCAAGATCTGACCTTGCGGGGGGGAGGCAATTATTTTCTGTTACGCCACTGGTCTAATCTAGATAAATTTGAAAAAATTGAAGATTTTCTTTTGGTTGAAGCCAGAAAGCTACCACTTTAATACTTAAATATAAAAGATAGATTGGTTTTAGGACTGAATTTCCTAAAATCTACAAGGATAAATTTTTACTGCTGATCATAAATTTGTTTATATATTTTAATGCATGCAGTGGTTTGGGGTTTAAACTCCTTCCACAGATCAACAGACTTTTAATCTTTAATACAGAGATAGATCAAAGCTTTCAAGTGATGTGTCCCCCCTGCCATAAAAGTATGTATGAAGTAGGATTCAGAAGTTCCTGCACCAAGTATATAACTTAAGAAATATAATTAATTAAATTGCTGAAACACATCCTCCTTTGAAATAAGAACCTACAGCAACAACACACTTTTGCCATAGCCAGTAAAGATCATCGAAACATTTCTGGAATCCCTTTTTAGCCATGTCTATTAATTCAACCTGATTTTTAACTTCATCTGCAGACTGAAATCAATGACCCTGAAAGAAACGTGCCAGTAAAAGAAATAGGTTAAAGTCGCCAGGTGCGAGATCAGGGGAGTAAGGAGGATGTGGCAAAACAGTTGTTTTTGTTTTCATAAGAAATTCATGGGTGAGGAGGAATCAGTGTGAGGGAGCATTGTCAGGCAAAGCACCCATGACTGCTCAGCCCACAATTTTAGTCTCTTTTTTTGGATCAAGTCACTAAAAAGACACAGGATGTCTACATAAAGTTCTTTGTTCACAGTGTGTCCTTCAGGGATAAATTCCAGATCACTATGACCTGGATATCGAAGAACACCTCTAATATGATCTTCCCCTTAAAGCGATCTTGGCGGAATTTCTGCTTGCATAGAGATAAAGGTGATTTCCAAGTTGTTGATGCTCTCTTGGATTGCGGGTCACATAAAAAACACCATTTCTTGCCTCTAGTAACAATTGTGCCAAGTACGGAAGGATCTTTGTCAACTGCCAAGATTAAGTCTCCCATAATTTACATTCGAATTGCCTTTTGGTCTTCATTTAACATGCAGGGAACAATGTGTTTACACACCCTATGCCTTGCCCAGTATCCGTTGACATATGGCCTCAGATATACCAATTCTGCTATTTGTGCTACTGCTTGAAGTCTTTTCTTACATACTGTGACAGAAACGTTTTCAAAGTTCTCAGTAGTGTGGGAAGTCTGCGTATCTCCAGAGCATCCGTTGTCTTTGACACTTTCTCAGCCTTCTCTGAAACATTGATGCCACTCAAAAGCTTGCGTTATAGATAATGTATAACTGCCGTACACATGCTTCAACATTTCCTAAGTCTCTTGCATTCTTTCCCAAGAGAATACAAAATTTGATATTCATATTCATTCTCTACTCAACAAACATCATTTCTTTCAATTGCCGGGTACTAAATGCTTCCACCTACAAATTATGACAATAAGGTGAGCCTCCTATCCCGTGATTTGGGATGAGCCACTTTTAGAAAAGGGGAAGGATGCAGTAACATGGAAAAGTTATCATACTCTCTCTACCGCAAAATTTTTTAATGTTGTGAGCTCAGTACAAGAACTTCTGAATCCTACCTCATATATGCCTCTAAATGTATGAAATCAAATTTGTCAATTTATAAATTAGGTTTTCCAAATCCAAAGAAAATTACAGAGAAGATGTTGAGTTTTAAAAATCTAGACTAGAATGAGTTCCTAACCAAGTAATATGTCCAAGAACTTTTAAATGTAGTGTTATGAAGAAATATATGAAATCTGTAATTCAAATTCATGGAAATTTAGAAGTTTAATTGAGAGCACTAAGCTTTTTGAGTACAATTAAAGAAAAATATGCGTCTATGCTATTCCTGGTAATAAATTATTGCCACCTGAAATAACATTTAAAGCTTAGAACTGCTATCATATTTCGACCATAAACCATTCAGATCCCATGATAAAATTACTTCACATTTAAAATTTGAAATGGAAAACGAAGAATTATTAATGCTCAGAATGGAATCCTATAAATGATAGAGGAAAAAGCTAACCCTAAAATTCAAAGAAGATATAGATAATTCAATAGCTACATGTCTTAATTTCAACAAACAATCTCAAATTGCAAAGAGAGTTTGCATTTTGTGAAAGAAAAACTCATAGTTCATAAGTCTGTTTTACAGTTTATAATTATATTTATGAATGTAGTTGAATTTTCAAAAAGGGTATAATGTATAAAAATCAACAATGCTCCATGATGTGTACTAAAATTAAATTTTTTACACAAAAATGTAGTAAAGAAAGAAAATGAATTAGAAGTAGTTAATACTTTATTGTATCTAGTGAAAATATTATGCTCTCAAAGAAGATAAATAAGGATTTATGAACAAAAGAATTTATTTTGATACACATGTTAAGGTAACTACCTCAAATATTGTTTGCTAGTGATAAAATCCCATATTTGACACATAAAATGTCAAAAGCCAAGTTACAGCATGGATTCTAAAAATATATTTGAAGAATGTGATAAGGTAGGGGGAAAACACTATTCCTCATATAGAAGTATGATGAAGAAAGAAGAAATTGTGATATAAAAAATCTACAGGTTTTCATTCATAAGATAGGAATACTGAATAAAGATTCTCAAAAATTTACACGAATACAAATTTTCAGCTGCATTGATAGCAAAAAAATATAATTGTATAAAATACTTCTAAAAGTTTGTAGTATCAAAGGTAGAAAAATATGTGAAGATCCCCTTGGATCTCACTTTGAGAACGAGAATGATTTTGAGTCAAATAAGAACCAGTAGCCATTTTAATGAATAACTTTCTTTATTTGGTTATCTTTCCCAAATAGAATCAAAGACATTTAATAACAAATAATTTAAAGTAGGTATATGAGGTTTAAAAGGGACTTTCCTTTAAATTAACTTAAATATTTAATGATCCAATTAACTAACAATTAGAATATCGATCACGCAGAGATTACCACAATAAGAGATCCCAGAATTATATTCAATAATATTCCTATTGAACATTTAACTTTAATCTCACTCTTAATATAAAGCTTTAATGAGACTTTAATTATAAATCAATATTTACCACACTGCAGCTCAGCACTTCCTAAGATTTATCCACCTAGAAATCTTCAATAATAAATCTCTAACTTCACTATTATACCTTCCTGCTTCAATCTCTCTCTCCTACTGCTTCTTACTTTACTATTCCGTTTCTTAAATACTCTATCTAATCTGCATAATAAGGAATCCCTGTCCTCTTTTTGGAGCTGATTGGAAATAGGTAGGGAAATTAAATTTCCCTAAAAAAGACGTCTCAGAAGGTTAGTGATAAAGTTCCGTATAGATTTGTCACAAATAGTCCCATAAATTAAAAAAATGATGAATCACTTCCCTAAGAAATGCAGTGAAGGTGTTAGAAAGAAATAACTTTTGAAAATTTGGTTCTACCAAACAGAATTTCTTTCAGGATAACCTGTGGGCTGATAAGTCTAAAGTACTAACAAGTAATATAAAAAAAAACTACTCCAACTAAGAAATAACAAAGAAAAATTTTATTTTATATAGTTACTTTTTATCAAACAATTACAATTAATAGTGTATTTTATTGTTGTACAACGATAAGTCAAATATTTTTCTTTGAATTCTAATACATAATTTTGTTTGTAACTTTAAGTACTAAATTAGATTTTAAATAAATCCGCTCTCCATCTGGGTTTTTCTGCAGAAGACATTTTGTATGAAATTACCTAGTCTTGTATCTAGGGCAAGATAGTTGCCTTGTACCTAGGGTCATGGCCCTAGGTATACACAATTGCAATTAATATTCTTTATTATTTTATTAAAACAAGTTTTTATAATAAAAAGAGGAAAGTAGCCTTAATTATCTGAACCATTTTGATTTAGTCAAGTTTTTTTTACTATAATTGGATGTTATTTAAATGAGAGTATATTTTCTGAAACTTTCAATATGCTTGATTTATAAAAAATATGTTTGCTACCATTATTGTTATTATTCAGGATTATCATTTTGTTTACACAAACATAGGAATTCATTTAATAAAAAAATTCTTTATAATTAGAAAAACAGAAACATAATTCTAAATAATTTCTAATAAGAATAATTCTCAAAGTAAATCCAACAGAGGTGGCCGAAAACCAGGGAGAGGTAGAATCTTGACTGACACTCCAGAAAAGGAAGAAATCAAAAATATTATGCTATTAAAATTGCCAAAAAAAGAGAACTTGTGAAAAAACCTGAGTTTGAAATTAAGGCAACTTCATACAAAGAATTATCAGATATTAAAGATTTTCATTCCACTGATGATGCAAATTCTACTGTACCTGATGTAAGAAATACTTTTGGAAAAGGGGGGGATTTTTGTTTAACAAAAATACAAAGCAAAAAACTGACTATTTTTTGGTTCAAGTAATTTTCCAATTTTATTAAGTACGAAGCATAAAAATGCATTTTAAATAAATTAATAGTTACCTAAGATGTTTTCATTTGTTCAATATAAAAAAGTAAATTATTCTTATTAGGTTTCTCATTGTTTGAGTATTGAAAATTTATAAACCAACAAAGGTTTTAACACATCAGGTGCAGATTGGTTTGCATGAAAATCTGATATAACATACACATTTAAATGAAAAATTTATAATGAGAAACCTTGAGCCTTTAACTTCATCATTGCAAGTTCACTGTTAAATACTTTTAAACTTCACATATATAGTCACTCAAAAAAGTATTGGGACACTTGGCATGCATAACTGTAAAGCCATTTATAAAAATATTTATTACATTAAAACAAAAACAAAATGAATTAAGAAATATTTTAATGTTTGGTGTGCAGTATATAAGGAAAATTTTATTAGCATTATAGAATTATAATTTGATCTAGCTTTTCAAATATAATTCAAAGGCACACTGGAGTCAAAAAAGTATTGGGACACTTTTGAAATGACAAATTTAACAAATATACAGCACATCAATATAATTTATAATTTTACACCACTATTCTTAGACTGGAAATTTAAACAATGCAATTATTTATAAAAAAAATGGCGGGAAACCAGGATATATCGGTTGGCGTGTGAAATCTCATGTCATTGGAAAGAAGGGAAATCGGTTCGCTGTACAGGAAAAATTTTCAAATTGAGTAAGTCTACTGTTTTTAAGATCATTGACAGGTTCAAGAAAACAAATAGTGTTGAAAATAAGCAAAGATCAGGGCGTCCAAAGATATTTAATGAAGAGAGGTGGATTGTGAGACAAGTACGCATTAATCCAAGAATTAGTGCAGTAAAAATGACTTTGCAATGTAAAAGTAGGTTTGGAAAATCAGTAAATCCTGAAACTGTTAGAAATGTTTTAAGAAAACATAACTACCATGACAGAGTACCTCAAAGAAAGCCCTTCATCAGCAAAAAAAGCAAATAGACAAGCTACGTTGGCATTTGCTAAAATGTATGTAAAGTAGTTAAAAGAATATTGAGAAAGTGTAATTTTTTTGATGATAACTTTTTCGGATTGGATGGCAAGCAAAAAGTTTGGCGGAAATCAAATATAGCAATGCATGTCAAAAATTTACAGCCTACTATCAAATATGGAAGGGGTAACCAAATTGTCTGGGGCTGCATGACAAGCTCTGGTGTCAGGAACATGCATTTTATTGATGGTATAATGAATAAATATGTCTATCTTGACATTCTTAAGCGAAATTTAAGACAAAGTGCTAGCAAGCTGGGAATTTCAGGACATTTTAAATTGTAGCAAGATAATGATCCAAAACATACTGTAGATATCTAAGTTTTGGGTCCTCTATCACTGTTCTAGTGTTATTAAGACTCCTGCACAAAGTCCAGGAATAGGACTTAATAGGAATTATATAATAGGAATTTACCCTTTTTATGACCTCTCGAAGACTATTTGGCATGGATTGGATCAATTTTTTGCAAAACGATCTATCGATTTTGGTCCATTCTTCAACCAAATATTTTCTTAAATCTTGCTTGGTAAATTCCTATTATAGCCCACCCCTTGG
Organism: Trichonephila clavipes; assembly: GCA_019973935.1. Taxonomy (NCBI): domain Eukaryota; kingdom Metazoa; phylum Arthropoda; class Arachnida; order Araneae; family Nephilidae; genus Trichonephila; species Trichonephila clavipes. Next base: position 170,102 of record BMAU01006643.1, read on the forward strand.
CGAAGATTTTTTTTCAAGTCGCGCCAAAATGGCACCAAGGCGCGTTTTTCAAAGTCGCGTCCAGGCAAAAGGGGAAAAACATGGTGCCTTGTCTGAAGAAGCAGGAATGGAAAACATTAAAACTTTATGATTTCATATTTAGCTTCTGAAAATATACTTTTTAAAACTTACAGAACAACAATTCCATGGAAAATTTAGCTTTTCAAAAATAGTAAATGGAGAACATTCCAAAAAAAAGAATAATCAGAAGCGTATGAGATTTTGTTCAAATTATTATTATTTGTACTTACTAACATTTCTTTCTTTTTTTTTGGTTTCATTTGTATGTGTAAGTAAAATATTATGATAAAAATCAATGAATTGGTAGTGTGTCCCAATACTTTTTTGAGTGACTGTATATCCTGTGAAAAATTGGAACTACACATTCATTCATCATTACACTAAATCCAAAGCAATACGGCGCCAATTGCAAACAAAATTCCTTTCATATAAATCTTTGAAAAAATGCACTTAAACATGTAGTCATTCATGTAATTTTTAAATATCTGTTATCTTAACAGCTTGTGTTACTTCATTTGAAACATTCCTTGTACAACAAAAAATTACTTATACGCGCCAAAGCCATTGCAACTAGAATGAGATATTTAAAAACAGAAAGCACAGCATAATATAAAATAACGAAACTTTAAGAGAAACAAATCATTCGTAGTACACACATAAAATCAGTCAAAAAGACTTACTACTATCCAAATATAAAGTATTCAAAAAACTCTATTGACATAATACGGCATTCAGAGGTAAACAAACTAAACTTATTGAAATAAGCACTTCAACTTTCATTCGATCCCTGCAATTATGATGCGTTATACGACCCAAGCATAAAAATTTCGAGGTACCTCTCTAGTTAAAATTTAACTTTAACCTCTCACTATAATTATACTATACTATAATTAAGAAAAGAAATGGAAATTAAATAAGTTAAAATTGCATGAAAATATTTGCGATAAGTTCGATTTATGCGCTAATCTCTCGAAATCGTATGAATAACTGAAAAATCAGATGATTGGTTCGCAGAAACGTCTAAAGACTTTTTGAGGCCCTGGGCCCAGAGAAATCTTAAAATTTTTTGAAATCCTGGACCTTCATGCAAAAGTGGGCCCCACCTAAAAGTGGATAGTATATAGCATGCATTGTCAAATATTCGTACAAACGGTATTTTGAAACAAATAAATGTGCGAGATTCACAATCTCACAAACCGACTCGACCGAAGGCCACATTTCAACTAAATGAGTTGAATGTTTATTTACGATATTAATCGTAGGCCTAGACATGGACAATCGTCATCACATAGTAATACAGTCTTGCCACTTTTGCCAGTTGACATCCCTGTTTTTTGGAGAATATATACGGGAATAACATTTGACCATTAAAATTATCATGATCATGATCTTATTAAGACTGAGTTGAGAATGAAGCCCGGACCCTGCTGATCCATAATTTAAGACGTCTTTACTGGTTCCTAAGCAGGGGCCTAGCTACCACCGTATCAGTCGTATCAATAACACGGAGCCCCCAAGCTACAGGGACCCAACATGTGTAACTACAGTCCCACTAACAGAGTTTTTATACCTAAAAAAGGGCCTCGAAAGAATTTTGATTCAGAGCCCACTCCGAACTAGCTACGCCAGTGCTCCTAAAGCTGTAGTAACATTATTTGAAGAGTAACGAACTTTAATGAATAAGTATCTTATTCCGATCCTGACATTATAATTGAAACCCATAAACCAACCGGGACTGACATAATGTCTACAAGTTATTTTAAGTTTTGAATTAAAAGGGCCGTGTTTTTAAAATAGTTGAATCCAAGCAGAAATAGTTAGCTAAAACACATTAAGATCAAATGACAAAATAAAACCCGCGTTTGTATGCATACTCCGTTCTATGCTAACTTCAGAACAGTGAGCCCCTGTACAGTGGCGTAACGTAACCCCCCCACACACAACCTTCGCATAGAGGGGAGGATCAAGATTCTAGGGGGCCCAAAGCCTGTCTGACGCCAAGTACGTATTTTTGCTTGAATCGTAAACCTGACTTTGCAGTAGGTCTCTAGTACTCTCCTTTTTACCCCTGCCCACTGGCGTACCTAGTGACGAGTGGGCTCTATATCCAAACTCCTTAGATGTCATTTTTGGTGGGCTCTCAACATCTTGCGATTTTTTCTTATACGTTTTGGGACCCTTGAAACTTGGGGACGCCGTATCATTGATACGGTGATAGCTACGCCCCTGCCCTTGCCACTCTATAAGACAGGTTTTGGGTCAAATCAGGACTCAAGCTCTCAATTCGATTGAACGTAGCCATCACGAGCTTCAACTCAACAGCGTCCTGTATCTTTTTTTCGGTTAATTATATGCTTCGAGCTGTCATATCTGTACTCAAATTAAAAATTCTACCAAATATACAAAAAATATTTTGAAACATGAAACGAATCAGTCGAAATCTAGCTGGTATATCCTCTCAACATTCATATCTTATGAACTTTTAATTCCAATGGATTTAACATTTTCCCAGGGTAACTAAACGACGTTCTGTACGAGATTGAAACCACTATTTGACAGAGCCGAATCCATTTATCAAATCTATTATTACGAAGATGCGATCTAAAACTTATTTGAAAGATATTTTCCACTCAGTGCTGAGAAAGAATGTGGACAAATACCTTAAGTTTTAATCTTTTTACCAAATAGTTTCATACGATCTTAAAAATTATTCATAAAAGTGAAAAACTCAAGTTTAATTATCTTAAAAGTTCTACCAAGAGGAAAAATCCTGCTTATGAATGTGGTGTCCCCACCCCATTAGCGTACTAATCGACACATTATTGAATGTTCACCAAAATGATACAGGATTCTATTGGCCCCATAAGGCACAAGACGGTATGTAACTTTTTCGCCATAGTCGTCTTAAGCATTTCGTCTCGCTGAAAAGTATAAGGAAAATACATAAAATACACATGTCAAAAACATAAAATTACACTTTTTTTTATTGATTTTATTCATAAAATTTTATATTAGAGTAATATTTTCAAAGGTAGCCTTCGGAATTCATTAGGTTATAAAGGTTAGGTTAGGTCTGAACTTTGTCCTATATAAATTTTAAAAGCGCGTTTGTAACATATGTAAAAAGTTATTACGCAAAATAAGTTCAGGAAGTTTAAAAATATAGAATATTCATTGCAGATATAATTATAACTTGTTTCATTACAATTAAATTTCACTGATGGGGGGAATTTTTCATTTTTTAAAATGAAAATTACAAAAAGATAGAAGAGAGTAAAGTGTTGGTTTTTTTTTTTATCATATCAACAAATTTTTGATGATTTAAGAAATGACAAGGTGAGTAAAATATGTTAACATAGAGTGAAAAAAAAATATCTGAAAATAGAAAATTTTCCTTATGGATTATAAAAAACATGCTTGTAAAAAAAATTAAGTAGAATAATATTTATTAACTGAAGAAAGAAAATATATAGGATTAACTATAGTAATCATTTGATGGAAGAAAATTCAAAGAAAGAAACTCATTTCATTTTTTGCATAATTTTATTAACCAAAAAGCATATACATATATCAAAAAATATTTTTCTGCTATAAAAGTATAATAAAAAAGATAAAAATATTTTAAAGAGTTTAGTAAAAATTAATCATAGAGTTGCTCAGACATTTTAATTACGTATTCAGCTTGAAGTAGCAATGGTTTGTCGATCATTGCTCCTCGAAAAGTAAAAGCTCCTTTTCCTTCCTTTTGATGCTCTTTAAAAAGTTTTATGAGTTCTCTTGCCCATTCTACTTTCTCAGCGGAAGGAGAGAAAGCTTTTTGGACGACAGGTACTTGAGAAGGATGTATGACTTGTTTCCCCGTAAATCCCATCCGAGCACCTTCCTCACAACTTTTAAGAAGACCTGGCAAATCTTTATAATTGATATGAACCATATCAATTGCCTGTACTTTGAAAGATTTAGCAACAAGAACAAAAAGTTGCCGGGCAGTCAAGAGTTCAGTGGCATCTTCACTTCGAGTTGCGCCAATATCAGCACAAAAATCGTCAGATCCAAATACAAGACCTTCAAATCGAAAAGGACCACTTTTTGCTAAATCAATAGCTTTTTCACAAATTTCTCGCAAATCTAACAAACTTTTAGCACTTTCCACAAAAAACACTAAATTGAGCTTTTTCGAATCAATTGTGCACTTAAAATGAGATTTCATTTTATCCTTAATCCAGCTGATATGATCGGTACTTTCTACTTTGGGTACCATCAGTGTATCAGGATACTTTTTGAAATTAAGAACTGATATCAGATCATCTTCTGCTAAACCGCTGTCAATTGAATTAATTCTGACTGCAAATTCGGTTTTACCAAAATCGAAACTTTCAGCAATTTCTTTAATAATGTTTCGAGCTTCAATTTTTTTGTTAACGGCAACTCCATCTTCACAATCGAGTACAGCGCAATCTACTTTTAAAGTATGAAGTTTGTCTATCTTTTTTCGATCATGGCCTGGAACATACAATATTGCTCTTCTAGGTCTAATAGTATCTATGCCATTGCTAGAATTATTGGAAGCACGAGGAAATGCGGAAATAAACAAAGTCCTACCTTTACTGAATGAAATCCACTGGTTGAAACAGACACGGTAAAACCGATACATTTTAATATTTTTTGATCAATTATAACCTCTAAAATAACTTAAGTTTTTCCCCCTTTTACATTCACATGACACTGAACAATGTCCACAAAGTAATATGGCGTTTATATGACCCTATCGTCTGCTCATGCGCTTGTTTCGGTACCTCCTTTTGCTACGGGGTTCCACTAATGCGCGCAGGAGAACCGCACCCTCTGTATATGGTTTTGGAATGTGTGTGCATTTGGGAGCTAAACAAAATTTTTTCCTGCAAAGCATCCAATTTATTTTTCACCGGTGAATGCATAGATAATTTTTTTACTAGTTCTTTGTGCACAGGAACTTGGAATTTAACTAAGTGAATGCAACTGCTGTGTGTGTAACAAGAACTTCTATATGTTACACAAATCGGTTCAATAGCAGAGCCGTCAGGGACAGACAACATATAATCTCTGACGGATCAGCCGGTGTTACTTTTAACATCTAAGAAGGCTAGGTTTCTCCCGTTTTCTTGCAACAGGTATGAGTTATTTAAACACTGTAAATGGACATTTTGTTGTTAAAAACTTAAAGTATAATGAAACTATATGATTGTTTTTTACTTTGACGGGTTTCCGAAACGATTTAAGGCTTAGTTATGTGGCTGGAGATCGATACATAACCCAAGTAATTAGAATAATGATGGTTAAAACTTATTAAGTGACCTCATTTATGAATTAAATTACCCTTGATATTAATCGCTTCGTGTTTCTGTTTTAAAAACTTGCGTATAAAGTTGACATTTTATCATTTGACAACTAGGCTTATGTATGTATGGGAGTTATAAATGACACTATACATTTGTTTGGAATATATCCATTTAATTCATTATGTTTAAGCTGTCATATGATGAAAATAAATCAATTTCTAATTGTTTTAAAATGCTAGTTTCTTGTTAAATAAGACATCATTGAGTATTTGTTGCTACAGTAATTTCCATTCAAATAACCGTTGTTACCAGTTGATTATTTAAATTCTGTTTTTCGTTGTGCAATATTTTTTTTTTAAAAAATTTATTTTGCTTCTATTAGCTCCCCCGCCCCTTTTACAAAACTAAGAGATTTCATTCTTAACATATTTTATAGAATACTTGTATTGATAACAATTATACTGTTATAAGTATTTAATGGTTCTGAATTTAATGATATTTTATCAATATGTTAAACAAATACACTAAGTAATCATGCCAACTTCTTATCACCTGACTTGATACATTTTTGAATTTTTTTTTATTGAAAATTTTGTTTTTTCGATTAATTTTTTTGTTAAACATTTTAAGCAGTTTCTTGATTGTGTGATGGGTTAATATTAGCTACAGAAAATGTATTTGAAATTTTTTAATTGTAAAATGAGTGAAGGCAATAAAATTGAAATATTGATTAAATTCATTCTGTTATTCATGTTAAGCGAATGCAGTGCTAATTTTCATCTTTCTTCACTTTTTAAAATAATTTTTATGGTAAATTTTATCCCAAGTTATAAGCTCTAATTCTGTAGAATGTAACTTTGGTGTTAATACAACTTCACATTGCAAATACAGCACCAAAGAGAAATATTTCTCTTTCATTTTGTTTTTATTTACCTAATTATAATATGTAATAAGTTGTGTAATTATTCAGTTTAACCAGTGTGCAGTTAGCCAGTGCAATTATCCAGTTTCAAATTTTTAGTTTGCTCATTTATAATGTTGATTAGTTGTTAAACTTCAAATAATCTTTCGAAGGAAAAATTCTTGTTTGCAAAGCAGTCATCACAAAAGGATCTAACTGATAGTGTGAATTTTCATTCGTGTTTTTTCGCTAGTAAAGAACTTTATAAATAAAATGTGTTCTATAATAATTCGTGCTATAATTGTAATTTGTGTGAATTTAAATTGGCATTTATAGCTTTAATTTAATCTTTTAAGGGACTCGGATATTTGAAAAACTTTTATAAGATACACTTAGAATCTTTATAAAATGCACAATAAATGTAAATAAATCTTCAAATAATGAATTCATGAAGTCTTTCAGTCCCTTCAATAGGTAGAAAAATTTGAACATTTTGGGAGAAATTATTGGCCTATGTATTTGAATTATGTTCATTTTACTTGGTGCAATTTACAGTCTAAAATGTTTTTGCTTTTTTTATATTATTTTAAAACTATTATTATGGATTAAAGTTTTCATTCTACTTGATAAATTTTTTTTACCTGTAATAATAGAAGAATGATTGCAATGGAGAATGTAAGTATGATATAATTGAACAGTAATAGGTGATTAAAGAAATAATTTGAATAATAGAACTCATTCAAAAAAGAAAAGATTCAGTTTATCTTCAATGAGGTTATAAGTTCTTAGGGTTATATCAAATATAATCTCTCTTTAATCATTAATATCGGGGATGCTGTAAATCTTTGACAATAAACTGCTGCAAAGGGGTTATAATGTATAAATACTAAAAAGTCTTATTACTAAACTATCTTGATAACTTTTAAGGCACAGATACCAATGAATGAAGTATATAATGTTCCTTGCTGAAAGTGTTTTATTTTACCCCATTTAACATGTATCTAAATTGACATCCTATATTCAAAAAGCACTATCAGTCGCATAGAAGTTATCTTCTTAAAAATATTTTTCTCCCAGTGAGTTAAAAAAAATGTGTTGGAAGTATATGAAACCCAAAACAGATGTGGCATGAAAAATTTTAATACAAGTTTTGAACGAATGGAATGTTTTTTATCGTTAAATGTTTTTTATGTTGTTCTCTCCTAGTGAATTGATTTTGAAAGACCACAATATCATAAGTTTTTGAAAAAAAGTCAATTTGTTAACATTTGATTTTTGTTGTAAGGCAATAAAATTTAGGGGAAATTATAATTTAATAATTCTTTTAAAATCATACTATTCAAAAGTGCATATGATTTATTTATTGTTTTGGGCCCAATACTAGTTTATAATTTTCATTTAATGGTACTTGCGTATTATCATGACAATCGCCAACTCCTTCAGTAACTCTCGATTTCTAATGTGTGGTATGCGTTGAATTGGTAACTAGGTGTTTTGTTTCATATAATGTTGCCAATAGGTTGCGATAATTATGTTCCATTTTTTTCTCATGTTTTCCATATTTGCCAAAAAAAATTGCTAAAGGATACATTTCTACATTTTTTTTTCCTCTCCTTTTTGAAAAGTGACAATCAAATATTTTAACTCAGAATGGAAGCAATATCAGATGCATAAAAAAATGTAAGAATAAAATAGTTTTAAGATGTATGGCTTTAATAGGTAAATGTTCCCTAAGATACCTTCAAGTTTTGTCCCATTGACCATGAACATATCTGAAATGACTGGTGCCTGCCTTACAAAAAAAGCCAATCATTTTGTTTGTCAAGCCATGTTTGTTTTATGAATCTGGTTGATGGTATAATACCCAAGTACCCTATATAAGTATTCACTCTTGAGATTGTTGATGTTTATAATTCTTAGGATGCAGTCTTATTCTAAAGTCTGGCAAGGAAGACCATCACATTAAGCTGATTTAGAATAAAATTTTATTTTGAAAAATTATGCGTTTTACAAAAATGATAAATATTGCTAACAGTGTGTGTAAGAACTCATCTTTCAAGTACATTTTTAAAATTGAATTTTAAATTTGATTAAACAAGGATATGTACAGAAATTTTTGAATGTTGTTGTACTAATTTAATTTCATTAATTCTACAAATTTAAGTTTTATTCATGTAAAACAATTTAAATTTCCTCTACATAATTATTTTAAAGTTCTGTTAAATATATTTTTTTGAGATCTGATTGATTAAATTCAGAAACTTAAAATCACTCCTTTTTTTGTACCTGATAGTTAATTTTTCATTTGTATGATTTTATTAATAATTTAGTATTTTTAATTATTTTTGGTATTTCTCTCAACCTATGGTATGTGAAATTTTTTGAGGTGTATGTAGAAAAAAAAATGACTAAATAAATTGTATACTAATCTTGAGGCTGAGTGGTATTGCATCATACTTCCATGTTACTGGTCCATGATTCAAACCCCGAGCTCTGCAGTGTCAACTCGGCTTTTCAGTGGGTCAATGAACGAGTACCAAGCTTGCTTGAGAACTAAATACAGGGGGTTTCTTGCCAGACTGAGATCACTTGATTGGAACATCTGCTCATGCACCTCAGCCTCCAAGGCCCCAAAACTGAGATAGTCACAGTTGGCTTTTTTGGCCCTCCAATGGACAGTTGTATCTAAGTTAATTTTAAGTTTGTAATGTCTTAACAGTAGATGAGTTGATATCATAATTCTTATTTCACATGTGAATAATATGGAAATCATTGCTTCCTGAATAAAATTTGTTTTAAATTATGTCACAGAATATTCAATTGTACCTGTTTTTCTTTGTCTACTTTTATTACCTCTTAGCTTGTTTTCAAAGTGAAGGGTATCCATTAGTTATATTTTAAAACTTAATTGTGTTATTAACTGGGTACAAATTTTTTGTATAACTGATACAAATAAAAATTTCTTTGTTTTCATTATATCTGTAGATATTAGTAATTATGCATAATAAAAATCTAAAGCAGTGATGATAGGTCAAAGGAGTATACAAGTAAAATGGAAAAAAGAAACTCTCCTGATAATGCGTAGCAAAAATGCATTTTCTTAGTCAAATATCTAAGTATTGCTCTAATGTAAAAGAAAAATGAGTTAAAATGTGTAAAAGAAAAATGATGGTGTAAAATTTTTGTATGTAGTAAAAATTTTGTATGTAGCTACTTTAATTGTTACCTTCAAACATTTATTCTTACTCTCTTTGCTTTTTAGGAACTAACTTAAAACTTCCAAGATGAATGAACTAGATAGTCTTCGTCAAGAGGCTGAAACCCTCAAGAACACAATAAGGGTAAACTGATAATTCTATTTTAGAATTTTCTTTTTGAGACACATTAAATTCAAAAGCACAAAAGTGGTACAAGCCTTTTTTTTTTTTTTCTTGGGGGGGGAAATTAAAACTATAAACTTTCATAACTATACATGTTTTACATTCTTTTAAAAAATGTAGGCATAGCTTAAATAGTTAAAATATTAGACTTCTTTTCTTGTCTCCTGGTTTCTTCCTTGGATTTCATTTTTTTCATACTATTTAATTGACCTTTTATTTTTTTATACATCTTATAGCCAAACAAAGTGTTGATATTTTTTTATATTTTCTGCATATTGATTTCCTGATTACTTCATTTTATACACTGTTATTCAACCAACATTCTCCTATGGTTAATATAGATAAAATGACCACTAAAAAGTTATTTTGAAGTTTAATAATCAGACTTCTGTTAATACACATTTTTTAAAAATCATTATTATGTTGCATACAATTTAAAATTTTATTAGCTGCAGATCTGTATCAAGTTGTATTCAACAATATTAATCATTATATAAAATTTATTGACTTATTTTTGTGTGCCTTCAATATTTTGTGCATTCAAAAAAGTAAGCTGAATAAATTTGTTGAGTAATGCAGGAAATCAAGGTTACATTATAAAGTATTTAGTCTGATTATAAATTTTTTATTATATATGAAGATTAACTTTAGATAAGTGATATATACAGAAAAAATGCAGCTGTGTTATGCAGAAATCAGGGAGAACTGTATATAGACTTTTTTTTGGTATATATTTGTATTTGCTATTTTTTTTATAATGAAACCTTTAAATCTTCACTACTATCCATTGAGCTTTCCTTATTTATTAATATGTGTAAGGTGGAGTGCAAAATGATAAAAACTGCCTTCAATTTTGTAAATAAAAAGTTATTAATATGTTTAAATAAATGTGCTCTCCTTTTTCAACTCTTGACCTGTATTCTCTTTAAGTATCTAAGGAGTTCTGTTCTTTCAAAGTTTATGTATGAAATTAATATATAATTCTTAAAATCTATTCTATTACATGAGAATTATGTTTTAAAAGATAACTTTTTGTTAATATGCTGAAATTTTTAACAATATGTTAGGATGCTCGTAAGGCTGCTTGCGACACCTCTCTGGTCCAAGCCACGGCTAACATGGAACCAGTTGGTAGGATTCAAATGCGAACAAGACGCACCCTTAGAGGCCATTTGGCTAAAATATATGCTATGCACTGGGGATCAGATTCTCGGTAAATGTTTGTTTTTTATATTTTAAGTTTTTATTTATTAGAGATTTAGTACTTGATGCTTATTTATATTCTCTTTAGTTACCTTGTGTCAGCTTCTCAGGATGGAAAATTGATTGTTTGGGATGCTTATACAACAAATAAGGTTTGTATGTTCTTTTTAAAATTGTTCAAAATAAGATGATTTACCTAGTGTAAAGTTTTAAATTTCCCTCCTTTTTTTAGGTTCATGCCATTCCTCTGCGTTCAAGTTGGGTAATGACTTGTGCCTATGCTCCTTCGGGTAGTTACGTTGCCTGTGGTGGTCTCGATAATATATGTTCTATATATAGTCTTAAGACTCGTGAAGGAAATGTGCGTGTTAGTCGCGAACTTCCAGGTCATACAGGTTATTTGTCGTGTTGCCGATTTTTAGACGATAACCAAATTGTTACAAGTTCTGGAGATATGACTTGGTAAGGCTTACATCTTTTTGTTTTATTTCATTGCAGGGTTCATATTGTTTAATTTGTAATTATGCAATACACACATGTACATATATGTTTAAATTGTAAATTATTACAATTATGATTAAAAATACAGAAACTAATTTTTCAATGAACGTCTTTCCTTTTTTTTTTTTTTTTCATGATGCTGTTCTGTTAATTTCTGCAAATTTTTTTGCAACTTTAAATTTGAAAATTAGAGAAGTAATATTTATTCTTTCCAAGTTTTAAAAGATTTCTTGTACTGTACGATGAAACAGAATAAATATTTATGTTAACTGCTTGCATTTAATTTTGTTTATCTCAAGGATTTTGCAAGTTACAGAATGTTATAATTACTAATAAGTATTTTAAGACAGATTTTTTTAAAAAAAATTATGTTGCATTGCTAAAATAATTCTTCATAATTTAAAGAATAGCAGATGTGATTCGTAACTCTTATTTGTTAAAACAAGCCATGTATAATATATTTTTGTTGCGATACTAATATAGTGTGCCTCATAAAGACAATTATTAAAAATTGTATTTTCGTTTATATATTTCATGTTTTTATTGTCTAATGTATATATCTTGAAAAAAAATTTTTGCTTCATTTAACCCCGCATCTTATTTGAGCCATACTCAATTTCATGAGCGATAAGGACATTTAAAACAGGCCTTAAGGTAATGTAATTAAAAAAAAAATTGTGTACCCGTCTGTCAGAGGGTTAAATGAATTCCATGGTATCATTTCTGAACTTGACTTGTGTATATCTGAAGTTAAAATCCTTGGTGGATTTTCTAATCTAAGTGTTGTAACATCTTTGTTGGAAGCATCTAAAACTCGAAGTGTGAAGAATATTGTGTCATCTAGTGCCTGCTGTGTGAAACAAGCTGTTGAAAGGAAACTGAACAGACATTAAACGAGAATTGTTGAAAGCAAACTGAACACACTAGAAACAAGAACTGTTGAAAGCAAACGTTGCAGACTTAAAATGAAACAAGACAAGCTAGTGAGTGGGATGCGATGTAGCAATTTGGTAAAAAATAGTTTGAAAAATAATTTTAAAAAAAGAAACTTTAAACTTCAAGGCTGTCAAAGTGAAGAGAAAAAAAACCCTGAGGAGATACTTGGCGTAGAGATTTAACATTAGAGAGAAATAAATTTTTTGTTTATTACAACATTTGGCCGTGACGATTCATTTATGGAACATGTTACGCTGTGTCACAGTGTCATTCAGGTTTAAAAAACTGTACTTATGAAATATAACTATTTATATATATTTCATTTAATTTTAAGCTTATCAGTTACTAGCAATGAGATACAGCAAAACTGTGGTTTTTATTTTCAGTCATCTATATATATATTTTCAAGTATGGAAAATCAAAGGAAGCATTTCTGATGTATAATATTGTATCTTTAAGAAGCAACAATGCCAAAGTTACTGTAGTTCGTAGATGGTTTAAAGCTGTTAATTATCACTTGGAAGATAAATAATGTAGTAAAATAATATAAAACAAATTCTGTTGTGGATCTGCCAAAGTTACTTTTAAAATGTTTTAAAGGACTACATTAATCTAATACTTGGAAAAAGTTGGAATTATTTTTAAAATTTTGTTAGAAGAATGTTATTATAACAATATTTTTAATTTTATTTGCATTTGTAAATTTTAATATTTTGTTTCTAGTGCTCTATGGGACATAGAAACTGGGCAACAGTGTACTTCTTTCACTGGCCATACTGGTGATGTTATGTCATTATCATTATCACCAAATATGCGAACATTTGTGTCGGGTGCCTGTGATGCTTCAGCAAAGGTATAGTGTATAATGATTTTTTTTTAAAATTCTAATTTTATTTGTTATTACTGATATTTTTATGTTAATGTTGACTTTTTTTAAAAAATAAATTTGAAACAATATAAAAACTTTCAAAAGTTTCACTTTTTTAAAAAATTGTGTTTAAGTGTTATTCTTTGATGTGGGCAAGGAAACTTGCTGAGGGTTTTTACTTTGTGCTATTCTTGAATCACTGAGTGATTTAGTTTTCTTTCTTTTGTTCATATATTGTTAGCGTTATACTGACATGTAATTTACTTTGTTAGCTCTGGGATATTCGAGATGGTATGTGTAAACAAACGTTCCCTGGCCACGAGTCTGATATCAATGCTGTAACAGTAAGTATATAAATTTTTTGATACTCTAGATTTAGCTAAAGTAACAGTTATCATTTTAAATTTTACTAGATGAGAAATTTAAAATAGCATTAAGTTTTTAACCACTTGCACTGCAAAAAAAATCACTGCGTGTACTGTAACAGTTCAGTATAACTCGCTGGGAGGCGTCACACTGTGTGCAATGCCTCAGAGAAATTGGAAAAAGATTTATACTTTCTAAACTAATTTATTGTTAATCTAAAACTATTTATAGTCGGTTTCGGAGTTGAAAAATTATTTCATCAAAGTCACTATCACTACCATCGTGTTTTCTTTTTCTGTTTGTCAAAATGATGTCGTTAACGTCACTTTTGCTTTCCATTTCAGAATGTAGGTTAAATATTTATAACTGTACACTATGCAGTGCACTGATGATCTGTACTCAGAACAATTCCACCTGTTTTCTCAAAATGAATAAATATGAAAATTTTTATTTGGCTGAGGGAAAAAGAAATTTTCCAAATATTTGATGAAAGTAAAATGCATCTTTGCGAGTGTATTATGAAATACAGTCGGATCTCTATTTAATGAAGTTGTCGAGTTCTGAAAAAAAAAAGGTTCACTATATGAAAAACTCATTAAATAGAAATTAATTTTCCATATGTATTATGTTCTTGGTTCCAGGGAAAAGTTTGTCAAATAGATATTTGCAAAATAGAGGTCTTACTGTATTTCAATAAGGAATGCAAATGGTACTAATGTGAATATTATCAAGTGATATTTTTATGAGTAGGTATTTTTTATTTACTGTTCTGAGATGTTAAATGTACAGAATTTTTGTCATCTGTACTATTGTTATTTCAATGGGTGACATTAATAAGCAATCAACATAAAATAAAATTTAGAGCTGTGTTTAATAAAGGTATTTTTATCATCCCATTTAACCCTTTTGCATTGGTGCATTTTTGTTTGACATTTCTTCAGACTATAGTAGAAATTAATGAAATCATCCTTTAGTATAGGGGGTTTGCACCACTGAGCTTAATTACCAAATAATAATACATGCACTCATAAAAAAAAATTTAGTCCCTAACATTATTTTTTGTACCAAGATTATTACATTTGTCACATACATTAAAACTATTATTTAATCTTTTCCCTTTAATTGATATGGAAATATAGTTAAAATATTTGTGTAGCTTGAGCAATAATGTTTAAATGTACTATTTAAATTATTCTAAAGTTTTAATTGATATAATAAGTTGATTTATTTACAAATAAAATATGTCAGACTATTTAAGAGAAATTTAAATTGAACTAAAGACTTGGGTGTGGAAATTTCAAAGTACTCTGGGAAATTATTTCCTATATTATGCATTGCATACAATAAGCGTAAAATTTTGTTTCTTAGCTTGGTTTGTGAGCAAACTATACACAACTGTGAATAGAACAAATTATGCCTTTTACACTCTTTGTTTCATATTAAGGGTAGGAAAATACCTCCTAAGAATCACTGTTACAGATTTGTCAACTGCTTTTCTGAATAATTTTTTAACTAAAAAAAATTTACTCAATTTCATTTTAAATTGAAGGTGCAGCATTTGGATACCTTTTTTTTTTTTTTGTCAGAGACTGCAATATTGTTATATTCATAACCCTCAAAATAATTTTTTATACCATGTGATTGATTTTTAAAAATATTAATGGTATCATAACTGCATCTTCTAAGGCAGTGGTCCCTAACTCTCAGGCCCCAGTCGGTGGATCAGGTTGTATCAAGCCGCACTAGGAACATTAAATTGTTTCCATTTTATTTACTGTGGTGTATTTCTCTCAGTTTTTTGCGACCTTTTATGGAAATCGCTTTCTTTTCATTTTTAGTTCAACAGTATCGTATTCTGAAGGCATATTAAGTACAATTAAATTAAAAATTTTAAACCAAAACGATAAATATAAACTATGTCTCCTGCTCGAAGAACCACAGTAAAATGGTCACATTGATCCATCCATGGTGACACACGTTGATCCATCCATGGTGATAAAAGGATTTGTTAGCATACTCCTAAAGTACTCTTGTTACGAGTGATAGGGATTTGAAAAAATGTTTCATATATAAACTATACCCTTTCTCTTAAATGAATGCTCATCAGTGTTTTTTACACAACTTTTTCTTCACTGTACCTGTCACTGCTAAATATTTCTGTCTGTCCCACTGTTTCAGAAACTCGATATGTAGTTTATATATTTTTATCCTGAAATATAGTGTATATTTTGGTTTGAACATAAAAAGTCAAGCTGTCCTTTTCAATATAAAAAGGGAATTCATTTATGCAAATATTTTCAAGGATGTAGGTTATTTTAAATTTATTTTTCAGATTTTCCGCAGATTTTAGTTTCCCAGTTTTTTAGCTTTCTTGTTTGAGGAGAATTGCAACAAAATTTAATGTTTAACTTATCTCTAGGCTTAATTTTACTGCCAGAGTACCAATGTATTCATTTTCAAATCAGGATTGTCCCCATCAGTATTATCTTTGTATAAAACATTTTTACATTCACAATACTTAAATCTAAAAATTTGGCTTAAAAGTTAGAGTACTTGTTTTAATATTCAGCAAAACTTGTTCCTATTTTTTCTTAAAGAAATCTTAGCATTTGCTATGAGTTTGTTTTATGTTCTCCATTAAATATATGGGAATGAAAATACTCAACTGCTTGTCCAAAATGAAGTATCTTGGGTGGAACTCTTTTTCTGTTGAAAAATGTGCTCTGGAATCACCAGAAATATCACTTTCTCTTTTGAAAATGAATCATTACTTTTATCTGTCTTTAACTGGTACTTTTAAAAAGAGAGTATTCATCTTCTGATATATAAAGCTTTTTTGCTATAATTATTTGGAATCAATGTTTTCCAAAATAAAAAGGGAAATACTTGAAATGTATCTTGAGTGCAGCACAAATTGTAGTAGCTTTGATGGTGAAATCTTGAAAGACTTGCACACACATAATAGTGAAGGAAAAACTTGATAAAACATTTATTTCAACTTTGATCTTGGTTGATTGTTTATTAAAATATGAATATTTTGATAATGTAAATAAAAAAAATGCAACTAACGTAAATTTTTTTTATAGTAATTGTGTTTAAATATATGTTATACTTAATTTTTCAGTGTACTTAAATTCAATTTTACAAATTTATTATAGTTCTTTCCAAATGGATATGCATTTGCCACAGGCTCTGATGATGCCACTTGCAGGTTATTTGACATAAGAGCTGATCAAGAACTAGCAATGTATTCGCATGATAATATTATTTGTGGAATAACATCTGTTGCTTTCTCCAAAAGTGGAAGATTATTGCTTGCTGGCTATGATGATTTTAATTGCAATGTTTGGGATTCTATGAAAGCTGAACGTGCTGGTAAGTTAGTTATTGAATAGTTTTTTCCTCTATAACATTCTCCTTTCCCTTGAACCCAATTTTTAAAAATGTAAAAACTAGATATTTGGCATATTTTTAGTTTATTTAATGTTTTTACCAACTTTAATAAATTCTAATTTTGAAATAAATTTGGTTGAAATACAACTTTTTTTATTTCACTTAATGTCTTTAACTGAAAATACTTAATACAAATTAAGTGTATGCAAATGCTTTTTATTAATAATGTAACACAATATTGTCGTTTATTAAAGTTGTGATTCCTTTAAATATTATTTTACTATGCGAGGGGATGGTTATAGAATGGATATTTCATGAAAATAGGCTTCTATAAATTTTTGTTACGGAAGTTTCCAATACTAAATGCTAACTTAAGTTTGCCTATGATTAATTTAGAACTGTAAAGAGGATTAAGTGTCAGAGAGAAAATGATCAAACAACTTGCAGGATACTACTATTGGTTATTGATTAAATCTGGATGTATGTGTGCGTGTTATCTTATTGTAGCTAAGCATAACTGAGTGCTTGTAGATTAAATTCATTGTTGGAAACTAATACAATTAGTTTTCTTGTTCTTCATTTCACCTTCTCATTTTTATTTGATGCCTGTAACATGATTGTGAAGAAACCATTCAGCAAATGTGATTATTGTTCTAAAATGAGCTTATATTTGGCAAGAGGATTGAATCAAAAAGTAGCTAATTTACAAAATGTTTCAAAAAGTATGATTTTAAAATTGGTATGATTTTTTTTTTAGTTTATAAGAACACACACTGCAAAAATTCAAAAATTTTGCAGAAAATATTGTAATACTCATTTTTTTCTGAACAATTCTTAAAACACTTAGTTTTTGATCAAAAAGAACATTTTAAAAGTATTCAGTATTTAAATAATATGCATAATATAAAAAGTATAAACTAAGTACAAAATAGTTCTGATGGGTCTTCATGAATTACTATTAAATTCAGTCTTATTATTTATTCACCACTAGTGGCGTAATATAAAATGATAAATTGGATTGTGTTGCATGAAATACTATTAAAATGAATTCCTTGACGTACAGTGTTTTAATTACAATAATATGCTTTTGATATTGAAAATTAATAAACAAGAGAATTTTCATTTTTGAATTAAGTTATTCAAAAGCTATTGTTATAAAATAATTTTAAAATTATTAGAAAGGAATACAACTAAATGTGTCTTTTAAGGATTATATATATATTTTTTTAAATTCATTTTTGATTGATGTGATACCTTCTCTCTAATGAAGCATTTTAAAAGTATTTATATTTAGAATCATATGAAAATTTGAAAACATTCACTTTTTTTATTGTATGTGCTACCCATGGGATTGTTGTAAAAAAAAAAATTTAAATATTTTCAAATGTATATGAATACTTTGTGTATATATAATAAGTATTTGAGGACACAACTTTAACAAGCCATTACTATCAGATTTGTAGTACGCTAGGACATCCAGTATCAATTGGGATGGATAAAGTATTTAGTTTTTTACAAAATCTAAAAGAATTGTGTGATTTAGCTTAAACATTAACTGAACAAGCTGCTGTATCTTTAAAAGCTCTGGTTCCCTCAGATATGAACATTAATCACCTGCACTGCATGAAACTTACAGAACTCTGTATTAAAACAGGTGATTGCAAGCCATTAAGTGTTTGATTCCTTAAAGAAATCAGGATAAGATTTATAACTAATTAATTATTTTTATTCTAAACTTATTAGTTTTTGACTAATGTAGTCAAAATAATTTTTTGAAGAGTATAACAATGCATAGATTGGTGATAAAATTACACAAATTTAAATACTCAACTTGTTTCCAAATTTGAAGCAAATTAATTTACAATTACACTGTAAAATTGGAAATGATATTCTATTTTAGAGTACAGACAGTTGTACTTAACACAGTGTAATCAGAAACTATAGTCTTGTAAATAATATCACTGGATGTGCAATGCATGCATGTCATTTTTATTTTTCTGATAATTATCTGCGATTTTGTGACAAAAGTATTTTGACAAGCATGTCACATTTTTTTAGCACATGTGATTAAGACAAAATATGAACTGGAAAATCTACAGGATTCCATCACATCTATGATGGTCATAAAAGTGTTGAGCTGCATGTGTGTGCACCATGTCATGATGTGTTACTTCTCATAGGGGCTTAATGTTGTTTATATTGAAATCCTGGGCATGGTTGTCAGTACCTAGATCCAGGAGTTAGTGGCTGAGAATTAGCTTGTGACCACAAAATGTGGCGTCTAAGCCAGTGGCATAACGTAGAATATTAGGGCCCCAAGACAGATTGTACAAGAATATGTACTTGGTGTAAGTTGGGTCCCCTAGAATCATGCCCCTCCCCCACAATGCGGGGGTTTCAGGGTGTACGTTATGCCACTGGTCTTGGTTCTCCATACTTGAATTTCCTGTACTACTGAGACATCTGTAAAATAGACTGGCGAGCAGACATATAGAAGAGATTGATGGAAGCTGTCATTAAGGGCATTCTAGTCAATAAGAATAAAGATGTCACATCTAGTCATTTTTGAAACTGTCATTGAAGTTGAAGGCAGTTTTATTGAATAAGATTTGGCTGCTTTTTTCAGTAAGACTTGGTTAAAAATATGAATATATCAAACTCTGTCGAATACCAGATGCAGAATCATTTTGCTGTCGAGTATCTCTTGCATCCTGTGTATATTATTATTTTTTAGCTTCATTGCTGAGTTTTTTTATTCATTTACTCAATTATACGAGGGCTAATTTTTAAGTAAGGTTCATTGGCGCGTATAGTTCGCTCGTACGCTGCAACGAGTCTCTGTGTCACTGGCCAGAATCCTTTGCGAGCACACTTGTGCCCTTTCCAGCTCTGTAGCAGTCATGTAAGCTTCGCTCTGTGTCTTAAAAATGTTTAAGGTGATTGAATTGCCCGCCAAGTGTGAGATAGGTCTGTTATCCATTTTTTGATTGCTAGAAACATGTCGGCTGCAGACATTCAACGCCACGTAACCAAAGTTTATGTCACTGAAGTAATAAGTGATAGCCAAGTTTTAATATGGGTCAGGATGTTTAAATATGGGTGAACAGACGTCTACGACGAAGAATGCTCGGGGCAACCCTCTGTAATCGCTGTTGATTTGATGCAAGCAGTTGGATCTGTGGGGCAAGCAAGACTATGTTTGAGGTACCTTTTCTGGTACCTCAAACGCAGTCTTGGTGGGAAATGCTTAAGTAACAGCAAAGAAGGGAAAGCGGCCGTGAACTCTTGCTGTCCGACCAGGTGGCAGACTATTTTGAAGAGGGTTTTCAAAACTTAGTTCTAAGGTATGACAAGTGCATTAATAAGCTCGGTAACTGTGTTAAAAATAGGTAAAAATATATACAATCCTAAAATAAAGGTCCTTTTAAACAAAATATCGTCATTCTTTTTTAAAAAACAAATGGACCTTATTTAAAAAACAGCCCACGTATAATCAAGGTTTCTATTATTTACAATCCCCCCTCCCATTATATAAATTTGTCATAATTTATAATGTATTATCTTGAAGAACTATATTAAATCTTTTTAATGATATGTTAGTTTAGAATAAAGATAATTTAATATATTTTTTAATTTTTACAATTTAAGATTTAAGTGTTATAATTCAGTTGTATGAAATAAGTGAATATTTTTAAAATTTCAAGATTTTTTTTTCTTCATTATTTAAATGCATAATCAAAACTCAATGCATTTCCTATTATATGTACACCCAACTTTTTTGCTCTTGGTTTTGAAATATCACATTTCTCTAGAAAAGAACTCTTCTTTGTGTCTGTAACCAAAAACATGTATACAAATTAGGATTGCTGATTGATTAATTTTGTCTTTCCTTTTTGCATAATAATCTACTGTTAGTTTAATGTACTAGGGTAAACTTGGTGCAAATATGCAACATATTTCTACCCCTTAATACTGACCAAATTGTAAAACAAATTCTAAAGATTTAATTAGCTGGATACTAAAATTTATCTAAAGAACTAAAAAAAAATCCTTAATTAAGAATGACATTCTGATTTTTTTTTTAAAAAAAAAGGTTTAACCCTCTCATTGCGTAGTGCTACGTCTACTACGTGTACTTTGCCCATGGAAATCACGGGAAGCGGAGCAAAAGGGTTAATGCTGCAAAATGCTTCAAGAAGCTATTCATTTACTCCAAACATAATTATTAGACTAATTTTCATTCAATTCAAGCATAGTGAATGTGAAAGATTGTCTATATACTGAAGACAGCAATTTCAATTATCTGTGTAAACAAATGCTTTCATGATTTACAAGTAGCAAAGAAAAATGTATATATTTATAATATATATATATTTCTAGTATTTTTTTATTAACATCTTATCATTTTTTTACATAATGTAAAAATAACTTGATTTTTCATCACTTTTTTACACGTTTTCAAATTTAAGTTTTTTCTTTTGCAGTTTCTGGATAATGTGGAGTAATCCAACCTTAACTATATGATTTTTTTTCTTTCTTTACATGATTTTTCAAAAGAAATCTATTGTTTAAAAAAGGGGAAAGAGAATTTGTATTCAGTAAGATATAATTGTTTTAAGCCATAACTTTAAACTTTTGAATTGTTAAGTTTTTTATTTGTTGCACAAAGATGCTACATGAAGGATTGTTACTATAAAATTTCTTTTAATTAAAGAACATTTTATTAAAATGTCTTTTCTTGTTTTATTCCCCCAAATTTTTTAAATAGTTCTCATTCATTAAAGAGGTTTTTTTTTATGTATGATATTGGAAATCTCCAAAAGATTAAATCAGTGTTAAAAAGTAGAAATACTGTTTTTTTTCTTTGAAGGATATAAAGTTCTTAATATTAAAGCATATATCACACATGGGTTCCATAGTCAATTTTAAGTGAAATATATAAAAGAAAATAAATATTGCTAAGGAAAAGTATTTAACTGCAGCTTCAAGAACATAAATAAAAACTTTCCACACTGGATGAGTGGTTAAAAATAATTTGTGTTGGCTGTATGTTGCAATAATGAAGTAAAGGGAATTCTGTAGCTTTTAAATTTAATGGAAATTTCATGAACTAGTTATTTTTATATGCATTCAAATTAAATCTTATTTTATGTTTTAGGTGTTCTGGCTGGTCATGACAATAGAGTAAGTTGTCTTGGAGTAACTGAAGATGGCATGGCAGTTGCCACTGGATCCTGGGACAGCTTCCTCAAAATCTGGAATTGATGCTGAAACAAAACATATTTCCTGGACCAGTTATTTGTTGTTTACACATGAACACAGTAGTGTCGCTTCCTGGCCTTCTTTTGTAACTTTACATCTAGCACATATTGAACCTGAGTATGTGTCGTGAAGAAATTTACATTCGTATGTGTGATTTGGCGTTCATATTCAGACGTGCATGTTTATATCTATATCTGTGAGTGAGTGATCTAAATCAAATATCCTTCTTTGATTTTCTCTCATGCTGAATTATACAGCTCTGTCTAGTCATACTCTGTCGCAAACTGCCTG
The DNA here is from genome assembly GCA_019973935.1 of Trichonephila clavipes. NCBI lineage: Eukaryota > Metazoa > Arthropoda > Arachnida > Araneae > Nephilidae > Trichonephila > Trichonephila clavipes. Next base: position 192,581 of record BMAU01006643.1, read on the forward strand.
AAGCACAGTCGCTCAGTGCACGGTGCTTGCTGTCTTTTGCTTGCATAGTATTCACTTGACAGTTATATTAACTTATTGCCCAGGTTATGCTGTACTTTAATTGTAGCTTCTTAGGTATTTGCATATAGAATCAAGTTTTTCTTCGACTTGGTTCAGAAAGGGTAAATGTGTTGGCTGGACGGAGGGGCCAGACTGAGCCCCGGCTGGTCCCTTGTTCACCTAACACATTCCATTGTTTATAAAGAAAACTCAATTAAAAGTTGATTCTATATGCACACATTCTGCATGTCTTTTAATTTGTGACAGAAACAATTACTACAGGACATGCAACTATTTGTATCAAATTCTATTCCAGGCTTTAATAAATGTATTGTTGTAAACTTTTTTTTATGTGAAATCAGTTCTGTTTCTGAGTGCTAGATGTGGATTCCATTTGTAAATAATGTGAATTCGTTATTCGTGGTCAAATCACATGGATAACCTAGGTCATGACTATTTAAACTAATATAAAACCTGTGTTGCCTGATGTTAAAGGCAGATCCCTATTGCACAGTTTCACTCCTCTTGGGACCATTAAGATGATGTGGAACTTGCCCAAATAATCACTGCTAAAGTCAAGTTGGACTCATCAACTTGCAGACCATGAAGTCTGTAACTGCCAATGCAGTGGTAAGAAAGTTCACATATGAATAAAAAAATAGACAAGCAGGATAAATGGTTATACAAGGACTCTTGTGCATTGAAAATGTGCACACACCCACATTCTATAGGGTCAGGCTCTGAATGCTTTTATGTTAACAAATTAACTATCCAGGTGTAGACATGACATTGATGTGGAGTGGGTTCTTTCTTTTGCAATTTTCCTACAGTAGTAGTTTTGTATTATATAATATCCAGCTGCATCTGCCAAAGAGAACTGCACTGGCTGTCAACCAACACACTAAGAGGCAAGGGGTAACCTAACAGGGAAAAAGTTTCTTGTCTACTACAAAACTTGTACATTTCAAGAGGTCCCCTCTACTCTGGTGTAGTTGAAACTCTAATCAGAGCCTTACTGACAGGATGCTGCTGCTCTCATTTAATATACTTTTGGTGCATATGTAATTTCCAATGTGACTGCACTTTCAAGTGACCCATCACAAAATAATGGTGTTTCTTTCTTGGCTGCTCTTATTAACAAACAAACAAAAAATGTCTATCTTGCTTTTTTCTTCTTAACAATGGAAAGGAACTACTTTGTAGGCTCCTATGTTTATATAAGTAGATGTAGTTAAAAATTGTAGCAGCCATTGTCAATTTCAAATTTTACTTAATTGTTTTGTTCTTGTTGTTGTGCTCCCATTAGCCAATTAGCATCTAGCTCAGAGCATGCAACCTCTTGTGTGTATAGTATTAACTCCTTGTGGTGTCATTTCGCAGCTCTCAATGAGAGCAGCCCTTGGAAATACTGTTCTCTGATATATTGGAAAAGTTATTTCCCTGTTCATACATATTGGAATCTTCCTGTGTACAAATGAGCTGTGCATGTCAGCTTCATTTTATTTTCGCCATTGTCAGTGTGAGAGTCAAATTTGAGTCTAGTTGTGTTTTGTCAGTTATAAAATCGTATGTAATTTAAATTGGTGAATAAAGCTGTTTATCTTTAAATTGGATTTTCTTTTATATCTAAGTAACATATATACCTATATTTACAATATTTCTAATAATAGTACAAAATATATATGTACTATAAAGAATAAAAATTTTCTTCTGTAAAATTATCAATTTAGGTGTGGTATTGGCCAAGTTTGTGAATGAGTTAATGTTGAGCTAATAAAAATGAACAAAATATTAGAATTGTACAGGCATATCAAATAAATTATTTGCAAATACAACCATAATTATCACTAAAAGTTTATATAGAAAATTCTTGATTAAAGAAATGAGAAAAAGGAAACATTCCTGAAAATTTTTCAAAAATAGCAAATTAATAGATATTGATTATAAGCCCTTTTCTCTGTTTTACATGGTATGTGATTTCTTTCCAAATACATCCTAAGAGTAAATATAATGCACATAAACAAATGCATCGTGCAGTTTTATAAAAGATATTGCAAATTAAAGATCTCAGATGTTTGGATTACTGGCCAGTATCAAACAGAACAAAAGTATAAAATCTGAGTTGGGCATTTTGTATGTTATTGTTAGAACTGATCAATTGGGAAGTATTTTAACCATCATAATTCTTATAATCCAGAACATGTAATATTGGTGGTACAAATAAAGTTAGGGATTGCATGTAGTGATTAATTAGCCCTGAATGATTCTCATTTTGCAAAATTTGATTTTTTTAACCCTATAGAATATCAAAGTTAATATAAGAAGGCAAATCTCATTTTTTTGGATGATTTTTTTTAGGTCTGAAAATGGGCAAAAACATAATTAAGACAATTTTGTTTCTTACAAAGTTATAATTTTATAATAAAAAATTTTTCCTTAAATTTTTTCATACACCTTTTACTAAGACTACTACTACTGTAAGACATTTACTTCATATCATAATTGCAGCAATGTTTTTATACTGAGACTGGCATTAATATTAAAAAGGCAAACCACTCAATTTTTCTATTCTGTTAAGCTGGAATCAATTTTAGTTGATTAACTTTTATGATCACTTTGTAGATTGCAATATTCTGCTATTATGAGATGTGACCATTTAATGAATGTTTAATTATGTTTTGATTAAGTTTTTTCAACTTGCGATATGAAGGAATCTGCTGTAGATGTCTAAGAAAGGGTATGACTTTCATCAATCTATTTTTAAAGACAATTTTTTTTAATCCTTGTTGATAAAAGTAGCATTTGAAAATCAATTTTAAAGTTTTCACAAATAAATCCATAACTTTTCCATAAAATTTTTGATCTACTTAATTCTTTGGAATTTCACTCGTTCATACTGCTCTCCTTTTAATTCCATACTCGAACGCTGGAATCCCAAGAACCAGTTACAACAGCCATGCCGTTGTCTGGCATGCTCAGAGAAGTCACTCGATTTTCGTGACCTGTCAGACAACCTGCAAAATACAAAATATTCGATTTGCCACTGCTAGATTAGAAAAACATAAAAATCTCAGCAACGTTTATTTTTAAACGGATAAGTGTTAAAATTTTAAGTAAACTTTTTTTGGAACTAGTTTGATATCACAGGGCAAAAGGAATAACGCCAAGCAGCACTTGTTGCTGGAATGGAATCCAAGATGGCGGCATAGCGGTGATACACAATAATTTTAAAGAATTGTTTGGAAATCCATCGAAATGTATTTCAAATGAAGGAAATAGGAAGAGATTGAGAATAACCAAGACCAATCAATAAATAATGAATATCAATATAATATAAAAGTAACGTGAATCTAATTATACAACCTGTGGCCAGAAAGTTCGGGGAATGAGCCTGTAGAAGTCGCTGCTGTACTAGTAGAATATCAACGCGCCAAGCGTGGTGAAGGTTAATATATGTTTGTAATAGACAAGGCTCTAAGTGCGTTTATTCCCTATTTAACGCCGAGCGCGAAAGGTTTATTGTGGATTGTCGCGGTGTACTAAATGGATCAGAGAATAAATAAACATGTTTTGTTTCTAACTTGGGAAATCAGCAAAAGAAACTCACGAAATGCCCAAAGTTTATAAAGATGAAACCATCACATCAAAGAGTTTGTGAAGGGTGGACCAGCCTGGAATACGCCCCCCGAGCCGACAGGCCAAAAACTACACGCAAACCGGAAAACATTGAAAAAGTAAGCAGCTTGTGGAAGACGATCATTGTCTGACAAAGCGAATGATTGCGGAGGAACTGGGAATCGACACAGAAAGTGTTCGCCTCATACTCATTGAGGATTTGGGAAAACGAAAACTCTTCACGATAATGCTCGGCCACACACCGCCTTGGTTGTACGGCATTTCCTGGCCGCGAATGGAGTTGTGGCACTTGATCACCCCCTTATTCACCTGATTTGGCACCTGTAGACTTCTTCCTCTTCTCCAGATTTAAGTCAGCCCTGAAGGAAAAGAGATTTACGGACATCACCGACATTCAAAGCAACGTGACAGCCGAGCTGTACCATCCATGGAGATTATTTTGAAGGACAGTAAATTGTATTTGATGCTGTACAATACTGTATTTGAAATAAAAATTCATTTACCGAACTTTCTGGCCACAGGTTGTATAATATTTAATAGTAATTTTTTTTTATAATATTTCATACAGGATGATTTAATATAATTACTATATATAATAATCGCATTGTAATAAAATAAAAATGCATAAGAATACTCGTATTACATATTAATTATATATAAATAACGAATATTATATGATTATTACATATAGTAATAATTGTATTTCATTGTTAATAAAATAATTACATAATATATATTAAAATTAATGAATATCAATTACAAAGTACTGAAAACTTGAAATATTCTAAAAACTGCAAGTTCCTTTAACAAATTTCATCGAACAAGGAACGTTCAAGAAAAGTTTTTAAAACGTAAAATAAAGCGAAAATAAACGATTTATTGCGAAGCGTAACACTCATTCTTTTTAAAAAAATATCCTTTTACTTACCCATATTAGAAATATCCATATTCGAAAAAAGCGTAAAATAAAACATAAGACGGAAATAATAGAACAATTACACTGAAAATGGTTAAATTATTAAACAAATCGCATGAAATTAATAGGGTTAACGCGGGAAAAAAAACAAGATATTTCTAATATGCGTTATCCACATGGCCAGACGATAAAAATATCAAGGTAACCATATTGTAATGTTGTCGCCCATCTGGGCGAACATAAACAACAATTTGGCATGTGCCCCGTGATATCAATCTCGCACTTATTTTTTAGTACAGTTAAACTATTGGCCATTTTCGTAAAATTTCGAGGTGTCCGCGGTAGACTAGTGGTTATGGGCACGAACTCACGGCCGACGTGTCATGAGTTCGAATCCTAGTGCTATTGAAGATCCCCCGTGTTAAAGAGCTGTTGCATATATAAATCTCAAGGTTTAAAGCTCTCCCGTTAGCTTGTGATGTGGTAGTTAGGATAGGAGTGTACCAGCTCAAGTGTCGTCGTCGTCACTTGACCGTGGTTCAAAATTATGAAGTCCGTCGCCAATAGCCTTTGGGTTGCTTTATAGTACGACGCCAATAAGCCCATTCATTAATTCAAAAGTAAATTCCTTACCCCCCTTAAATTTTATGTAATTTTTTATTTTTAATGTTAAGTTTACTTTCGTTTATTGTATTGTGTTTTTTTAAATATGAAAACATGCCGTGTGTGTGTTGAAGTTATCATTGATTCTGCTTTAGAAATGGAAGTTATGTTCTGGTTAAATTATGAGGCGAGAGTTACATTTTTTCAATATTTATCTTGGTGGAATTTTCAATCGTTGATAAAATACATTTTAAAGCGCTCAATTGAGCTGAAATTCTATATACATGATTATTTTGGATGACAATACAATACACATGATTATAATTAATAAAAATTGATTAAAACTAATTATTTAAAGAATTACAAATACAGCCACGTTGGCGACTTGTTTCAAAACTTGAAAATGTTTCTTTTTTTTACGTTTTACAGCATTCAGTTGAACTGAAATTTTGTATACACGATTGTTTTGGATAACAATACGATATTTTAATGATAATGAATAAAAATTAATTGCCACTTAATGTTGTGATTCTGTCCAATGTATATACATATTCATATTAATTGCAACTATTTAATAAAAAGTGGCTAAAATTAAATCTTTCTTTGTTGATCTAAGTATTAGTTGACTTAAAAAAATTACTTGTTTTTTAATGCTAAGATTTGGATAGTCCTACATTACTATGGAATACCTAGTGAAGCGAGTGGGTAACGTCTAGTGTAAAATAAATATCAGAAAGTACTAGTTGTAAACTAGAGTGTCCCCACCTCTATTTGAAAAGAAGGAAGGAAGAGGAGATTCAAATTAAAAGTTAGGACCATATTTTTTGGCATTATGTTAAAACAATCATGAATTTTAAAATAGCTTAATTTATATGTTTAGTTATTTTTCAGTTCCTACTATTAGTTCATTATTTTCCTATATCTTGTTCAAATTTTCAATCGTTAATAAAATACATTTCGAAGCGCTCAATTGACCTGAAATTTTATATCCACGATCTTGGATGACAATACGGTAATTTAATTATAATTAATAAAAAATAATTGATTGATACAGCCACGCAGGCATCGTTTTTGGCGACTTGTGTCAAAATTTGAAAAGGTTTTTTTTTCTTACATTTTAAGCACTCATTTGAACTGAAATTTTTTATACACGATTGTTTTGGGTGGCAATACGATAATTTAATTATAATTAATTGACTGAAACAAATTCTGCAAAAAAGTAAAGATACTGTCACGTTGGCTTCATTTTTATCGACTTGGGTCAAAACTTAAAATTTTTTTTTTTTGCTCACGTTTTAAGCATTCAGTTGAACGGAGATTTTATATACACGATTGTTTTGGATGATAATACGATACTTAATGATAATTAATAAAAATTAATTGCCACTTAATATTGTTTATTCTGTCCTATGTATTTACATATTTATATTAATTGTAATTTTTTGATAAAAAGTAAAATAAAATTTTTTGGAAAATTCCTATTATAACCCACCCCTTGGCGGAGATTTTTTTCAAGTCGCGCCAAAATGGCGCCAAGGCGCTTTTTTCAAAGTCGCGTCCAGGCAAAAGGGAAAAAACATGGCGTCTTGCCTGAAGGAGTAGGAATGAAAAACATTAAAACTTTAAGATTTCATATTTAGCTTCTGAAAATAGATACTTTTTAAAACTTACAGAACAATAATTCCATGGAAAATTTAGCTTTTCAAAAATAGGAAATGGAGAACATTCCGAAAAAAAGAATAATCGGAAGCTCGAAAGAGAAATTTCTCAAACATTACGAACAAATTCAGTAAAATCTCCTTCTAAAATTAGGAAATGAATGACATTCTAATAAGTAAAAATTTATAGCCAACGGTCAAAAATGACAAATTCTTTTTTTAACTTTTAAAAAATAGGCAATTAAGAACATTCCGAAAATGAATCGAAGCTGGATGTAGAAAAACTGAAATTTTTAAGGCATTAAGAACAAATTAATGATAAAATTCAACTTAACGAAGGGAATTAGGAACATTCTATAGAGAACGAATTGATGTTCCAAGGAGAAAAATTGAAACATGAACAAATTCCTGTATGATTTAGTTTCTTAAAAAGATATAAAACACACATTCTAAAATTACTAAAACGGCTTTTGCCAAACAACGTACCTTTTTTTACATCATGCGGATCCTTTCTTGCTAGCGTACGTTATCTCCATCATTTGAAAAACCATCTAATAATTACCACCTTTTTTACAAAAAATTTAAAAAGAAAATAAACTTTGCTTTCGTCTCGTAACAGTGACCGGTAATCCCAAAAAGTCGAATAAATGGTAACGGTTTTTATCACTCATACATAGTTAGTAGGGTTGCTGAAATTAACGGAAATTACTAATTGCCGATACCTAACGGTCATAAATAACGGTCTCTTATTTTAAAGAATTAAAAGAAGGGGGTTGCAAGCTGGACGAACTTATCGCCCAACTTGGCGGTAAAAGCCGGGGGGGGCTATATTAGGATCCAACCTTTTCTCTGATTATTCGAAAAAAATTAATGGATACACAATTCTTTTATTATTTAGCATCACAGAAATACTTGAAAATGTGTATTTTAACATATAACGGTACTAGCTTTATTAATACTTAGGTTTTATCTGAGGCTGTAAAAAAGTATAAACAATGCTAGAGGATGAAGAAAACACGATGCCTTTGAAAATAACGCGTCGCAAGTGTTCATAAAAACAGCTCCCAGTGAGAGGTGAATGACGCTCTTTACACAGTCTAAATGAGGAACAAGAATATCTGAATACAATGCCTTTTTGTTTTATTGGTTAAGACAATCGTGTTTCCTAGTTCTGATATCAATAGCAAGAGCGATAGCAATAAAGCAAGTAATATATAAAGAAATTGTAAGTCAATTCCTACTTAGGTCAACAAAGAAAAATTTTATTTTACTCTTTATTAAATAGTTGCAATTAATATAAATATGTATATACATATCACAGAATCACTATATTAAGTGGCTAAATAGAGAGAGATTTTTCTTTCTATAAAAGGTGTTGGGGTATATTTTGTTTCTTTGTTACTATTTATTCATACTTAAATTTAATTATTCTAATAAAATAGTATTATAAAAAAGAATCACATTCTCAGAAATTAGGCCATTCCAATTGGGATTCGAACCCACGACCTTTGGATTAGAAGTCCATTGCGCTACAGGGACACAACGATTTTCCTTTCTATATGTGCTGTTGGGCTATTATTGTTGTTTGTTACTATGTATTCATTTTTTAATGTTTTTAATTAATTAATACTTGAAAAAACTGCATTAAAATTAAGTGTCATCCACTACAAGTTTAAAAAAATGTATTTAAACTTGAATGAATGAATATAATGTATTTTATTAACGATTGAAATTATATATATATAGGGAGAGAGTGAACTAATAGTAGGAATTGAGAAAATATTTGATCCTTTTTTTTTAATAGTAAAAATTTTACTTTCGATTTTATATGCAGGGTTTTTTTTTCCATTTCTTTTTGATCTTGTGAATGAAATCAAACAGTGAAATTCAGATTTTTCTGTTTTTCATGCAGTGAAAAGAGCGGTCGAACTTAAATCCCTTCATCTTTTTGCAAATTTGCATGGGGTGAAAAAGCAACTAACGACTCCAATCAATTAGAATAGTAACAGATTTATTAATGGACAAATCGACGCATATACACGAAGAAACATTTAAACAGATGATTTACGGTAATGGAAAAAACGGACTCCTGACAAGCAAGCTTTAAAACGGTACAGAAACGGTGCTACTAGCAGGAACTCAGATTAATTCTTTAATCACGACTTAACTCTCTTCTAAACGGATTCAATTTTTGTTTCAAAGGTTCTTTAAACAACTTCAATTTTTAGAAGGTTCGATCCTACAGACTTCTCGATGGTTCTTTGGTGGTATTGGATTTCTGCCAAATTTGTCGGCAATCTGGTAACCCTGTCACATCTTCTAGGGTTGCCAAATTTAATTTTTCAAGTTCACTTCGGGAAGCAAACTGCGCCTGTCGAATTCAAATTTTCCCACTAAGAGAGTGTTACTGCAGGGAAAATAACATTTATGTTTAAATCTTTAAAACCTTAAGAACTTACATTTTGATTTTGGATACGATTTCACACTGTTATTCCCAACTTTTTTCAACTCCTATTCGTTCACACTTTCTTTATGGTAGACCCGCTACGGCCTGAGCCTAGACACTGAAGACAAATATGATATAATGACGCTGTCTTGCGACTGTTACCAACTGGCATATAGTTCGAAATTTCTAGTTTTTCTAAGAATATATCTGAAAATAGCATTTGACGATTGAAATTATTCCTATCACATGATCTTATTGAAGCCAAGACGACTCCAGGTCCAGTTGGCGTTGCCTTGAAACGCCTCTGCTTGCAAGTATAAAGAAGAATAAAAAAAAAAAAAAAAAATTCTAACAAATCACATAAGAATAGTTTGCATCTAGTTTACTTCAAATATAAATGTAATTAAAATTTAATTATTTATGTTATAATTTTATATAATGAATACATATTGTATTCTCTCTACGTTCTGTTTATTATTTATTACAAAGGAAAACTATATGGATTCATATAGTTCTGGCACTTGAACAAGAATTTGTATTTTACTTTAATTTTGACACTTCAATAAAATCTTATTTGCACATCCCTGCTCTATGGTATAAACGGATTTCTAGTCGCGATTATTATGAGTGTAAGGAATAGTTAAGGTATCTGACTACGTTCGGAACCGTGATTTTGCAAAGCGCATAAATGGATAATTTTCATGATATTTAGTGTCACTTAGATTAGAATATATGCATAACATTGTTTTAAGGGGACATTTTGACAAAAAAAATATTATTTAAATGTAATATTTTGGCAAAAAATTAACTTAGAAGAATCTTTTTTCCAAATGTTCTCATTTTGTGAAAAATGGTTCTATTATAATAATATTTTGCCTGCATATAGCTCAGACCTCTCTACAGAGGCTCAACTAGAATTTTTGAAATATATAACTTAGAAGTGGGTTTATTCATATTTTACGACAACAGAGGGGAGCAATTTTAAGAAAAAATCGCGAATAATTATTTCAATGGGTTGTAGCTCTGAAAATAATGTGAATTTTTCAAAAATCATAGTTGAGCCTCTGTATAGAGGTCTGAGCTTTATACAGGCAAAATATTACTATAATAGAACCATTTTTCACAAAAGGAGAACATTTGGAAAAAAGATTATTCTAAGTTAATTTTTTGCCAAAATATTATATTTAAATAAATTTTTTTTGTCAAAATCTCCTTAAAACAATTTTATGCATGTATTCTAATCTGAGTGACACTAAATATCATGAAAATTATCCATTTATGCACTTTTTTAAAATTATAGTTCCGAACGTAGTCGGATACCTTAAGATCTAAATTATCCCTGTGCTCATGATATGCCTGAAAAAACCAAACAATGAGATCTGAAAAATGGTACCATTGTGCTTGGCTTTTAGGGTGTCCCACGAGTGCACAGCTGAGTCATCCGATCCACACAGAATCACTCTGCCGCTGGTCGACAATCCGCAGGAAGTAAAGCCACTTTTGTTCGAAGGGGTTTGGTACAGTCCAATTTGCTGGTCCGCTCGGATGTCGAATAAACGAGACGTTTTGTCGTCGGAGCCCGTTCCGAAATAGAAGCCGCTCGAATGGAACTGTTAAAAAAAACCAAGCACGTTATTGTTTCATCCGGCTTTTAGTATTTTTTGTGCAGTTGGTGCATGAGATACAATATCTGTAATGATGCATTGGTTGAAATCGTTTTACAATGATGTAATGAATAGTATTTCTGTTAACTCAACTTTCTGAAATATGACATGATGGATTGCATGTTTATTTTGTTGGTTAAATCAAGTTCAGAATGACATATACAGCAAATATAAGATAAACATGTAACGTAAAATAAGAGTGTACAAATAACATTATTAGTGTTAAAATATACTAGAAAGGATTCCCCACTGATTCTTGTATGAAATCGCGGTGGACAAATATGTGAAGTGGTACGTATTATGGAAGAAATATGTGACAGAAAGTAAGAGTGTTTGTTTCATATTTTGTTAACTTAAACTGGAAAGTTCCTCGTTACATTTTTTTATCGCAATTAAGTGAAAAAAAATATTTGAATTGATAAAAAGATTATTTGCATATTATTACTGTCATGTCTTTTTTACATAAAAGAATGATATGTATTAATTTTTAAGTTATTTTAATTTAGTATAAATTTTTAATTAACTTTTTTAAAATAAAAGATGTTGGTTTATGTATGTTATTCCCGATGTATCTTCTTACATGATTTAGAATACGCATGCTTAAGAAGATAATTTTTTTAAAACCCTTTCCGAAAATTTTTACACAACACCAGTATTTTAAACAGTTGAATCTTTTATATAGTTTCAAGTTTGTAAATTGCAAAACATTAAGTTTATCTTGATATAAAAAAAGAAAGAACTATATTTTTTTGAAACAACTTTTATAGGGAGAGTATTTGGTCGTAATTGTTACATTACTCGTAATGAATATGGGTTTGCAAAATGTATTAAATCTTCAATAAATCAGGTATCTTTGCTACAAAAATTACACCAGTGAGAAATCCATAAATCCATACGCATTATTCATTCATGACGAAATCCATACCCATTAAGGTTCATTATTAAGCTGTATCAGGGCTTTTCAAACTATACCCTGTAGGCCAACGCCATTCTGCGATTCTTAAGGCCTTATCACACACACATGTCTCGGAAAACTCGAATCTCTTTAGAACAACCATTTCAAGTAGCTGTGAGGGTGCCGTAAACAAAACGATACGCTCTGACGTCAGCCGCACCCTATCTTCACATTGAAACTCGACGATTTTTCTTCTTCGGAAAATGAACATCCAATATTATTTCTTCTATTCTGCTCGTGCTTTTGTTGACGGTCGTAGACAGAAATGGAGCTCTATTCTATTTAAAATATTTGACGCCATTAAAATATTACACGCCATTTCTGATGCGTTTGACGAAGTGGAGGCTGCCATCTTGTTTATGGCGTAATTTCAAGCAATTCTTTCAGCTCACTGGGAAAAAGTTGTTCGAAGCCGTTGTTATGGTGCCTGGGCAAAAACGACTCCAAAGGTTTGCTTGAAAGAAAAATGGCTCCAAATACCTATACGTGTGATAAGGCCCTTACGAACTCGGCTCGTCATTGTGTATTTTTACAGCACTGTAAAACTTACAATAAAAGTAAATCATACAAACTGGTTAAGAAGCATGATATTTGATATACACAATGGTAGATTGAATATTTTGAATGTATTAATACACTTTAAATATTGTTCAATTGGGATTGAAACAAAACAATAATATGAGTGTATTAATTAGACAGAAGTAGGGTTTCTATACTTATATGTTAAAATTAAAATCATTCATATGTTTAGTTAAATCTTCATAAAATGATTTCTATAACATTACATTGTTTTGTAAGTCTGCCGAATGATCTTTTAATCAAGAAAATTTCAATTAATGCGCAGAGCTAAAAATATCGCCTTAGCATTTTACAGCCGTTGCAGTTATAATATGGCGAGTCATTTTCTCTGACATTTCAATAAACTCACTGAATCGGCAATGATCAAGAACATACGATCTGATATAATTCATAACTGGCTTCAAAACGTCTGATGTATTGAACTTTTTCTGCGTTAAGACTGTTGTAAATTATGCAATATACGAAGCTCTGTCATTTCTATGGCCTTTGATACAAGAGCACCTGCTTTTCTATAGTAATAAAATTGATTGATTTGATTGATTTAATATTAACGTCGCACTGTTCAGCTACACGAGGGCTTTTGGCGACGGACCACGTAATTTTGAACCATGGTCAAGTGACGTGGACGACACCTGAGCTGGCACCCCCTCTCCTAACTACCACACCACACCAACGGGAGGACGTTTCAGCTCTCGACAGATTTAACGTGCATCGCTGCCTACACGGCGGGTCTTTAGTGGTACTGGGATCGAACTCGTGACCAGGCAAGCCACGATCCGATACCTATACCACTCGGCTACCGCGGCCACTCTATATTAATAAAAACCCACCACAAAAGGCTCACTGCTTCAAATCAAAATAATAATAAATTATACTATTTCTAGTAACATTTTATTTCACTTTTCAAATAGATTCCGTCTGAACTTAGAATTTGACCCTTTTTCCCCATGCCAGTCCGAAAGTTAAAAGAGACACTGGTACAATGTGCTTTCGTTTTCTCACGAACCGGGGACGACAGCGCATCTGAGAAGATAGAACTTATAATATGGGCCCAGAAAGACTCCCACCATAAGCGGCCGATGGAGATAGATCAAAGTGGTTAGGCGGTGAGTGATCGTGAGAAACGAGAGCTTTATAAGGCGAAAGAGATGGAGAGCGATCAGATATTAACTGGAGAACGATAGACTTGCGATATAGCTATACCTGAGTCCGCGAATTAAGGTGGATTTCGAACCGTGGAGATTTCGAGGGAGCGACCGCACGGCGGATATAGAACCAGCGAGCTCAACCAAACTCGGTGTGAAATTACCGAGGGTGAACTGAGAACTGTAGACCCCTTTGACAGATCCTATGTATAGGACTTTTCTCAAAAGAATCATTTTATTTCCTTATTTTATGCGAGTGATAGAGAACCCTGCAGCGAAAGAGAAACTTTATCTGCGAACTCATTTTACAATTAAATTGTAATGAAACAATTTTTGATGAATTTTCATAGTGTATAATAAATAGTTATTCAAGAGATGTTTGAAGTCATTACAAGGTAAAATGTTCTTTGGGTGTGTTGAATCTCACTTTACAATCTGGTGGTCCGATGGACGTATCTGGGTTTAACGGACGCCTAGAAAGTATTCTAGAACTTTTTAAAAGGTGGGCCAACATTTAAAAATTATTTAAAATTTTTAAATACGTTGTCTTTTTTGCACCAGGTTTGAAGTGAGCCACCATTAAAAAAAATCTATGTATTGCTTGCTGAAAGGATTTCTGAATTCTATTTTAAAAATTCACCCGTGTAAAGAACAGGTACTCCAGAAGGTTTTAGGATAAATTGAAGACATTTTCTGCCATAATTTCAATTTTTAGCTAAAATGTAAGTCTATCAATAGGGCATTTGTTGAAGACTGATGCACAGTAACAAAAATTTCATGCAAACCTTAATTTCAGCATTATATGTTATCATATGCACACTTGTAAATAGACTGTGATAGTTTTCGCACATAACGTTCATTTAATGAAAATGAAAATAATTATGCTTATTATTTTTCTTTAGGTTTGTATACAGGAATTTTCGTTCATGAATGTTGACGTTCAAGAATATTTTATCAATAGTTAAGGTTGTAAAAAGGATTTTTTTTGCAAGGATTTCAAAAAAATTTTTTTTTCAGTCGCCAAAAAAACATTCTTAGACGAGAAATCTTGTATAAGTTATACCTAATTTTAGTTAAACACGAGTCAAAAAAAGCTATACTCTTTGTAGGCTAAAACTATTAAAAAATACTTACGCAAACGGAATTAACATCCGATTCATGGCCCCAGAAAGTCTGCTTGCATTCTCCATCTCGAATATCCCAAAGCTATAGGGAAAAAGCATGTTATTGTGTTTTTCTTTTTTGGAAAATAAAACAAGAAATATAATAATTGAAAGATTAGAATAGTGACATCGAGATCTCATTTTAAAAGATTGATAAAAAGAGGATAGGCAAGGATTTAAGATTGGCTTAATTTCAATCTGTTTCTCACCTGAATGCATATCCATTGATTTGAAATGAAACATATGCTTGTGCATATCATTTTAACCATCTAATACACGAAGTAAAAAGTTTGCAAGTGTATTCAGGGACGTCTTAAGAATTTTTAAGGCCCTGGGTCCAGAGAAAGCTTACTACTTTTTGTGGCCCTGGGCTCCTATGCAAAGTAGGCCCTACCTGTGGCCTTTAAAATTAGACTGTATATAGCATACATTGTCAAATACTCTTAAACAAGTAATATAAAAAAATTTTTTTGAGTCAATTCCTACTTAGATCAACAAAGAAAATTTTTGTTATAGCTACTTTTTATTAAACAATTAATATAGATATGTATATATACATATGACAGAATCACTATATTAAGTAGTAATTAATTTTTATTAATTATCATTAATGTATCATATGTCATCCAAAACAATCGTATAACATAAAATTTCAGTTTAACTGAATACTTTGAAACGTGAGAAAAAACCTGTTCAAGTTTTGACACGTCGTCAAAACGGTCGCTAAGTCGCCAAAAATGATGCCAACGTAGCTGTATTTGTAATTCTTTAAATAATTAGTTTTAATCAAAATTAATGTTTATTAATTATAAATTAAATTATTGTATTGTCATCCAAAATAATCATGTATATAAAATTTCAGCTCAATTGAGCGCTTTAAACTGTATTTTATTAACGATTGAAACTTCCAACAAGATAAATAAATAAATAAATAGAGATTGTAGCTAATAGTAGGAATTGAAAAAGGGTTACCTGTAAGGAATAAATGTGCATGATTGATAATCTCAAAAACCTCGGCCTAAACCGTCTCGACCAACTGCGCATTTCGACTAAATGAGCAATGATGGTTTATGTCACAACGGATGGACAACGGTCATCACATAATGATGTAGTCTTGCCGCTTTTGCCAGTTGACATGAACACTCCTGGCCACCGTAAATGCAACACCAAGAAAGACAAGAGATAGCACAACAAAATTTATTTTGTAGATAATATGTCGACCAAGTATCAAATGATTAAATATATAGACTTCTGTGAAGTGTGGCTCCTGCCAGAATTAGTAGCCACCATTGTTGGAGATCACCGCTGCCACACGCCTCGGCATTGATTCAAAGGGACTTTGGATGTGTTCTTGGGGTATAGCAGACCAAGCAGCTTCCACACGTTGCCAAAGTTGATCTGGTGTGGCAGCTGGGGGTGTAATCCGGGTCAATCGTTGAGCAACCATGGACCACATGTTTCCTATTGGTGAAAGATCTGGAGAGCGAGCCGGCCAAGGAAACAATTCAATTTGGTGATTGACGAAAAACCTTTGGACAATGCGTGCCTCGTGTGGTCGCGCATTATCCTGTTGAAATAAGGCTGTGGCCAAGCCCTGAAGGTAAGGAAGGACAACTGACTCAAACACCTCGGAGATGTAACGCTGGATGTTTAAAGTACCGGCAATGCGTACTAGAGGAGTGCGAGAGTGATAACCAATACCGCCCCATACCATAATACCCGGTGCAGGACCAGTGTGGCGGTGCATAACGCAGCTGTTCAGCATTCCCTCTCCACGGTGTCTCCAGACTTGAATCCGACCATCGTGGTGTTGCAGACAGATGCGTGACTCGTCAGTAAAGACCACTTCATTCCATTCTGCCGCCTACATCCTTCTTTCATCGCACCATTGGCGGCGGAGACGTCTGTGGTTCTGCGTCAAGGGTAGACCAAGCAATGGACGTTTTGCGGACAGACCACTCTGCTGTAAACGGCGTCGAATGGCACGCGCAGACACTGAATGATGCGTTACAGACTCAATGTGCTGTGCTATGGTTCGTGATGTGACTGAGCGATCCATCACTACCATGCGCTCAATTTGCCTGTCCTCACGTGAAGTGGTGCACTGAGGTGGATGCGATCGACCACGTCGGTCCGTCGTACCTTCCTGCATCCAACGGTCACATATCCGCATTACAGTTGTTTGGTTCCGCCCAACGCGACTACCGATTTTCCTAAAAGATAATCCACAATATCTCGGTAGGCCACTATCCTTCCTCTGTTGAACTCGGTGATGATGATGATGATTGTTAATTTTAATGGCGCAAGGGCCAACTTTGGCCAAGCTACGCCAAACACTTGTTAAAAGAAAAAGAAAAAAACATATATAAAAGTATATGCACACATTATTATGCATGCATGCATACATACGTAAAATATATTAAAAATACAAAGACACATACAATTCAAATTAAATGTAAAAATCCAATTTTTAAAAGGAAGGCAAAAAGGTTTTGGTGGGGAATTTCCCCCACCAAGTCAGATAAGGTTAAAACAGATGTATGAAAGAAGGTGATGCGATGATGGTTAAAAATGGGACAATCTATTAAAATGTGATAAACCGAATATGGGACTTAACACGAGGGACATTCTGGGGCATTTTCACCCAACAGAAGGTGCCTGTGCGTGAAACGAGTGTGACCAATGCGAAGTCGAGTCAAGCGGACATCATGTCTTTGCATTGGTAGTGCTGCCCAATGAGAAGTGGAAGGATGAATGTTATGTAGTTTGTTGAGGATCTGTTGATCCCAAGTCTCTTGCCATACACGATGGATATAGTTCTGTGTAGAAGTTTTTAAATCTCGTTGACACACAGGCCGCTGCATGTGATCAGACAAGGATCGTGCAGCGGTATCAGCCTGTTCATTACCAAGTATACCCACGTGTCCAGGTACCCAGGAAAAAATTATATCAAAACCCTTCATTTCTAGTTTTCGCAGAAGTATTTCTATCACAGTGGGGTGTCGGCGTTCTGTTAAAAAGTGCAAGGATTCTAGAGCACTCATGCTGTCAGTGTACACACAAAAATGACGGTGGCTGGAAACTAATATATGCTGAAGTGCGATAAGAATGGCAGTTAATTCTGCACTAAAGACAGACATTGAATTATGTAAGCTAAAACTTAAAATGGTATTATTAAAAACAACACCACACCCAACATGTCCTACAGTCTTCGATCCGTCCGTATAGACTGGTATGTATTTAGAATACTTACTGCGATGGTAAGAAAAGAGTTGTTGATAAATAATAGCAGCAGTGCCTGTTTTGTCATAGCCCGAAAAGGGGTTACTATAGTTAAAAATTTGGATGTCCCAGGGTGGAAAAGCAAGGATATTATTTTCCTGGATATTTATATTATTTAAATGGGCGTCATTTAGAACAGCCTTTGCTCTTTCTGAAAAAGGTTTGATGTTAAATGAACGGGCCTCATAGAGTCGGGTGAGACCAATGGCAAGAGAAAAGGGTTTTAATGGATGAGAAGGAACAGACATGGCACGAATAAAATAATTTGCACTTAATTGCCTCCACCTTAGTTCTAAAGGTGGTTGATGGCATACCACATAAAAGCTGGTAACAGGCGAAGTTCTAAAGGCACCAGAGAGAGAGAGAGAGAGCAGATTCTCAGAGCAGAGTGATGTACTGTGTCCAGTCGTTTTAATACAGATGCACGAGCAGAACCGTACACTATACAACCATAGTCCAAACGTGAAAGTATTAGTGCTTGGTACACTCGGAGTAACGAGACTATCCGCTCCCCATAAGGTGTTGGATAGTACTTTTAAGATGTTGAGGGATCGTTCACACTTCTTCCGCAAGTAAAGGACATGCGGAAGGAAAGTCAATTTAGAGTCAAAGATTACTCCTAGGAAGCGCACCTCACTGACTACAGGTATTCGAATATTTCCTATATGTATAGAAGGATCTGGGTGTAGGTTACGTTTTCTGCAAAAATGGACACAGCTGCTCTTGGAAGGAGATATCGTGTGTCCATTCTGATCGCACCACTTAACTAATCGATTGACAGTTGTTTGCAGCTGTCGCTCAATTAGTCGCATGTCTGAACCTTGACAAGAGACTTGTAGATCGTCAATATAAAGCATTCCTCGCACTGAAGGTGGAAGTTGATAAAGTATGTTACTCATATGAATATTAAAAAGGGTAACGCTCAAAACTCTACCCTGAGAAACACCTTGATCTTGCATGAATTTATGAGAAGATGAGTGACCAATGCGTACATAAAAATAACGAACAGCTAAAAAGTTAAAAATAAAAATGGGAAGATTTCCCTTTAATCCAAAATCATACATATTACGGAGTATCCCATAACGCCATGTTCGGTTGTATGCTTTCTCTATGTCAAAGAAAAGAAACCAAATGGTTTCTCCTAACAAAGGCATCCCTGATTTGGGACTCTAGGAATACGAGGTTATCAAGAGTGGATCGGCCCTTGCGGAATCCACTCTGTAGAGGACAAATACACTTTTCTTTCTCTAAAACATACACTAAACGAGTATTAACCATACGTTCAGAGGTCTTACAGAAGCAGCTCGTCAGAGCAATGGGACGGTAACTCAGAGGATCTGTTGCCACCTTGCCCGGCTTAAGGATTGGAATCACAATGGCTTCTCTCCAGCTGGAGGGAAAGCAATGCTCCTTCAAAACTCTGTTAAATAAAAAAAGAATGTTGGTTAGAGAGTTTGGATTTAGATGACGAAGCATCGTGTAAGTGATTCCATCCGGTCCAGGGCTTGTATTGTGCGCTTGTAAGAGTGCCTTTTTTTAACTCAGTCATCGTAAAATCACAGTTATATGGAAAAAAGGAACGAGTGGAAAAGTTAATTGGGGTACGTTCTGCTTGCCTCTTAATTTCGAGAAAACGAGAATTATAAGAGGCTGCACTCGATACACTCTGAAAAGTTTCACCCAGAATGTTAGCAATTTCGACTGGGGAAGAAAAGACAGAGTTCGAGGTTTGTAAAATAGGGAAGGAAAATTCCCGATATATCCCGTTAGCAGCCTTAACCTTTTTCCATAACTGTTGAACTCGGATACTTGATCAAAAGCTGATCGCTGTTTTCTACGAGACATAACTGATCGTTTTTTGAAAAAAAAAAACACAATTGCAACAAGAAAAACACAATTGCGAACTTGAAATCGTTGAAATCTCCAAGCCTTAAATAGCGCTTTGAGGTGGCGCCTCAGGCACGCGTGATGTGTGTCTGCGCTGAAATTCTTATCATTTGCATATCTCACCTAAGCTAATGCAGGCTGTAAATTTCATGTTATTTGCATGCTTCCTCCAGGGTGTTGCATTTACGGTGGTTAGCAGTGTAGTTTGAAATTCCCCGTTTTTTAGAGAATATGTCAGGGAATAACATTCGGGGACACTTAATTCTTCAAATCAAGATCTTATTGAAGCTGAGTAGGGAACGAAACGAGGCTCCCTGCAGGCCCTGGGCCTAGGCCCAGTTGGTTCATGCTTTAAGACGTCGCTGTGTCTGTTCATTTCATTGTACATGTCTTTTTTTATCAGTTACGGTCTTAATTTGCACAAGAAATATGACAACAATAATTAATCTTTATTATTCGATTTAAGGTATCCCACTACGATTGGAACCGGGATTTTACAAAAGCGTATAAATGGATAATATTTATGGTATTCAGTGTCACTTAAATTAGAAAATGTATATAAAATTGTTTTAAGAATATTATTACAGTAAAAAATTATTTAAGTACAATAGTTTGACAAAAAATGAACATAGAATGACCTATTTTCAAAACATTCTCCTTTTATGAAAAATGCTTCTATCATAATAATATTTTGCCTGTATATAGCTCAGACCTCAGTACAGAGGCTAAACTAGAATTTTTGAAATATACAACTTAGAAGTGGATTTATCCATATTTTACTACAGCCGAAGGGAGAAAGTTTAAGAAAAAAACGCCGATAATATTATTTCAATGGGTAGTAACTCTGAAAATAATGTGAATTTTTTAAAAAAATCCTAGTTCAGACTCTCTGGAGAAGTCTTTACTTTATATAAGAAATATTTTTTGAAGCACTTTTTATAAAAGAACATTTTGAAAAAATATTATTCTAAGTTAGTTTTTTACCAAAATATTGTATTTAAATAAGTTTTTTTTGTCATAATGTTCTGAAGACCATTTTATACTTGTATTTTAATCTAAGTGACACTAATTATCATAAATATTATCCATTTATGCGCTTTTTTAAAATCACGGTTCCAAACGTAATCAGATACCTTAAGTAAAAGTTACACAAATATGTCAATATCCTCCACCTATTGATTCTTTTATAAACTTTAATTTATATGTACTCAGGAAACAGTCGAAAACAAGATAATTTTTTTAGAATTATAAGACTAAGCCATATAATGAGTTGCCAAGATGTTTCTACAGAGGAGCACACAAGGGGAGAATGGTTTCTGCAGTGGCCTAGAGGTCCGGACACCCCTCATAGCCCTTCAGGTTTTTTCAATTGGTTATAATCCTATAAATATGTTACAAAAAATTATTTAATTATGTATTTGTTATTAATAATTACTTTTATTAATTAATGCTAATTATTTATTCAATAATTAATTTTGTATTGTTTTTGTTCCCCAAAATCGATGAAATCAAAAAAATACATTGGGTGGTGTATTGGAGCATTTCATCAAAATGGTGGACTTTCGATCCTGGACCCTCTCCTTGAAAATTTTTTGTGCGTGCTACTGTATTTCTATAATTTTTTCTAGTAAGCTAAGTTGTGAAACACGCTGCATATGTTTCCATCTAAATTGTAATAATCCCCCAAAAGTGAATGGTTACAGTAAGATCTGTTGGATTTCATGATTAGTCAACTTACAGAAGCTTGAAAAGTGAATTTTCTTACCTTGATGCTTCTATCGACAGAACCAGTCACAAAGGAAGTTTTGTCGGGATGAAGTGACATGCTGATGACATCTCCCGCATGACCATTGCATTCGACTTCTTTCACACCCTTCTCCAGATCCCACAGCATTCTGTAAGGAATCATGAAATTGTTGATATGTGTGCTATGTTTTGACAATGTTTAAAATATAAATACTACAGATCAGGGATGGCGAACCATTGGCACGCGTGCCATCAATCGCACGTGACACAATATTTTGGGCACGTCACCAATCAAAATAGTTTGCATTTTAGTCCAAAATAACAAAGTTCACTATGACGATCTCATTCGTTCTTTCGACGCTAAACTGCATTCTTTCATAAATGATATTATTACAAGAAACTACAAGTACTTCTCAAACTTGAAAAAAATATCTCAAAGATATAGATATACATAAGAAACCAGACGAAGAAAAAGAGTTATAGAAGAATTTATTTCCGTAATTGATTCTTCAATCAAGGAATTTTCAGCGAGATGCTCTCAGTTCAAGTAATTATCGAAAACGCTCAAGTTTATTATGTACCATGATTGACTTTATTTGATAAACTAAATTTGTTCCTGCTCTACTTTTGGAAATTGTAGAATTTGATATGCAACTGATTGATTTTCAGTATAGTTCAATATGGATTCAAAAATTTATTGAAACAAGGAAAACGTTGGAATTGATATATTGTAAAAATGCCAGTAATGAAAGTTTTAGAAACATGCAATTCAATTCCGAACACATTTAACTGTTGGAAGAAACTGACTCATGCCATTATAACCGCATTTTCATCTACCTATGCCTGCGAGTCATTATTTTCAGAGATGAATAACATTAAAGCCTCGCTCAGAAACCGTCTTACGGTTGACTCCAATTCAGCATGCATTCTACTAAAATATACATGTTATATTCCTATTATAAGTTATTTGGCATTTAATCTGCAACATCAAAAGTCACATACTAATGTGACCTTATAATTTGAATTACACATATAACTAAAACATTTACTACTATGCAGTGTAAAATATATTTTTTCGCAGTGAATAAAGAGTTTTGAGAGTTGCTAGTATTGAGTTGTATTATTTTCCCAATAATCACAAGTCAACATTATTTGACAGCAAGTCTCTATACCGCATTAAACATTTCTTTAGAAAAAATGGCACGTTGATCCCTAACGGTTCGCTACCCCTGCTATAGATGCAAAGAAATTGGCTAATTTCACGTGATGTCATAATCACATGATAACAACAACCGCATGTTTCCTGCCAATCAGCTCATGCACTTTGCTGCTGCCAATTTTTGCTCTTTTTGCAGAAACTTTCTTTTAAGAAGCACAGTAACACCTCGACTTGCGTGAATTCGAAGTTATGTGATTTTCATATTTCGACAATTTGTCTCCCTCCCCATCACAGGCCATCACGTTGGCATGGTGTGAACAATTGGAGAGTGGAGTGCCAGAGCTTAGCTGTTTCCGATTCCTTTACTGATAATCAGTCAAATCATATCAAATAAAATAGTGAATTATCTTATTAGCTCAATGGTTAAAGATGTGACTGCGCTTTATCGAGTCTTTCAACTAATCCTCTTGGGGAATCTTCGAGGCCATCAATTGAATTATTTCACAGCCAACCCTCTCAAGAAGAAACCCTGATATGCATATGAGTTAGTAGATATATAGCGGAGGTTTAGTGGTGAGAAAGAAGGAGGAAAGGAAGCTGAGATGCTGTTCGTCGTGAGCCTATGGTAAGCGTAATTATAGAACGGGCTTTAGCTATTCAAATAAAGTAAGGAAGATTGAGATTTATGGGATAACTTTACTTAGAGTTCAGCGGTTAGAATTCCAGGCGCTTATTCACATAAGATTTAGGGTTGCGATATATCACTCCGGATATCCTTCCTAGAGGAAGACTGTCTTTGTTCATTACCATTGATAATAAAAAATTGATTTTTTAGTACGGCTAGCTTGGGTCATCAATCATTACCTCCCAAAAATCTAGATCACGTAGATGAAGAGATGGTTCCCCCAACCAGGGGGTTACCTCAAAGTTACGACTTTTGTTTCCGGCGTTTTTCAAGTAGAATCCTGCATTTTGATGGAAGTGTCGAGTTAAAAATGAAGACTGCTGCTCTGAATGACATCGAATCTCAAGAATCAAGTTGTGTGAAGCTTAGGATTTTTAAATAACAGTTCGGGTGCAATCGTCATCACTTTATCGTACTATCATCGTTTGGCAAATGACTTAAGAAATCCGTTGCCAATTTTTTTATAGTTACAGTGCAAAGTTTTTGAAACGTTGTTTACCTTCGAATACACCTGAGATTATAATTAAACTTAATTATGTAATTTTAAAGTTTGATTATCAGAACAAAAAGTCAAATAATTGAACGAGATTCCATATAATGTATATATTAATATTGGAATAAGAGGATAATCCCGTGTGTAATGAAAAAATGACATTTATAATGACAAATAATAAATATGGATTTTTCAAGTTAAAGGCAAATTAATGTGTGTGTTCCTTAGAAACTATTATTGTTAAATAATTTTGTTTTCAGTCTTAAAGAGAGAGACAGAGAGAGAGAGAGAGATTAAGTAATTTTTTTTTAATTTAAAAAGTCATATATTTTTTATAAGGAATTTTGTGAAAATTATTTTTGATAAAAGATAAAAAATGATGGTCCTAGAATCATTTAAGGTATCCGAATACGTTCGGAACCGTGATTTTAAAATGAGCATAAATGGATAATTTTCATGATATTTAGTGTCACAGATTAGAGAATACACGTATAAAATTGTTTTAAGGACATTTCGACAAAAAAATTATTTAAATACAATATTTTGGCAAAAAATTAACTTAGAATAATCTTTTTTCAAAATGTTCTCCTTTTATAAAAAATGCTTCTAAAAAAAATAATATTTTGCTTATATAAAGTACACTTCTCCAGAAAGTCTGAACAATTTTTTTTTGAAAAATTCACATTTTTTTCAGAGTTACAACCAATTGAAATAATTATTGGCACTTTTTTCTTAAAATTTCTCCCCTCTGTTGCTGTAAAACATGGATAAACCTACTTCTAAGTTATATATTTCAAAAATTCTAGTTGGGCCTCTGTACAGAGGTCTGAGCTATATACAGGCAAAATATTATTGTAATAGAAGCATTTTTCACAAAAAGAGAATATTTTGAAAATGGGTCATTCTATATTCATTGTTTGTCCAAATATTGTACTTAAATAATTTTTTATTGTAATAATATTCTTAAAACAATTTTATATGCATTTTTAAATCTAAGTGACACTAAATATCATAAATATTATTCATTTACACCAGTGTTTCTCAAACTGTGGGGCGCGCCCCCTGGGGGCGCGGTAACCCTGCGAGGGGGGCGCGAGCATATTGAAAATAAAAAATTTAAAAAAATAATTTTTTGGAATGAAGTAAAACAAAATGCTTTCTGACATAATAAAAAATACACATTTACACTTATATAATTTATTTTCATCATCTGGTGATCATCAAAAATAAAAGATTCCACTTCAAACGCTCATTAGCCATCTTTGATACTATAACCAAATTAAAATAAATATTTTGTTTGCTTTGCGGTCAATATGAGAAAGATGAGAGATTTTTTTTATGTTTCTTTTAACGATATCAAACGATGAGAGATTTTTTTATTACGTTTCTTTTAACCAAAAATATTACTTTAGCTGACCTTCAAACTTACTGGTATGGTTATCTCAGTCTTTTTTTTAGGGAAGTTGTAAATACATATAATATATTTCTGTTTCATCTTTTTCCATGTGAAAGAGTTTTATGATATACGGATCAGCATGAGTATTCTGAAACATATAATGCATAATGAAAAACGTTTTACACAATTATTTTTTAGAACATGCTACACTTTCCCCATGAACATTTTTGTGGTTTTGATTGCTGTGTTGTACGACGTAATATGGTTTATAAATGTAAATAAGCAGAATATTAAAAAAAAATGGACATCTGTGATCCCGATTGAAGGAAGTTGAAACTGATGAAGCAATTGAAGAACCTACTGAAATAATGCATATTAATCAAGGTATAGCGAAAGTAAATATCAGAAAAGCGTTAGACATGAAACATTTGAGTTGATTTGAAATTTTCAAATGCTGCCTAAAGATCTCTATGAAGAAAACTATGAAGCCATAATGTAACACTTCGCCTTGTCAAAAAGACACAAGGAAGAAAAGATTCAAAATGCTATTTGTGGATCATCAAACAACAGCAAACGTGAACAAAATATGTCACTTTAGCTGGAAAATAACGTTCCTATGTTAGCGAAAAATGTCTGTGATTTATGTCCTTTATTAAGGACACGCACATTTGGAAAATTTTCTTTAGTTTTATTGGATTTTTTCTCAAATTTCTAAGAAAAATCGAAAAGTCCTTGAAAGAAGGCAAGTATATTTTCTCTTAATTAAATTATTCACTGGAATTTTGTGATTTTTATCATGTATAGTAAAAATAACTATAAAATAAATTATAGTTTTAAAACAAACTAAAAAACACGCTTTTATAGTGAATCGAACTAAAAAGTAAAAAAAAAGAATATATATATACATATTACTTAAAAGTAACATATACAAAATTTAATACTTATCTTGTTAATTTGTATGGTTTATAATTATGATCGTATTGTAGCTTTAGCGCCAAAGTGCATTTTTATTGCATTCAATACATTATTATTTTTAGGGGGGGCGCGATAAAAATTATGATTGAAAATTGGGTCGCCAGCAGTGAAAGTTTGAGAACTACTGATTTACACGCTTTTGCGAAATCACGGTTCTGAAAGTAGTCGGATACCTTAATTGATTCGAACTGATAACGAACTAATGGGTAATGCTGTGAAAGGATTATCATTGTGTATATATTTACCTTCCACTCTGTGAAATAAGTAGGATTTATGGAAAAAGTCATCGAATGTATGTCAATAAGATAATATTGACAATCTAATTGCCTTTTCAAATAGTTTTTAATATGTAACTTAAATAAACTAAGTTGTCACTTGTTATCAAAGCGTGATAATTTTTAGATGTTATCTTATCTCAAAAAATATTGTGTGAGATACCAATGATATATTTGTAAAGGGGGTTAAGTTAAGTATTCATAACAAAAACTATTATTTTTTAAAATGTAGGACAAGATAAATTTTCGAAAAGAAAAAAAAATATGTAATTTTTAATTGTTAAAAAACATAATTATTCATCCTTAAAAAAGCTACCTTATTGCTTAATCTAGTTTGGTAGAAATGATAATTTTTAATAATATTATGATTTTATTAAAATTTAGTAAATTACACAAAAAGGCATTTAAAATGAGACTGGTATATATTTTTTTAACACTTGAGTAGAGTGAAGAGAATTAGAGAAGGAATGAGACGAATTGTTCTTTTAAGTAAGGGGTTTCCAAACGACGGCCCGGGGATCAATATCGGCTCATGAGCCCACTAATTTGCTCCACTGTAGTTTATTTTGATTTCATTGTTCACAATGAAAGTAAATCAAACACACACACATGCAAAGCAGTTAAGGAACACAAAAGAAAGACAAAATGAAATTGAATATTTTAAATGTAATTAATGAGATATAAATTTATCTTAAAAGCCTACGTTATTCAAGTTAAGTTACTCATCAAGTTACTCATCAGTTAACTTGGATCTGTAAATACAGGGTGTCCGGGCTTAAGGTATCTGACTACGTTCGGAACCGTGATTTTAAAAAAGCGCATAAATGGATAATTTTCATGACATTTAGTGTCACTCAGATTCGAATACATGAACTAGAATTTTTGAAAAATTCTCATTATTTCCAGAGTTACCACCAATTGAAATAGTTATTGGCGTCTTTTTCTTAAAATTGCTCCGCTCTGTTGTCGTAAAATATGAATAAACCCATTTCTAAATTATATATTTCAAAAATTCTAGTTGAGCCTCTGTAGAGAGGTCTGAGCTATAAACAGGCAAAATATTATTATAATAGAAGTATTTTTCACAAAAAGGAGAACATTTGGAAAAAAGATTATTCTAAGTTAATTTTTTGCTAAAACTTTGCATTTAAACAATTTTTTTTGCCAAAATGTCCTTAAAACAATTGTAAAGGGTGTTTTTTAGAGGTATAGAACTTTAAATTGCAATAAAACAACGATGTATTATTCGATTGACATGAATTTTTTTTATTCGAAAGATAATCTTGTGGCATTACATTTTAAATATGATCAAGCAAGGCGTAGATTCGTCGAATGGGCCCAAAACGAGATTGCCGTTGTTCCCGATTTTCATAAGCGAATTTTGTTTAGCGATGAAGCGCACTTCTGGTTGAATGGCTACGTCAACAAACAAAACTGCCGCATTTGGAGTGAAGCTAATCCACAAGTGTATGTCGAAACACCGTTACATCCAGAAAAACTGACTGTTTGGTGCGCTTTATGAGCTGGTGGAATCCTTCTTCAAAAACGATGAAGGCCACAACGTTACAGTCAATGGTGATCGGTATAGAGCCATGATTACTAACTTTTTGTTCCTGAATTGAACAATCATGATGTTCAGGAGCTGTGGTTCCAACAAGACGGCGCAACATGTCACACAGCTCGTGCCACAATCGATTTATTGAAAGACACGTTTGGTGACCGCCTAATTTCCCGTTTTGGACCTGTGAATTGGCCTCCAAGATCTTGTGATTTAACACCGCTAGACTATTTTCTGTGGGGCTATGTAAAGTCATTGGTCTATGCGGATAAGCCACAAACGCTTGACCATTTGGAAGACAACATTCGCCGTGTTATTGCCGATATACGGCCATAAATGTTGGAAAAAGTCATCGAAAATTGGATGTCCAGATTGGACTATATCCGAGCCAGTCGTGGAAGTCATATGCCAGAAATCATATTTAAAATGTAATGCCACAAGATTATCTTTCGAGTTAAAAAAAATTCATGTCAATCGAATAATACATCGTTGTTTTATTGCAATTTAAAGTTTTATACCTCTAAAAAAAACACCCTTTATATATGTATTCTAATCTAGGTGTCACTAAATGTCATGAAAATTATCCATTTATGCGCTTTTGCAAAATCACGGTTCCGAACGTAGTCGGATACCTTAAACATCCATAAGTTATGGCTTATTATTATGGAACTACCCATTAGAATGTAATAAACTGTTCATCCATGGATTGGAAAACCCTTCGAGATTTTTTGGTTCTAGTCCTATCTGCAACACGTGCGCGCTCTCTTCGGCAATCGCAAACGATAAATTTGTTACACCGACTTCAGAAGTTAAGACGTGGACGCCACAGCAAAAGGTGCAGTGCGTACTTTGGTTAACAGAATTCAAATCAGTCTTGTGCGTACAGCGACGTGTTCGAACAGAATGTAGTGTCGATCCTCCGACATCAAAATCTATCCACCAATGGAATTGAACTTTAAAGGAAACGGGAACTTTGGTATTTCAAACTGGCAAGTAACCTTAAGTTTACGTGATAGAAGACACTGTTGATAGAGTGCGTGATTCATTTTGTAGGAGGGCTGATAAGTCTATTATCCTGAATGTCTATGAATTTCCATTCTGTTCGAACACGTCGCTGTACACGCGCGCATGAATGATTTAAATTCCCCAAACCAAAGTACGCACTTCATCTTCTGCTGTGGTGTTCACATCTTAACCAATGAAGTTAGTGTAACAAGTTTATCGTCTGCGATTGCCGAAGAATGAGCGCACGTGCGGCCAATGGTACTAGACCCAAAAATCTAGAAGGGTTTTCCAATCCATGGATGAACAATTTATCACATTCTGATGGGTAGTTTCGCAATATTAAGCCATAACTTTTGGATACTTTAAGCCCGGACACCTGTATTTTTCGCATATTTCAATTTGGAGAAACTTTCTAAACTTGGATAAGTAGGTAGTAAAGTGGAAAAGCAGCCTCACACACACGAGCAAATTTATGCAACTGATCAAACCGTGTGAATGGAAGACAGACAATTGCAGCAATGATGAGTTTAAATATATTTCTTTAAAAATATAATATTACATTGCAAATCGAATGAACTGTGGTACAAGCGCTTTTATATCTGTTAGAGCGATTAAAAAAGTTTTGGTATTGTTTGTGTGAACTTTTTTTTCTTTATTGAAGACAGATAAAATAATTCCAGTGTACCATAAGTAGGACACGAGGTTTACAGAAGTATGTAAAACAAACAAAATAAGATAAAGAAAATAATGGATAAATAAAATAAATATTACGAAGCAAATAAAATAACAAAAACAAATAAGTTACAAAGATAAATAAGAACTTTTCAAAATTAAACAATTACGTAACAAAACCAAAGCAATGAAGTTACAAAATCAAAGCACTAAAAGAATTACAAAATCAAATCAATGAGGTTACAAAATAATGTGACTAAAGCTGTACTTGAAACAAGCTGACAAAAATTAGAAAGCCAGTTGATTTTAAGAGCACGCAGTTTAATCTTCAGGCATTTTCTTCCTTTCTTAAATTGTGAACAAGAAGGGATACGACGTTCAACACTTCGCTCACCACCAATATATTGCAGTCACAAAGACTGGAAGGGCACAAGCTAATTATCTGTTTGAGGTACAGAGAGTCTGAAATCACCATCGTTGTTTACAACTGTATCAAAGTTTGAAAAACGAGATTTAAAACTTATTTTTAAGGCATGATAAGTTTGAACTGCAAAATTACCGGAAAAGTAATGCTGACTGAATGATTGGCATATATTGAAATTCTTGGTTGCATTGGGATTGACGAAAGGACTTGATACAGAGTGTTTTTTTCCAGGTATAGAAGTTTAAGTTGGCATTACTTTCCAAGATGGCGACCGATTTAACAGCTGTAAAGTGATTTATTCTCAGTTGGGTTTGGCAATTCATCATGAATAGACTCACGCCTGAACAACGCTTTCAAATTGTGCAATTTTATTTCGAAAATAATGGTCGATTTTCATAAGCGAATTTTGTTTAGCGATGAAGCGCACTTCTGGTTGAATGGCTACGTCAACAAACAAAACTGCCGCATTTGGAGTGAAGCTAATCCACAAGTGTATGTCGAAACACCGTTACATCCAGAAAAACTGACTGTTTGGTGCGCTTTATGGGCTGGTGGAATCCTTCTTCAAAAACGATGAAGGCCACAACGTTACAGTCAATGGTGATCGGTATAGAGCCATGATTACTAAGTTTTTCATTCCTGAATTGAACAATCAGGATGTCCAGGAGCTGTGGTTCTAACAAAACGGCGCAACATGTCACACAGCTCATGCCACAATCGATTTAGTGAAAGACACGTTTGGTGACCACCCAATTTCACGTTTTGGACCTGTGAATTGGCCTCCAAGATCTTGTGATTTAACACCGCTGGACTATTTTCTGTGGGGTTATGTAAAGTCATTGGTCTATGCGGATAAGCCACAAACGCTTGACCATTTGGAAGACAACATTCGCCGTGTTATTGCCGATATACGGCCATAAATGTTGGAAAAAGTCATCGAAAATTGGATGTCCAGATTGGACTACATCCGAGCCAGCCGTGGAAGTCATATGCCAGAAATCATATTTAAAATGTAATGCCACAAGATTATCTTTCGAATAAAAAAAATTCATGTCAATCGAATAATACATCGTTGTTTTATTGCAATTTAAAGCTCTATACCTCTAAAAAAAACACCCTTTACAAGTGTATAAATAAGGCAGAAGCTAGTTTTTTCCTTGTAAGTTTGAGTTGGGTTTCCGCATGTTTAGTTCAATTTGTAAGAAATGACAACTTTCATGGCCACACATTGTGTTCTGAAACTCCACCAAACGACGTTTCCTTTCATTCAAGAAAATTTCGATTAGTGCTAGGAGTGGCTTTTGTAGAATGCTCGAAATATTACATACTGATTATAGTGGAATCCCACTACAATGCCACGATCAAAGTCACTAAGTTCCTTTGACTTCTTCGCAGTCTCACAAACGCATAAGTATCTTTTACCAACTTTTTAAATACTAACACTTTTATAGATTTCGGTTACTCGTCAAATTATATCACTTGCCAGACCCACTGCTTTAGGAGACATCCATATACCTTTGATGAGATAGTGTATAATTAACCACTGGCGTGACTGTATTCGAAACGCCTATCACAGGGGTGACCAACCTTTTTAGGAAGAGTGTCACTTTCAGATAAAAAATAATTATGCGTGTCACTTCCAACGTTTTGAACAAATGAAAAGGTGAAAAAGTGTTACTTATAGGCTTATTACGTAACTTTTAAGCAAGGAGCATATTTTTAATGCGTCTCTAAGTAGTGAAAATTTTAAAATAAAATAAATGAAATCAAAGCACAATCCTAGATTTTATTGTTAATCAGTTCAGTTAATTTTGAAAGATATTTTGATTTTGTATTATGTTCGTAATAGAAAAAATTTGTTCACAAACGTAAGTTGATTTAAATACAGTAGAACGTCGTTTATTTGAACGTTTATTATCCGGAGCGTCAAATTTCCGAACCTACTGCAGCTCAAGAGAATCAGAGACCTTGCAGCGAAAAAAAGAAGACGTACATTGGTACAGCGAAAAATAAGTGAGTATTTTCCACAATAAAGTTAAAATTGCGACATTTTGCACCCATTTTGCTTTTTCTTCAAGCATGTTTCCCGCATGTGATGATTTTCAATACTCGTATAGTGTCCGGTTTCATATACTGCATGGATCGCATTCAGTTATCCGAACGGTGTCCGGTCCCAATTGATTCGGATAAACGACGTTCTACTGTATACAACAATATCTGACAGCCAAATCGTGTAAACTACAAATTTCCAAAATTCAATATAAGTACTTATATTTACTTTTCTGTGTAGCATGGTACTGTAGACAATAATTAAGATTTTGATTTCAGGTGGGTAACAATTACCATTTTGCAAAGAAGTTGAAAAAGAATTTGTGAAAAGATCTGCATTTTTTTTACCGCCTTGAAAATCATCAAACCTAGCACTGAAAGAATCTTGCAAAAATGGATATTAAATTTTTCCGCAGTACTATTAACTTTGGTTGATAGTTCCTGCATTAATGTGAAACATGTTAATTTTTTTTCTTTAAAATACAGACAAAAAAAAAAAAAAGAAAACGTTTGTCCTCAAATGAAGGTAATGGCCAACTAGATTAGGAAAAATACAATCTTTTCTCTGTAATTTTAAATTTAATTTATTTAAATATCCTATATTATGTGTAAGAAAAACTAAATCACGTAGCCACAACCTTTATTCTAGAATAGCAAGTATTGATTGGGCAGTTTAGTGTTTTCTTCCAAATATTTTAAAATACGCTCCCTCAAATTCCAAAATCTCGCGAGTGAAAAAAGCTTTGTTAAGCCAAATTGCACAAAAAATGCAGGTGTTTTTTCTACACCATAAATTTTTCAATTGTAACTCATTTAAGTGTATTTAAAATAAATTGTAAGAGTTTTTTTTTGTCTCAGACAACCGCATTTCAATAAAGTAAAACAATTGTTATATTTCTTATTATTTAAATTTATTTTTACTGTCATCGTGTGCTACACCTACAACTCTGCCGTGCCACAGTGTGGCACGGCAGAGAAAAATTCACATTATTTTCAGAGTTACCACCCATTGAAATAATTATTGGCGTTTTTTTCTTAAAATTGCTCCCCTCTGTTGTGGTAAAATATGAAAATAAACCCACTTCTAAGTTATATAATTCAAAAATTCTAGTTGAGCCTCTGTAGAGAGGTCTGAGCTATATACAGGCAAAATATTATTAGAATAGAACCATTTTTCACAAAAGGAGAACATTTTGAAAAAAGGTTATTCTAAGTTAATTTTTGCCAAAATATTGTATTTAAATAAATATTTTTTGTCAAAATGTCCTTAAAACAATTTTATGCATGTATTCTAATCTAAGTGACACTAAATATCATGAAAATTATTCATTTATGCGCTTTTTTAAAATCATGGTTCCGAACATAGTCGGATACCTTAAATTTTAAAACTTTTTAGCTTTAAAACTGTGTAAGACTTTCAGTATCTGCTAACAGTTTTACAACCCAATGCCCTATTTGCTTTGTAATCTGTTTGTAATATATTTTGTAAATCTAAGTAGCTTTATGTGTGTGTTCATGTGTACGACCATTCCAAAATGGTAATTTCAAAATTATTATTTTTTTGCTATTTTATTAAAAGATCTATAATCACGTAACATGTAGAACAACTATAATAATAAAAAATTTGACGATAATATAACACATGCCAATCGATCCAATAAAAATGAATCGGAACAAGAAATATATGGTTGCCACTACCCCGAACTAAATATTTTATTACCTTGTTCTTAACTGTTTGGATTTCCCATCGAATAGGGAAAATGCGCCTAAAATCCTATTCCTTAAGATTACCAAAAAAAATCTGTGATACGAATTGCCACACTGTTTGAAGGAGGGAATGGGTATTTAAATACAAAATATTTCTTATTTAATAGTACTGAAACTAGTATGTCTATACCATGTTATTCTTCAAAACTTTTATAATAGTCAAAATGGGACAGCTTTACATTGCGACTCACTTTTCCTCGTTTCTGAACTGTATGTATGGTTTCTTAGTGCTAAAAATTTTCAAAAAAAGAAAAGCACATAGAACAGATCTTACATTTTCATATCTGCAGATCCTGTAATCAATTTGTTGTCGTCTAAAAATCTGCAACAGGAAAGAAACCCTTCGAATCCCATCATTTCTCTCCTGATTTTGGGCACACCTGTGCTGTCTCTGGAATTGACGTCATACACGGTGCACATGTTGTCCATGCCTCCACAAGCAACAAAATTTCCCGATGGGGAATATGACGCCGTCATAACCCAACTCGATTGTAAGGGGATGATCTTCACCTGAAAGATTGAGAATGGGAAAGACACATTCAAGTTACAGTTATTTTTTTATATCATCAACATTGTAAGTGACCCTGAAGGAAAACCATGAAAGAAAGAATGGAACCAAGGATATCTCATTTCAAATAAAGGAATTTTTTCCAACCGTTAATAAGAGACTGCCATCCTTTTTATACTAATTACAAAATAACCCAACTTCTAACTGGTCACGGCAATAAAAGCTACTTGAACAAATTTAATTTAGTTCCACCATTTTCCTGTGATTTTGCTATTGGCGGCGAGGAAAATACAGAATACGGGCTCCTTCAGTGTTTCAAGTTTGAAAGAGAACGAAACATCCTAAGACTGGCTTTCAAGGGACTTCATATAAATTGGCCTTCGAATCTTCAGCAACTTCTTTCCAGCAAAAGTGCTTTGAAAAGTTCTGTGAATTTGTTGTAAATATTTGTAATCCTTCATAAACTCAAAGGATTTTTTCCCCTTAATTCCTTTGCAATGTGTGATCAATACTTACTTCCGTGGGCCGCATGTTATACGTTGTGGTGGAAAGGGATTTTATAATTGTTTTCAATAAAAAAAACCCTATTATAAGTGATCAGATCAGTAGGGGATCCTGATGAGAAAATCTAGCAATAGGAAAAAAGACAAAGAAAGAATTAAATTATTGACCAAATATACGAAATTCGTATTTTGGATATATAGACTTGTAAAACACACAAAATCAAGAAACATTTAAATAAACAGATGTTTCAATGCAAATTTCCTTCTTTAAGTAAATTGTATTTTGTTTATCTTTTTTTTAAACAGCAACAAATTTACACAGCAATATGCAGAATAATTTTTTAAGACTGTTTTTGTTGTTGTTACTAATCCTCCAAGGTCTGACGAAGTCAGACAAGATCAATAAGTCAATTGATTCAGATGAAATCGAGCACAAGAAGTGGAGAAGTATAAAGATCCTCTCGAGAAAGGCCCAGTAATCCAGAATGTGCTCGGGTGAAGAGTGTTGAACATTACATCTGTTACACGTTTTGAAGGTTTTAGTGTTAAAGGCTGTGAAAAGGACGAATGTCTCATTATAGTCGTTTCAAATTAGAATGCTTTATTAAATTATATCTTATTCTTGTCCGTAATTGGTTATTTTTGAAGAAAGTGCCAATCTTTATTTTCATGTCATTTTAATTTCTATATACATTGTAAAATATTATACACGGGTCATCAAAATTGAAGGATAAGAAAAAGAATTTGCTTACAAAGTTATTGTTGTATCCAATGTTATTTTAATTGAATATAACTGATCATAAAATTACACTTCTATGCGTATGTTAGCGCAGGAAATATGCAAGGTCGGTGACTGAAAATTTGCGCTATGGACACATGTAGGAATTCTGGTCTGAAATATAGTAATACACTCCGAACTTACGCGATAGATGGGACTGAGTGATAATCGCGTAAGTTGGGGTATATAAATTGTCTTATAAATACATATAAATTATTTTTAGTTGGAGCCGGAGACGAAAAGAAAACAATAATTTAGAAAAAAAAAGATGCTTCATAAAATCTTAGATGACACAAATATAAAATTGCAAACCGAAGTTATTTGGATGTAGCAGATTTCATAAAATCTAACAAGTAATCTGCCGGCACAAAGATTTTTTTCCCGCAAAGTTTCCTAGTACCATGCTAATAATTTTTTCATTCCTTGTTTTGTTGATAAAATATGCTCTTCGTTGGAGTCCGTTTTTTCTAAAATTTCTAGCCATTTTTGTCAATTAAACCAAAACCTTCTTTCAAATCCCCAACCATTATTAGACCTTCTGATTGAACTGGGTCTAAGGAGACTCAAGTTCTTCCATGTCTTGCCCTTGTTCATGTATTTGAATGAGCTCATCAATAGTCAGCTTCTGATTGTGGTAATCCAGCAGTTCTTGAACGTCTCTCATCGCTATCCACTTCTAAATTTATCAGTCTGACAAAATAGTCAACTTCTTCAATTACTTTACTGATTTCATCTGGCTCTAGCACTGATTCCCTTTGAGTTTCAGTGTGGAAGAAAAATAAAGAGGGAGGGGGAAGACAAAGCGCCGAGGTATTTGGAAAATCGTCTAACTCCGGGTTTGTGTAAGTCGAGTTATTACTGTATTTAAAATGAATGTGGTTTCTGATAGTGAAAAGTATTCATTAGTTATGGCCCAAGGGCATCATTTTAGAGAAGGTCAAAAGTGGCAAATAATTGGTAGAATTGAGAAAAGTCAAACAAATATGAAGGTTGCCCGAGATTTGAATATCCGCTTTTTAAACTCTGGATTGGTTGGCAGACAGCGTGCTCCAGGGTGACCAAGAGCAACAACTACATCTATGATAACTCCCCTGGGTTCCACTCTGGACACTAAGATTAACTCGAGGCAAAGAATGACCAGACGCCATTTGTATAATAACAAATTATATTTATTCACTTAGTTCAAATATCAACCTTCTAATTACAAATATTCATCTATATGTCTACGTCAAAGGTATTTACATTTACTATTAAATTAAATTACGAAATATGAAATTAATCAATTACTAAGCTCAATATCGAACGGGTTTACTGGAATAGGAGGTCCGAGAAATATACGCAACTTGAATTATTAACATTCATTAAAGTTAACTAACTTTATTATGTATTAACGTTTATGGTCAGATAGACTAAGTTAGAATCTATCACCTGGCGCTGTAATGTAGTTCTCTCCAGGTTGATTAATCTTTCTAAGGCTGCATCGCTGAATAATAACAGCAATACTCTAATCTCTTAATCCACTTGAATCTTCCTAATCTCGTCACTACTGCTCTTGGCTCAATCGCCTTCTTAAAGCTAACTCACAACGCTCTCCTTAAATACCCTATCTGATTTGCATATCCCATTTTCTTCTTTTAGAGGTGATTGGAAATATACACGAAGACGCCCAAGAATCCCCAAAGACGCCTAAGAGTATTAGTGGAAAAGTGCCGTAAAGATTCGTCACACATCCGACGACCGTCTTCTGTCGTTGTCGTCTCGAAGAAATTTCGAAGCGTCTACAAGACGTATGGTCTTAGAACTTCCGTTTGCCACAGGAACTTGAATTAACCGTTTTGTTGCTGCACAAAAGTTTAACGAGGGTGGAACTAAAGGCGAGAAAACCAATAATTTGTGTCCCACTCAATTCAGCTACCAGAGGGGCCCGTTTAAAATATAGTGCCGTCATCATATTTAATACAGCCAAAAAGACTGGGCCCGAATATTGTTTACTGACGAGTCCAGATATAGTTTGAATACTGATTATTGACGTGTTTTGATGTGATGAGAGGAAGGAGCACGAAATTTACCATATCCTCAATCCGTGAAATATCCATTTCCGCTACCGTGGATTAATATTTTTGAGCGTAATTATAAAAAACTCTTGAATGATCGCACCCAGCTGCATGTAGTTTAAACAGGCTCTGTAACCATTCGGAGATGTGGGGACGTGGTTTTGCAACGCCAAATTAGACCGTTTAGGGGTACTGTTGGTCCAAAACTTTTTTTGATGAGTGACAATGCTTGGGTACATCTAGCATATGTGGCGTTAGAATACTTGCAAACAGAAGATATCACTCGAATAGATTGAATTCCTTACTTATCCGACTTAAATCCGATTGAGCATGCATGGGATATCTTAGAGTGTCGAATTTCAGCTTGCCAAATTCCACCCCAACCCTCCAGGAACTGAAAATAGCTCTTTGATCTGAGTGGCATGAAATTCCACAAGACTCGATCAACGCTTTCGTAAACTTTATGAAATCAAAAAGTGAGGTATACATATCTGTCTGAGGTCACCATACACGAAAATAAAGAAAACTTTTTTTCACAAGAGACGATTTAATTTTTCCATCATTTTTCATTTTCCATAAATTTGGTTTTAATTTCAATATTTTCCGCATAATCAGCTGCCAAACATTGTAATTTATGTTAACTAAAAAGTCATACAAATTTCTATTAATTTCTCATTAAGTATAATTTACGTTTTATTTGTGACATTATCCTTGAAGTCTGATAACCAATGTATAATTGACTAATTGATAATTCATTTAGTTTCATGATATATTTTGCCAGGTTACACTTTCGAGTTCGAGCATAAGGTTTATTATTATTATTTAATTTTTGTGTTCTAAAGACGGGTGACAAAAAATGAAAAAAAATATTATAGAGATAAAGAAGATAAAAAAGTGGTTGGTAGTCGTGATTATGTAAGGATAAGAAAATTAGTGACAAAAAAATTAATAAATAAATAAAAGGAAGAGAGAACTTTTTTCTGATAAATTTTCGTCCAAGAATAAATCTAATTATGGTGATTAATTAGATTCTAAGAGAGTTCCTTAATTTTTTTTTTCCGGAGAAGAAAAAAATTACGCAAAAGATTTTTCAGGATGTTGACTAAAAGCCTTTATTAACATTAATGAAATGAAAATTCATATTATGGTATGACAAAAAAAATATTAAAAATATATGTATAATTTTTTCCAAAACGTTTTCCTTAAACGAAACATTTTCAACGTTATAAAAATAAATTTTATCTGGCAAATTCTAATAGTTTTAAATTATTTTTATTTGATGGTAAAAAAAAATGATTTTTCCACAATACAGATAAAGTTCATCCACTTATGTCAGCGCTTCGCAAACTTACAATACTTGCGACCCAATTTTACATCAGAATTTTCATCACTCCCCCTTCGTGCAATAACAATACATAGAATGTAATAATAAAGTACTATATGAAGTATATAAGGCTACAATACGATTCTAATTACAAACCACACAAATTAACAAAATAGTAATAAATTTTGTTTACCAGGCATATGCATATCAAATGAGACGATTGCTAACAGATGTCGTCACGCATATATGCAAACAATACGAAACGATAAA
Source organism: Trichonephila clavipes (assembly GCA_019973935.1). NCBI lineage: Eukaryota > Metazoa > Arthropoda > Arachnida > Araneae > Nephilidae > Trichonephila > Trichonephila clavipes. The sequence goes on from BMAU01006643.1 coordinate 232,195, forward strand.
ATGTGATTTTTTTATAGTTTAATCTTTGATAGTTATGTTTAGGTTACATTTGGACGAGTTTCAGCGTGCATTGTATTTTTTTTTACTGTGTTAAAAATGTCGAAATTTATGCCTTCCGACTACGATTTACGGACAGCATTAATTTTTTGTTACCATCTGAAGAAAAATGCTGCCGAATCACATCAAATGCTTGTAGAAGCATACGGTGGAAATGCTCTGAACCATGAGCAGTGCTACAGGTGGTTTGAAAAGTTTCAAAATGGTGATTTCGATGTGAGAAACGAGGAGCGTGGCAGACCAGCAAAAAAATTTGAAGATACTGAATTGCAAGCATTACTCGATGAAGATGATGGCCAAACGCGCAAGAACATCTTGCAGAACAATTGAATGTTGACCAGAGCACTGTTTCCCGTCTTCTCAAAGCGATGGGCAAGATAATAAAGGTCGGTAGATCGGTACCACACGCGCTAACGGACCGTCAACAGGAAAACAGAAAAATCGTGTGCGAAATGTTGCTTGCCCGCGACAAACGCAAATCATATCTCCATCATATTGTGACTGGCGATGAAAAATGGATTTATTTTGAGAATCCCAAGCGTAATTGATCATATGTTGACCCCGGACAGCCGTCCAAATCGACCGCAAGGCCGAATCGCTTCGGCCGCAAGACAATGCTGTGTATTTTCTGGGATCAGGAGGGACCAATCTATTATGAGCTTCTCAAACCCGGAGAAACCGTTAATACTGATCGCTACAAGCAAGAATTACTTAATTTGAACGATGCTATACTCGAAAAGCGCGAGCAATACAAGAAACGGCAGCGCAAAGTGATTTTCCTTGATGACAACGCACCTAACCACCGTGCTAAGCCGACCAAGGACATCGTTAAGGCGCTCGGCTGGGAGCCCTTAGCGCATGCGGCTTATTCGCCAGACTTGGCTCCTTCCGATTACCACCTATTTGCATCATTGGGACACGCATTGGCTGACCAGCGATTCACTTCTTACGAAAACGTCAAATCTTGGCTTAATGACTGACTGGCCTCAAAAGACCGATCATTTTTTTTGGCGTGGTATTCACAAATTGCCCGAAAGATGGGAAAAATGTGTATCTAGCGATGGATATTATTTCGAATTAAGAAATATTAACAGTGTTCCCAAATTTATTGTGTTTTTCTTTAAAACAATCGTCTCATTTCATTTGTATACACCTGGTATGGCAAGCCCATGGAAATCACTAGTAACTATTAAACATGTTGTTAACTTAGTACTGATAAAATAATTATCAAATACATTGTGCAGTACTGATACATTTATAAAGATATTAGCCGCCCATCGGTATAGTGGTTATGACGCTGAATGCTGTGCCGTAGGGCCGTGTTCGCATCCCGGAGAAGGCATGGATGTTTGAAAGTGTATAACACTTAAGCGACCAGGGGCTACTCTAAATAGCCGAAAGTCCTCTCGTGAGGTTGGTGGAAGGGGAAGAAAAGGGGGAAGACACTGACCACCCCAGGGTTTTCACCTTCAAAATTGGAGTGAAACCGTACAAAAATCGTACTGTCACCTGTATGGTGCTCAAGGCTACGGCTAGCGACAGGCGTAAAAATCCAGTCCCTTGCTACGATGAATTTTGCGGGCCTTGATTTGATGTTATTGTCAATCAGGTGGCATAAGTAACAACATAACAGTACATTGTCAACAATATGTTATGTAAATGTGTCATAATGTATTTTGTTTTGCTTCTTTCCAGTAAATTGATAATTTTTCTAAGTAATCTTTTATTTTCGACTTTTAGATATGCTCGCCCCCGCCCACGTAGAGTTGTCACGCCCCCAAGAGGGGTGCGCCCCACAGTTTCAGAAACGCTGTCTTATGTAACAAATACCGTATTTACTCGAATCTGAGCCACCATCAATTCTAAGCCGCACCCCGAATTCTCAAAATGTTTTTGTGAAAAAATGTTGTCATCGATTCTAAGCCACACCCCCAATACTCTACACAATTTTGAGAAAAAATATATAAAAACTCTCTAAATAGCAGTCCTCTCGTGAGGTTGGTGGAAGAAAAAAGAGGTGGAAGGTCTCTGACCCCCTAGGGTGTTCCCCCTCAAAATTGGGGTGGAACCGAGCAAAATCGTGCTGTCACCTGTGCATGGTGCTCAAAGCTAAGGCTAACGACAGGCGTAAAAATCTAGCCCTTAGCCGCGATGAATTTCGTGGGCCTTGATCTGATTTTGGTGTCTATCAGGTGGCATAAGTAACAGTAACATATATTTGCATAATATTTAAATACTAGACAGGTTAAAAATATTTCTGAAAATTTCATTCCTTAATATGTTAATTTTTTACTCTAAGAGAATGCTTTCAGAAAAAAATATAGGTATATTATATAAATAAAACATTACAACTGGTGTAGCCCTCCTAAAAAGGTATTTTTGACCAATTTTTATTTTGGTGCACTGCTAAGAATGGACAAAAAGATGGCGTTCTGTAAGAAGGACAACAATTCAACTTTTTACAACGCTATGAACTTGAGGGGAAACATTTACATTTAAAAAAAAATACGTAAATAAAAACATATCAAAAAATAAAAACTGAAAGAAACCCGTCATTATAAAGAGACACCTGAAAAAAAACTTTTAATAGATCTTCTTTCGATCCCTCTTTACATCCTTTTACAGTTATAAGTCTAACCCAGGGGTACTCAACCTTTTTTTTCTGCTAGCCCATATACATATGTCATCTACTTCACGCAGGCCACATGCATATGTTAGTTATTTCACGCGGACTGCAACATGAGAATAAATGGAGGAGAGGGGGAGAAATGCTTTAAATTTTAAGCCAAGACAACATTGGAAATTTAAAATGTGCAAAATATTGATAAAATTATTATACTCCTCTTTTGCTTTTTTTAATTGTTGTTTCTTAAATTTTCTGTTTTTGTCACGTAACTCTAAATTAAAAGAATTTAAGAAAAACTCCTTAACAATTTCTGCATCAGTAAACGGTTTCATATGAGTACCAATAATATAACAAACTTCAGTGTCTTTGTTACCTCTGTGAAACACTTTGTTGCTGTGGCAAAGATTATTCAAGAAAAAGCCTACTTATTTTCTCTTGACAGAGATCTTCGAGGGAAAGTGTCATTAAATGATTCCTGTTCATTGGTATTTTTTTAAATGCAGCACTTTAGTGAGACAAATCAAACAATTACTGTTCCATGTTTGTTTTTCACTACAAAATAGTCAAACTCCCAATAGTCTTGTAATTGTTCGTCTTTCTTCGAATATTTTTCGCTTGCAAGATATGAAAGATATTTAAAAATTACTTCCACCCATAAAATTGTCGCTACTCCACTGTTGTCTATTATCACAAACCGTAACTGTTCCATATAGAAAAAGAATATCAATTGGTACCCGTGCGACACCGACAGCAAAAATCTAAATTGATATATCTGATTTCTTGACAAAGAATTTCCCACCAAATTTTTAATACAATGTTCTTAAATAAGTAAATTTTTCAGAGTAGTGGGCCATAACCGGGTCACTTAAAAAGGCTTGGTGGGCCGCAGGTTGAGTTATAGCTGGTCTAACCTCTTCCATATTTCATATTACCGAATTACTCTCATGAATCTCAACAATCACACTTTTATACCAATTTCCGCACTTCCTTTCACAATAGCAATGATACAAACCGTGACAAAACGTAAGCCAATGAACCATACAGTATTCTTATTTATAAACACTTCATTTACAGCAAACTCATTTCCCAGCCTTCCAAACCAATATCTAGTAACCAACAAAATTTCACTGATACTCAAATATGATTTATACGACAATTTTAATTAAATACAGTTTGACTCATATTTAACGAATTTCGTGAATTAACCAATTTTTCTTTCCCTCCGATTGAAATGAAGGCGCAATTCCCCCCCTTTTAACGAATAATACACCCCTCCCCAAATTAAGGAATATTTCAACAGTCGAAAATATTTTTTATTAGTTTAAATTAGAAAAAATTGGATTTTTTTTTCAAATGTCGTATCCTTTTTATCCGAAACAGGAAAAAGATTATTTTTTTTTGGTAAGCAGCAAATTTCGACGGGAAATAGAGCAGTCTATTATAGCAGTGCTCATCAAACTTTCTATCGCCGCGGACCGGTCAACGTTTGATAATTTTACCGTGACCCACTGAAGGAGGGAACGTTGATTGATTATATTTTAGATTGCTTTAATTTCATAATTTTAGTTTAATTGTATTTAAATGGGCCTACAGAATAAAATACGGTTACACCAAAAAATTAATATTAAGTTATTTAACAGGGTGTATAAAATGATTACCATAAAACCCTAGAGAAATACACCACAGTATATAAAATGAAAATAATTTAATATTCCTTGTGCGGACCGGTAATATTTGGTCTACGGACCAGTACCGGTCCGCGGAACACTGTATTATAGGACTGAGGAGGTCTAGAACTCGTGACCTTTGGTTTCATAGGCACGTGGCATACCACTGGACCAAAATGGTCACTTCAGTCCGAAGGCTCTTACTGGCTTATACAGATACCACCGCCACAAGACTTAACAGGTGCAGATGAATCATGAGTGTAACCTATATCGCATGAGTTTTCAATAGGACAACAAATTCCTTTCAAATCTCATCCTCCACATATTTTAATAATTTCACTCATCCTTTATATTTGAAGAATTTTGAACTTCATCTTTGATGTTTTAATAATTATTTCCATTTGCTGTGCTTCTTGAGATAAGTGAGGTTTACAAACGCACAATTTTTACGCATGGTTTTGCAGAAAAAAAAATGTTTTTGAAAAGTTGTTGAAAATGGCAGATTATCGGAAACGAAAACATTTTCCTTTGAATGAAACGACGAATTTTACGTGAATTTGATAATAAAGTTGAATGCCAAAATGCTTTAGTAGAACTTCTTAAAGTTGTAACGTCGGCCATTAAAAGTACAATTGTGACGGGCTCACACGTTTTTTCATTAACATATCCTTTTGGGTTCTTTGGGGCCAGAATAAATGGCAATTCTTCTCCAACCAATCCGAGAAGTAAAAAGTGAAGGAAAGATGTAAATTAGGAAGCTTTTAAACAACAGAAGTTTAGAGTAACTGAGGTGGCATTTGAGGAGTGTTATGATAGTCCGTGTTTCAAGTGTAAAGAGTATTTCGAGGAGTTAAGTGACAGTCAAGAGAAGTTACCCGTGACAGAGAGCCTTTAGTCAAGGTGCATACAATTGCAAGCCAGGGAACTGCTACTTTAGCTAGGATCAGATAGATTGCTGCTTCGTCGGACATTAAGGTAGGAGTTACCATTTAAATATTCGGATCTGTGTTTACATTGAAATTGAGCTTAGGCGAGTTAGTTATTGATAGTGGTCCAGGTTACGTTATTTCGGTATTATATATTGTGTGTTTAGCCACCATAGATTGTCTCACGTATCATATTATTATTTAATCTGTTATTGGTTTAAGTTAAGATCTTAATAAAGTAATATTAAGATTATAGCAGCTTCTAGTCCTTCATTTATTCCTACACCTGCAGCTCACGCTGATAATCTAGGAGAAGGGCACTCTAGGGGGCGTCCTTACACAATTATTAAACAATGAGCAGAAACTGAAGAGATAAGTGGAGAATGTGGTAAAAACTGCTCGGGAAAATATAAGAGTGATTGAAAGCGACTCCTCATACGATTCTTGAATCTGACTTATTGGAATGATTCAACCTCGTTTGTGCCAAGAAAATAGCCATTAGCATACTTCTGATTAAAGAAAAAGTCAAACTTCCCGAAAAGCATAACGCGAAAGACTTTTCTGCTTCCAACAGTTTCACTGATCCCTTTGAGAAAAGATTCGATGTAAGGTTGTCAAACATGTATTAGTCAGTATTTTAACTTTCCCATTTTAATGGAGCGTAATAATTCGCTAATGGCATATTTAGCCACTGAATAAAAAGTGTGTAATTTCCAACTACGGATATTTTTTGTGTAGTAGTTTACTATAGAAATTTGTATTCTTTGACTAAGATATTACGAAAAACCTCGAATTAATGAATAAAATGTTTGGTCTCGATGAATTCGTTAAATCAGAGTCCGACTGTGTACATTTTAAAATTTGTCTTTCTCTTAATCTACTGCAGTTTCCCCACTTCGGATATTTCATACTTCCAGCGATCAAACCTTCTCTCATACACCGTTTAATCAATTCCTGCTGCCCCCTTATTCGAAATGATTGAAAAGAAAAGAAACAATTAATACTTGAATTCGATTTCTTTTGATATGTCTTCTGGTATGTGAATAGCAGTAAAAAATAATGAAAAAATAACAACAACATGATATCCGGGCAATTGAGTCCTGAAAAACTCTCAAGTCGGTATCTGAAACTACCGTATTTACTCGAATCTGAGCTGCACTATTTTTCCAGTGTTAATTCTACTGAAAATCAGATGCGGCTTAGAATCGAAGGGAAAACATTTGTTGGATGGGGGAAATTGAATTTCCACTCCTTTCAAAAGGAAAAATGTTACTTTCCATTCTGCCCTCTTGCATCGATGATTTATCCCATTCCGAAGTTTATCTCCAATATTTCAGCCTATCCTGAACATCGTTGTGTGCTTGTATTCAAAAAAATTTTTTGTATTGATCACCTAAAAATCAAAGATAATGGTAACAGCATCAAGATAGTTCACTATGACGTAAGTATGAAGAGGGAGACAGTTTTATATGCAGGAAAAAACAATCGGAAACAGTGCAGCGGCCTCTGGAAATTTGACATGATGAAATAAATACACGTCGATGGAGTAAACAAAATGGTATAATTTTTGCTTGTAAATGTTCAACAGTCTTTAATGGTTCTTTTATATTCTTCTACATGTTTTTCTGTTTTAAAAAAAATGTAGCGTAACGAATGCATGGATGGCATGTAAGACGACACCGTGTGGTAACATGGGGACGCAGACTCCAATTCCGAAGTCATCTGTGACAATGAGAATGACGAATCATTTTCGAAATATGATACTGATGGTTAGAGTAATTGCAGGTTCAGATATGTGTTTTAAATTTTTTAATGCTGGTCAAATAAAAATTCATTATTATATATAACTTCCTATTATTTCTCATTAAGATTTTTTTTAAAAAAAAATTAAGATCGGATATATCGATGAACCTTTTAAGCAATTTTTTATATTTTTTCTCAAAAACGAGTTGAAAATTGGGGGTAAAGCTTAAATCAATGGCAGCATTTTTTCACTAAAACATTTTGAAAATTCAGGGTGTGCTTAGAATCGATGGCGGCTTAGATTCGAGTAAATATGTTAAATGTCACTTGATGTTAACGTTTCCGATTCTTTAAATTAGGACTTGAAAAGGATCTTTCTACCCTAATGCTTGCAGACTCTGAGACTAGCATTGAATTTGCTGGAAAGTTGATCTTAAAATCTGCGGCAAGAAACGGCTTCTGTGGCGGCAGGAAATCTAATCATCTTCCGTGCTTGAAGTTTGCTGGTAACTTGAGAGGAAGTGATTGGTTCTTATTTTGACTGCTCCTTTCTTAGCTATTAATTTTAGAATATTGAAGGAAATGGATATATGTAGCTAGGGAAAACAAAAATGTAAGTGGTAAAGTGTAGTTACGAATTAAATGAAAAGTATAAAAAAGCTTAGAAGCGATATAACTCATTTCTAAATGTAACATCTGCGATTCACTGCACAGATGGTGGTATAGAGAAGATAGTTAAGGGAACTGTGAGATAGGAGAACTAGATTATTAAACCACTGTAACTAAAGATATCTTTCGATAAACCCTTATATCTTTTGTCAGAGCTTAGGAATACCGTTATTACTTTGCGAATAGTAAAATGACTTTCGAAGAAAAATTTTAAAAGAGGGATGAAATTCGAAATTGAATAAAGAAGAAAATTTACAGAAAAAGAGACTCAATCAACGTAAAAATTTTCCAATAACCTCGTCATTCTTTTGACAAGGTTAAATATTGAGTTTGTTGTCACTAATGCCCCTGATCGGCAAAGACCAGATCGAGGCCCACGAAATTAATCATGGAAAAGTGACGCCTGTTGTTATCCGTAGCTCTGAGCACCATACAGATGATAGTACCATTTGGCTTGGTTCCACCCCGATTTAGACGGAAAATACTCTGAGGGGGGGGTCAGAGACCTCCCACCTCTCTTCCCCTTCCACCAACCTCACGAGAAGACTTGCGGCTCGACGGCTATTTAGAGTACCCCTATGCCGCGAAGGCCCGATATATCCATTTATAAACATTCATGTCTTCTCCGGGATTCGAACCCAGGCCCTACGGCACAGCTAACCGCTATACCGGATGGGCGACAATATTGAGTTTAATAGCTGTAATACTTGAAACAAAACAGAAATTCGACAGTCATTAATAATATGGTTTTGGAAGCTTCCATCATTTCATACATTGAAATTCCTATTTTCGTTAAAACAAAAAGTAAGATGGCTTATTTACCACTATTATATAGTAAGGAGAGTTGACAGAACTATATAGGTCAGCGGTCGCCAAACTTTTTGACCTCACGGATCAGTTGATTCATAATTTAAATCCCGTGGACCACTAATAGAATTTTTTAAGGGTTAAACATATTTATAAAAAAAATTGCGATCTGAGATCACAATTATAATTAATAAAATGAAACTATTTACCTACTAACCAATTATGAAAGCTTTATTAATAAACCATAATAAAATAAACAAAGATTGTAAAAACAAAACAATTAAAAAAGAGGTTTAAGTATATGAAACTTTTAGCATTATACATTCCTAGTGTGTTGGATGTTTCTTCATTTCTCGTGTGTGTTTTGCTCGTGTATTGTTATGAATTGAATTATATTAGTGATGAGTAAGTATATTTCATATTTTTCTGTGGACCAGTTGAGTTTTCCCACGGACCAGCACTTTGGCAACCTCTGATATAGGTTAATGGTTTTCAACATAAAAGTGGTATTTGTCTTGGTGAACATTTTTGCAGGTGAAATAAATCAGCTCCGATAGTATACTCAAATAGGATCTAGCCGGCATTTTACTGTTTACCTACCTTATTTCCTGACCAGGTATCCCAAATAATTAGTTTTCCGTCCAAGGAACCGGACACTAAATGCCTGTAAAAAACAATGAATAAAAACCCAAGATATTACTTTAAAACATTTATTTTATTATTATTATTATTTTATTTCGATTATTATGTTGAAGGTTTATAATATATCAGAGTATCTTACATAAATATATGCTATATTTATATTTTACTCAGTTAAAGTTCCAGTGAAGCATATAAAATTTCATTCCATTGTTACAAAGAAATTCCACAATTCAAAGAAAATTTTTGAATCAGTGCTATAAAAATGTTATCGATACAAAAAGATATAAATTATGGCAAGCCTTTGACCTAATGAACTAATTATTTGAATTTGAAGTATGATTAACACAAAGTTTTAAAACTGAAAGAAAGAACCCTTTTTTTTAATTTAACTACTATATTATTTTTATTTACAAAATTTAATGCATGGAATCTTTTTCTCATTATTTATTATGTAACGCAATAAAAGAAAATACATACACGTTTTCAATTTTAATTTTTCTTTCGATAATGGGAAAGATTTAAGAATAGCGTACTAACACCAACAAAGGGCTCTTTTTTGAAGCATTTACAGTGCAATTTCTGGAAATAATCAAAGGCTGTGAAGAAAAGGAAAACAACTCCATAGGAAAAAAAATTTCCAAAATATTGCGCTACATAATTTTTTCTTTCTTTTTTTTTGGAATGCTGTGGTGTGAGCACTAATTTTTTGCTCACCCAAAATTTCCCAGAGTGTTTTCTTCCTCAATATCGAAATTTATTCTATTGCTAATAAAGAAGTCAGCTGTCTTTTTAGTGAGTAAGACCCTCCATATACTCCTCTCTTCTTTATTCTTCAGAATTTGCTCGAGTTTCTCGGGGGATTTGCTTACATAGATTTTCCGTCGCATTTGTGGTACTGACTTAAAGTATAAGTTTGATATAATAACAACCAAATATTTAAGATTTGTGAAAAAAGGAAACCAGTTATTTCTAATTTTATATATTAGTTTATTCAATACAGGAATATACATTTCATTCTATTTTAGCATGACACACACACACGCACGCCCACACACTGTAGTTTTTACATTTATTTCAATTATTTGATTAAGTCTTGCCCATATATTTTTATGTTGAACGCGATTTATTCATTTATTGCTATTGAGGCAGTGCTTCTCAAGCTTTCAATATTTGCGTCCCCATTTTCATAATTTTCATCAAGACTCCGCCATGCAATAAAAATGTATTACATGCAATAAAACTATACTTTTACGCTATAGTTACAATATGAATTTTATTATAAACCATATAAACTATCAGGATAATTATTAAATTTTGTATATGACAAGCCCATGGAAGGGGCTAGTAATTCTTATATTTGCTTTTAATGTATCCGACTACGTTCAGAACCGTGATTTTGCAAAAGCATATAAATGGATAATATTTATGATATTTAGTGTCACTTAGATTAGAAAATGTATATAAAATTGTTTTAAGAAAAATATTACAATAAAAATTATTTAAGTACATTATTTTGACAAAAAATGAACATAGAGAGAATGACCCATTTTCAAAATATTCTTTTTTTTGTGAAAAATGCTTCTATTATAATAATATTTTGCCTTTATGTAGCTCAGGCCTCTGTACAGAGGCTCAACTAGAATGTTTGAAATATATAACTTAGAAGTGGGGTTATCTATATTTTACTACAACAGAGGGGAGAAATTTTAAGAAAAAAACGCCGATAATTATTTCAAATGGTTGTAACTCAGAAAATAATGTGAATATTTCAAAAATCATAGATGAGCCTCTGTACAGAGGGTCTGAGCTATATACAGGCAAAATATTGTTATAATAGAAGCATTTTTCACAAAAGGAGAACATTTTGAAAAATTAATTTTTTGCTGAAATATTGTATTTAAATAATTTTTTTTTGTCAAAATGTCCTTAAAATAATTTTATACATGTATTCTAACCTAAGTGACACTAAATATCATGAAAACTATCCATTTATGCGCCTTTTTAAAATCACGGTTTCGAACGTAGTCGGATACCTTAAATTTAGTATTGATAAATTACTTATCAAAAATAATCCGCAGTACTGATACTGTTGGGTCACAAGTAAAAAACTCAAGAAAGTCTCTTTCAGTTAAGTGGACTGTTATTTATATTTACTTTGTTGCTCAGCTCGCTCGATTTGACTCCTTTCTCAATGGAGTCCGATGTTACACAGATTCGTTAGACACTCTGAGCGCTAGAGGGCGCTCTACATTTACATACGTACACTGAACATGCCGCCCGGCCTTGCAATGTTTTTCAACATGCAAGATTTACACAGAACATAATCATAAAGATAACACACAGAAATACAATACTTCAAAATACAAACAAAACAACATACAAAACAACATACAAATGAAGACAATGTATAAAGCAATTGATAAATCACACAGAATTTAAAAAAATACTATTCTACACACAAACATTACTATCTGAAGGGTTATATATGCTACTTCACACACACACTGTTCCAATTGGTAGAATGCACAGTTTCGAAATGGGTCTCTTAAATATACCTCTAGTAGTTTTGACTTCCACTACTCTTACTTTAGAATCCTTTCCTGGATAAATATTGCTGATTCTACCTAATGACAATTGACATGAAGGTAAATTATCCTCTTTTATTATAACCATATCTCCAATTTTAGCATTCTTTTTCTCGAAATGCCACTTATTTCTCTGCTGCAAATTATTTAGATAGTCTACACTCCGTCTTTTCCAAATTAATTGAATTATTTTTGTAATTTTCTGCCAATTATCCAACCTATTTTCATTTAAATTAGTTAAATCAGGCTCAACAATTGATGTAATTGATCTACCTATAAAAAAAAATGAGAAGGAGTCAATACATTTAGGGAACCAGGACATGCTCGAAAGAGTAAAATGCCAAAATTAAGACCCTTTGTTTATGAGACATATCATTTGCAATTTCCAATAGAGCTTAGATTTTTTACGTTCTTAATAAAGATAATTTAATTATTCTGTAGAACTACAAAAATAACTTTTCCTCAAAGGTTTTTTACTACTTAATTAAAGTAATACATAATTTTTTTTTTTGAGATCTCGTAATATACTTGTGTTTAGGTACCATTTTTTAAAAGGTATCCTTTTTTTGTGCAAAATATTTTTACACATATATAAAACAGTATATAAAATACAGTGAACCCATTTTTTTAGTAAAATGTTAGTATAGTTTCTTTAAAAAATTATGAAACTTTGAAATTTGAAATTTTTCATTTTCTGCATTTTTTATGCATAAAACTATTTTTAAAAAATTAGGCACTGTCTTAATAGAAAAAAATAGGTTGACTATATATGCATAGGCATCTTGTATAGAAGTATAAAAAATTTGGAATCATATAGTGCAATAGTTTTTTTTTAAAAATGTACCTAAATGCAAAAATATATGCTTTTTTTGAGAAAAAGGGAAAAACTAAAAAAACAATATTTTAGCATATTATACACTTGATTAGTATTTGCTTGCCTATTTTTTTATATGACTAATAATAATCCTTAATCATTTTCTAGAGTTACAAAAGTAATTTTAAATTCATATGTCTTTTTTTTTTTCTCTTTGTTTTTAGTTAACATGAGCATAATCTTCGAGATCTTGTAATACATATTTTCATGTATTTCTTACAAAAATATTCTTTGAATATACAAAAAATTTAAACATATATATAGAGCAACATATCAAACATAATGGACCAGTTTTTTAACGAATTAATCGCGTAATTTCTTTAAAATAATCATAAAAAACCTTAAAATTATGAAAATCTTAATTTTTTTTTGCACGTTTTTAAATTTATTTTTTAAAATTTAGACATTACATACTAAAGATATTTTGTTCACTATACAGAACGTTTATATTGATCAAACACAGGGAAACTACATATTTAAAGTTCAAAAGGTGCGTCAAAAAGGGCGTGGTCATTTATTTACATTTTTATTTTTCATATTTTAGGGCTATTTTATCCAACAAACACATAAGTATTATACATTTTTAGATTCAGAAAAATAAGCACTATTTTTAGAACTAAAATTGAAAAATCGATTTTTTCGAAGTATACGATGTCCCTGTTGTCTTAAATCATCTAAGTCAGAAGATAATGGGACAAGAGGACGAGAATTTAACATCTCTATTTGGATAATCACGGTCAGAAACTCTTCATATGTTAATCTAATGTTACCTATTACTCTCTTTAAATAGAACTTAAAAGATTTAACGCCTGCCTCCCAGAGACCTTCAAAATTTGGGGCTCTAGGGGGAGGAATTTCCAATCTATTCCTTCAGAGGCCATATAACTTGCAAGTGCCTCATCAGGTTACACACCAAATTAAACATTTTTTAAGTTCTATATTTGCACCCACAAAATTTGTTGCATTATCAGAATACAACTTAGAACATTTACCTCTTCTAAATATAAAACGCTTAAGTGTATCAATAAATGCATTAGAGGTTAAATCAGTCACAATATCTAAGTGCACAGCTTTAGAAACAAAACATATAAATATACAAACGTAGATTTTGTTATATACACCTTTTCTCTGCCCTTTATACTTAATGTAAAAGGGGCCACAGAATCCACACCTGACACATTGAATGGATAATTTTTGATAACTCTATCCTTTGGCAAGTCAGCCATTATTTGATCAGTGCAAGTAGGATTGGCCTTACAACAAATTACACAATTATGAACAACTTTTCTACAAATATTACGACCATTCAATATCCAAAAATTTTGCCTGATCTGATATAACAAGGATTGTGGACCATTATGTAAAAACTTTTTGAAAATACTCAACTATTAAATAAGTCAATTTATGTTTCAAAGGCAAAGAATTGGAAATTTCTGGTTATAATTAATATCACTAATTCTCAATCGACCTCCAACTCTCAAAATCCCTTCACTATCAATAAATGGATTGACTGTTTTTACTCGACTGTTGGAAGGTACCATGGCAGAATTTTGAATACCATTTATCTCTACTTTAAACTCTTCCTTTTGTACTAATTTCAATAAAAGCTGTTCAGCCTTTTTTTAATTCTCCTAAATCTAGAGGCCCAATTCTTTTGCTTTCTTTGCTTTTACAATTATAAACAAATCTACAAATAAAACTTAAGACACGGATAATTTTAAAATAGTCATTACTAAGGTTAAGTAAATTATTTACAAAGAGTTAGTAGCAGAATCAGAAAAAGTTAGAAAAGTCACTACAGTTTTTAAGTTCACATGGATCCTTGATCACTGCAACAGGAATTTGTCGTTGTGGGTACTGGTTGCTCATCAGAAATTTAGGACCATTCCACCACAACTCACAAGTTTTAAGTTTTAGAGAATCCATTCCTCTGGAAACGAAGTCGGCAGGATTGTCCTCTGTTGCCACATAACGCCATTGTTCACTGGAAGTCATCTCCTGGATTGTAGCAATCCTGTTAGCCACAAAGGTTTTTAGTTGATATGACTCCTTCCTTATCCATGACAAAACTATCATGGAGTCACTCAAAGAAAAGTATTAGTCACATTTAATTTTAAAGCTCGCTTGACACGATGCACTAATTTTGCTAACAGCACAGCGGCACATAGCTCAAGTCTGGGAATCGTTGTTTGCTTGGTAGGCGCAACTCGGGATTTACTGGCAATAAGATGTACAAGCATCTTTCTATCTGATGTTATGGATTTGCAGTAGACTACAGCTCCATATACTGACTGGGACGCGTCGGAGAATCCATGCAGCTCGATCACTTCCGGTTACTCTACCACAATGCATCGATTGATGTTAATGTCATTTACTACCTGAAGTGATTCGACAAATTGTCGCCATTCTCTATTGATTGTATCTGGAAGCAAATCTATCCAATCAATCTTTAGCATCCATAATTTTTGAAGGAAGATTTTCGCCTTCGCCACCACAGGAAGACCCTAGAGGATCATATATCCTGGCGATGGTTGACAAAACATCCCGTTTGGTATTTAATTCGTGCAAGTCTATTTTTACTCTGAAGGAGAAGCAATCATGCTTGGGGTTCCAATAAACACCCAACACTTTTATCTCTGATGAATCTGAAAAATCATAATTTTCGGAAACCTCAATCAATTCCGTATTATTTCCGCACCACTTATGCAAAACCATACCTCCTTTAGCGAAGATATTGATCAGTTGATTTTTCAGTTCTTTTTGCTTCTAAAAGGTCTCTGCCGTTAAGTACATCATCAATGTACATGTCACTCATCAGAACTGAAGACCTAATGGAAAATTCTCTGCTTCATCTAGGGCTAATTGTTTTAGCGTACGTGTCGCTAAAAATGGTGCACTCGTTGTTCCATAGGTCACAGTTGACAACTCAAACGTTTTTATTGGTTCGTCTATGTTCTCTCTCCACAGAATGCGCTGAAGTTTACGCTGATCTGGATTAATCCAAATCATTCGATACATTTTTGCACATCCGCAATGAATGCAAATATGTGCGTTCTAAAGCGAACCATTATTGAAAAAGGGTAATTTTGAGCAACTCCCCATTGTATTGTAGAGAGTTTAAAGAATAACCATTTGTAGTTGCACTAGACGCATTAAAAGCTACTCTCAATTTACTTGTTTTTTTATCAGAGCGATAAACAACAAGATGTGGTATGAAATACATTCCACACTCCTCTTTCTCATCTACCTCTTGTATATGGCCTAGCTCTTTATACTCTTTTAAAAAATCTCTATATAATTTTTAAATAGTTGGGCTCACGTTTTAATCTATTCCATAAAAATTTAATTTTTAAGGGCAATATCTTTTGACTGGCCTAAACAATTTGGATCCTTTTAAATGGCATAGATACTATATATCTTCCCGTACTATCTCTAGTATGATTTTTTTTGAAAATGCTCCTCACAAATTATCGTTTCCTTATTTTTTATTGTCTCAGGTTCAACATTTTCGATTTCCCAAAATCTCCTCATTGTTTTTCTAAATCGACATTATCTTTGATTAACCCACAGTGAGGTTTATTTTCACTAGAAACTGGAATACTCCCACTCGCAATATAGCCGAAGACTGTATTCTGAAAAATTAATTTTGTATTTAAAAGATTTGTTTGTCCTGGTAAAAGAATTTCATAAAGATTTCTGCTCCCAACAATAAATCAATATTTCCCGGAATGTTGAAATTTTCATCCACTAATTTCTCTCTACTGAAATTACCCAAACTAACGTTAAATGGTTGAAAAGGAATCATATCCGTAATTCGCGGCACTACAAAAAAGTCTGCATTAGTTTTATAACTATTTCCTCTATTTGCAATTGTTGCATTATCACGCGATTTAATCGTTAACTCTGAATTATTTAATCCTGAAACTAAAATGTTTATTTTCTCTCTTTTTAAATTGAGTCTATTCATACACTGTTGCGAAATAAAATTGCCTGTTGAACCACCGTCCAACAGCGCTCTGACCTCCTGCATTTTCCAAAGGAATCTCTAATGAAACAAATCGCGGTTGAAAGTAAAACGGAATTCGATTTTACGTAACTCGTTGCAGTAAACAGATCTCCTACACCCTGATAATTTTATTATTTATTTTTAATTTTATTATTTAATTTACTCTTTCGAAATCTCCCCTATGTAATTCATGGGTTTGAACACAGACGCCTTCGCTGAAAGTTGACTCATCGGGGGATTCCTCTGTTTCCCGCTCTTTCTGCACCCCCAATGAAGAAGGTTGAATGACCCTTTCACTCGTAAAATTTGGGTCTCCAGAGAAACATAAAGAAGAATGATGCTTTTTTTTGGCAGCATTTACAAAGAACTTTAGATTTACAAAACTTGACTCTATGCAAATTTAAACAATTAAAACACAAGGAATTATTTTTAACAAGTTCTACCCGTTTATTTACTGATAATTGCTTATATTGAGGACATTTATTTAAAAATGACTATCAGATTGACACAAAACACATTTTTTTGCCATTGACATCTGAGAAAAATACTCTAGACATATTTTTAGAATTTTGATTTTGCGACAATAATTAATACTCTCACTCAGTGGTTTTCCTCGCGATGAATAAAGTAAATCAATTTCTTTTCCCAACGTTAAAGGATCAAACCATTTATCTGCTTGTCTGACACTAATATGCGATGCGGTTTCTTTGTTTCTATTTTAAATAGTATTCCCAATTTGTTGTTAATCTACTCGCAAACTGGACATGAGATTCACAATTTTGCCGTGTTGCTTTCTTAAAATTCTCTAAACACGATTGAGGAGTTGGCTCAAATTCTTGGAGTATTATGGACTTTATTTTATCATAATTTTTAAGATCCTCATCTTTCAGATGTATAATGATATTTGCAGCTTTTTCTCCTAATAAATTTAACAAAATCTCAGACTTAAATTTATCAGTAACACTTTTGGCTGCAAATGCACGTTCTAATGATAAAAAAAAGAAACTCCATCCCTCAGGTTTGTCGGGAATTTTCCCTGTAAGTGTGCGGATACTTTTAATTAAAGAATCTAAAGAAGAGGAATCATTACAATTAACTTCAGTATTATTGTCTTTATCATTTGCTCGTATTCTCGCTATCTCTAAATCAAGCTTAGACTTTTCTCTTATTTTTTCTAACTCTAATTGCTGACTTTCGTCATACTTCTTTTCTTCGTTAATTAAATTTGCTAACTCATGCACGGAATCAGGATCGTTTTTGTATCGATCACAGTTTTTTATAAGATCCATGAAGTCTAAAACAGATAATTTATCACTCACACACAACTCTAATTCAGAAGCGATTCGCCTCAAGTCTTCTTTTTTTTTGCTCCTTTAAACATCGTTAATGTTTAAAATTCTATTTTTCAACGAAAAGTCAAAAAACAACAGCACATACCTCGTATTTTTAATGCATAGGTCGCTCCGGTTGAGACTGGACCAGAATGTTGGGTGACAAGTAAAAAACTCAAGAAAGTCTCTTTCAGTTAAGTGGACTGTTATTTATTTACTTTGCTGCTCAACTCACTCGATTTGACTCCTTTCTCAATGAAGTCCGAGGTTACACAGATTCGTTAGACACTCTGAGCGCTAGAGGGCGCTCTACATTTACATACGTACACTGAACAGATACGTTTATAAGTATACTATATCAGTATAAATGTGTGTTTCGTTTTTGTTATGTCAGAATGTATTTTGTTTTTCTTTCTTTCAGTAAATGAATAATTATTTTAAATCTTTTATTTTCGACTTTTCAACATGCTCGCGTCCCCCTTGTAGGGATGTCACGCCCCCCAGTTTGAGAAACTCTGCATTAGAGAACAGTCTACCTACCTGTTATCACCGCAATAATGAACTGCTGTCACTTTAGAGAGGTGACCTTTAAGAATTTTCTTTGTTCTTAAAGGAATTTTGGGAATGTCTGACATGTTCCCGCAGACATCTTCCAAAGTCTTGTCGGCAGCTCCCACTTGGGCTTTCTGAAAGTAAAAATCTGCAACAGATTTACATGGTTCATGAAAACAAACCAGAAAAACAAAATGATAAGAGTGGATTTTAATGGTTTCCTTGATAGTTTTATCAATATAGTTTATAGTTGATTGAATTATTCGATTTTTCAGCTGATATGTTGAATTGAAATTCTTTAAAAAGGGAAAACTGCATGTCATTTCTGTCAGTTTCAGAAATTTTAGTTCAAAAGTGTACTTTATTGTAGTAGTGTATTCGAAATAAATATAATTTACTTGAAATATGTTAAATTATTGTAAAATTACCCGTGTGTGAGAGATAAATTTGAACTAAGTGCAGTGGGACCTTTGTATAACGAAGTCGCTAAATCCCTAAAAATGTTCGTTTTGTGGAAAATTCGTTAAATAGAGATTCATCTTCTAATATTTTTCTGTTCTTGGTTCCAGGAAAAAGTTAGTAAAACAGAGGGATGCACAAAATAGAGGTAGAACTGTACTTTATTAACGGAAGACATTGAGTATGTGTGCATTATTATTGTGCATATGTAATGAGTGATAAAATATATCCCAAATAACTATACAGAACTCAGCATTTCATCTACTGAAAATGGAAAACATTCTGAAAAGTAATAAATAAAAATTTTAAAGAGGACATTTATATTCTCATTATTATAATATCTGGTACAAAAACCTTCATCATATAAAATTATAGGAATCTCTTTAAAAAAATTAGTTTCAAATCGATTGTATAATTTATTCAATACAGACATCTTTAACAATTATTGTCTCAAAGCAGAAATATTTCTCAAACATATATCATTTTTTTAGTTATTTATTTTTGAGTTTTTGAACTCCACGAAAAATTTAATTAAGCTTCATTTTGTAGCATCTCTATGTTATTTTTCTTGTATTGAGTATAAGGGAAAATTCTGTCGTTTTCGAACACTTGCACTTTTATGCTTTGTCGATCCTTATCAAGAATTCGGATCTGACTGAAACCAGTCTAAACAGTTAGATTAGTATACTATTGATGATATATACACAGTTTTCCGTATTTTAGTTGGTTTTTATACTTGAAAAACTGTCAATGCGAGTGAAGAAAAAGTGCTATACCGACATTGTATGGTATTTTTCCAAAGAGGGAGTAACGGGATGGAGGCAAAAAGGAAGTTAAATGACATGTTTACACAGGAAACAATAACAGTTCGAGCATGCCAGAGATGGCTTGTGAAACTTCGCTTGAGTGATATTTCTTTGAAACATACATCCGCATCAGAAAGACCATCAGATGTCAGTGACGAAGTGCTACGCAATATGATCAGGATAAATCCCACATCAACTTTCACAGATTAGGCTTTAATCTTGGAATTCATCAGACTAATACTTTGAATTACATTAAAAAGCTTGGTTTCGTGTTCACCAAATCCATCAAATTCACCAAGTCCATCAACTCAATCAATTCTGTTTGGGTGCCACACGCATTAAGCGAAGAAAATTTAATGACCCAAATTTCGATATGTTCTTCAATTCTTGCTCGGCACAAAAGGGAACCATTTTTTGACCACTTGGTTACTGGAGATGAAAAGTGGATAGGGTATAAACACGTCATTAGAAAAAAAACATGTATTTACAAAGAGAGGACACCACCATCCGCATCCAAAGCTGGCGTGCATCAGAGGAAGGTTATGTCGTGTTGTTGGTGAAACAGGGCAAGGTATAGTGCACTATGAGTTACTGAAAGAAAATGAAACCATCGTTACTGCTCCCAACTTGATGTTTGGAATAAAGAAATTCAACATAAACGTCCATCTCTGGCCAACAAAAAGGGTGTGATTCTTCATCACGACAAGGCTAGACTACACATGGCAAGAAACACCACATAAAAAATTGCAGAGTTGGGTTGGGAAACTTTACCTCTGCCAGCATATACTCCTGATATTGCAACATCTAACTGTCATCTGTTCAGGCAGCTGAAAAACTTTCTTGATGGAAATGAATATGTAAATTATGAGGGTGTCCAAATGGCAGTGGGAAAAAAAACAGAGAGCTTCTCCAAGACGGAACTTTTTTTCCCAGTGGTTTAGATAAGCTGCCAGAACACTGGCAGCCAGTTGTAACTAACAAAGAGGACAATATAATTTACATTAAATTTTAAATAAAAAGTGAAATTTTATTTTCTTTAGAAAAAAACGACAAAACTTTCCTTTACACCCAACAGCTAACATAATATCCATACAATACTGTTTAAATTGAGACCAATTTTCAACATGCGAGGGGACTACAAATACAATAATAACAATGATAAACCTTTTAAGTTTAATACAATAATATAGTTCATGTCGTCTTTTTATAATAACTTCACAAAAGAAAATTCATTACTTAGATCACGACCGGATAAACCCCCAATGAGCCCTACACATTTTTTCTCACCCGGTTGTCTCTCTCCCGCACAAGAAATAAAGCACATAAAAATGTAAACAAATAAATAAAAGAAAACTCACGAATGTGAAAAACTAAGACAAGAATGTGAAATCAAATGAAAAATGATTAATAAAAAAATTTATTACATTGTTATGCATCGTGCGGACACGGACTAAACCTTGTTACCATAAAGGCAATATATTTTTGCTTGTTTCTTTATTTTATTTAGTTGTCCAGCAGAAAAGTAAATTATGTTATTTACATTTTTTTTTCAAAACAGCAGCTCGACTGAGACCTAGATATTTGTCTATCGATGTGTGATTCGACCTTGATTTTAATATCTGTTGAACAAAAAGCCTAGAAATGACAACGTGTGCGCCTAGTTTTCCCACATAACAGAGGTAGAGATAAGTAATATCGCGTTCTAAGCTTAAGTTCCTGGAGTATTACCGCTTAAGAGCTCATAAGTAATATTTGAGACAGCAAAAAAAATTATTACTACTTATTTTCTACGGTCAGGTGCTTATGTAAGTCTTTGAAGATTTGATTTTATAGGACGATTTTATTGCCCTTTGTTCTTCTTTCCAGCCCTTTGTTTTATATTTCAAACTTGGTAGTGTAAACAGATGATTTAGCAAAAATCATGTTTTAGCCTTATTACGTGTGGGAATCAAGTAAAAGGAAGCTAAATTACTGATAATTAAAAAAAAAAGTTTTTTTTCCTAAAAAAGTTTTAATGTATTAATAAAGGTCACTTAATGAAAATAAAATTAAAGCTTCCAAAAAAGAATTAATTTTCAAGTAGGACTAAATAAATATGTATTTCTTTTATCTGGAAACCCAATCAGGCTTTAAATATCAGTAAGTAGCTTCTGAAGTACATCAGTTATTCTCTTTGATATTATCAAAAATTTCTAACAATCAGGAATAATTGAAAGTGAAAATATTTTTGAAAAAATTAGTTACTTGTTCATTTGAAAAATGTATGTTTTTGTATCGTTTTTAAATGCATTTTTTGTTCAACTCATACGAGTTATTAACGATATTTAGATTTTGATAATACAGCGCTACGAATTTTGTGTAATAAATTTTGTGTAATGGGCAAATAATTTATATCTGGATGGGCAATATGTTAGTATTACTTTCTGTTGTATTTATTTTATGCTAATATTCTCAAGCAACGCCGTTCTTTACATTATAATGACGATTCAATGGAAACTTGGCGAAATGTTGGTGATAGTGTCAAGTTGGCATCATTTTTGATGAGACGACGACCATATGGATGCTTCTGGAAATTGCCGGAGAAATCTATCAATATCACGATCTATGACGGAAGCCGATCTTTCTCGAAAGATCCGTGTAGTTTATAAATATGAATCACTCGCTAAAACTGAATGAGTATTGTTTTAAACATTGAAGATTCGACTAACGATTAGTTGCTACTATCGAGCGAGGGCTTGCGAATAATCTTAATCACTACATATTTGTATTTTTAGACAATGATAGTTGCGTCTGATCACTGCATGAGGTGTGAAGACGTTTTGGGATTTATTAATAGAATTTTAGTGCTTTATCCTGTATTTCGAGGATTGTTTTTCAACAATAAATTTTCGTCGCTCCTGAAGAACTGTCTTGCTCTTTGGGATAGATAGCATAAAATCCTCGAACCCCAATCTAAGTAACAATATCAACTTTTAACAAGCCCATAAGAAACATTACTAATGTGCTAAATTCATGAAAGTCACATGATAAATGCAATCATGTGTTTTCTACTGAATTCAAAACTGATATTAGATTTTTGTATGCTTTGTTCTACAAGCGCATGTAAAATTTAGATAAAATTTCAAACTTTGGGAAGCTTTTTTAAAATTATAATTGGATAAAGGTAATCAAGTATTAAGATTCTTCAAAACGTTTTTCAAAATTAAAAAAATTCTAATATCTTAATGCTATTTATTTTTTAATGTTATTTTTTTTATCATTTCACTATTTAATATTTTATTAATGTTACGAATTTTGTGTAAATAGGGTAAATAGATTGTATTTGGATGTGTAATGCATCTATATTACTCTATGTTATGTTTATTTTATTTTAAGATTGTACTATATTTACAAGCAAACACCGTCCCTTACGCTATAGTGGCGATTCAATGAGAACTTAGCGAAATCTTGGCGATACAGCCAAGTTGGCATCATACACTCATGTCCATAAATTCAGGATAATTCAGAATCACACAGAAATTGAACTCTAAAATAAAAATTTCACCAGTAGAATTATCACACACATCTTGAAGAAGAATATGCAAATTACAGGAAACCACCAGATGGCGTGGATAGTACGTCACAATGACGAGAGTGTAAGAGAGAGGTATATAAGGAATGGTGGCAAAGAAGTAAAATTGTTCACAAGCGCTTTAAAAGCCTTTCAGTGCAATAACCGCATAGTTATGGCACAAATGAAGCATTTGGATGATTTTTTACGTGGTAGAATTATTGGACGACTGGAATGTCGATGTACCCAGCTGGAAGTATCCGAGGAACTTGGAATCGCCCAGAGTGTCATCTCCAGGCTTTGACAACGATTCCAAGATGAGGGTAATGTGAGTATATGTTGCAGCAAGCACAGGTCACCCCCGAGTTACAACGCCGAATGAGGACCGGTATATATATATATATATATATATATATATTTGGCAGTTACTGCCAAAAGAAACAGACGGAGCACAGCATCAGACCTGTCTCGTCAGCTCTCTTCAGCTACTGGTACGACAGTTTCAAGGCGGACCGTGTACAGACGCTTAGGGCACATTGGTCTATATGCTCGTAAGTCTGTCAGATGTGTTCCACTTACCGCAACTCATTGTCGCCTGCGATTAACCTAGAGTAGAGAGAGCATACATTGTGGACACCACAACAGTGGTTTTGTGTGATGTTTTCCGACTAGTCCAGGTTTAGTTTCCAGCCTGATTCTCGCCGGACTTTAATATGGAGAGCGCCAGGTACCCGTTACCACCAAGAGAACACCATTGAACGACACCGTTATGGTGGTGCAGGATGGCTCGTTTGGGGAGGAATTATTCTTGATTCCAGAACTGACCGGCATGTTCAGAGTGTAACGATGACAGGCCCATCTATCGGGATGTCATTCTGGAACAACATGTACGTTTGTTTGGGGGCGCCATGGGTGTTGAATTTCTGTTTATGGATGACAATGCCCGTCCTCACCATGCAAACATTATAGACGAATGTCTTTCAATCAGAGGATATCACCCGCATGGACTGGCCAGCATACTCACCGGACTTGAATCCAATAGAGCATGTGTGGGATATGCTTGACCGACGAATTGCAGCTCGTCAACCCCCTCCCACCTGTCTACCGGAGCTTCGGAGGGCATTGCTTGATGAGTGGTGTAATATTCCCCAAGATCAGATTGATAAATTTAATACTCAGCATGCCTAGGCGTTGTAAGGCCTGTATTGCATCGTCCGGGAGACATACTCCATATTAACCATCATGTTATACTGTTTTTTGTAAATAGGTTATTTTTTGAAATTTGCTTCAGGGAGTAAAAATCGCAATTTTTATTAATTATGACAAAGATATAGCATCTTTTTGCTATTTACCTTTTGTTTAATAAATAGACTACAAATAAGTCAAATTTGTTTTGCTTCCGTCTCTTTCTTTGCCTGAACTTCATTATTCTTAATTTATGGACATGAGTGTATTTAACGACCAAGTTGGCCGCCAATTTGGTGACTTTGGCAACCATGTTGGCGAGTTTGGGAACCTCTGGATTCTTCTAGAAATTAGTGGGTTGCTCTATTAATTTCCCGATCTATGACGCGTGCGGATTTTTCTGAAAGTTTTCGCCGGGTTTATAAATAGAGCAGCGCCAGCAGCAACCAATCAGTCTGATTTCAACCAGCGAATAGTGAGCATTGTTTTGACTAGTGATTCGCTTGGCTGTGCTTGTGAATAATCTTTTACATATGTGCAATTTTAAACACTGATAATTGTGTTTGATTGTTGTGGAATGTGTAAAGACCTTTGGAGATTTACTCTGGGAATATTGCTGCGGAATCATGTATTTAAAGAGAGAGAGAATTGGATTTCTGCGATAATAAATTCTCGTTGCTCTTAAAGAACTGTTATTTTTTCGTTGTGTGACTGTTTTGCATAAAATCCTTGCACCTGAGAATCTACGTAACAATATTATTCTTCTCCGTAAACGGTCTGTTTTTTTTAAAATCTTTCTTTCGATCTATTGAAATTTTTTCCCCCAGCAGTATTTAGGAGTTTTAAAAAAATACTAGATGCATGTTTCGGCGTCGCCCGGGCTTTTTCGAGTACATAACTTTTAGCCAATGGAAATTACCTCTTGTCGTCTCGTATTCAGTATTTCTTGGTTTTGTGTGATTTCTATATTTTGGCCTTTAAATTCCCTTTTTATAAATTTCTTCTACGTTTTTGCCCCAACGGACGGGTCTGTTCCCCTCCACTTAGCCCGGCGTTGCACGGGCTTTTTTCAAGAGTATAGCTTCATCCCTCATGTAAATTTCCCCTTTCCTTCTGAATGCCAGCACTTCTGGGTGTCTGTGTATGCGCAATGTGTGTGACTTCTATATTTATGCCATCAAAACACCCTTTTCTGAAATGTCTTCAGTTTCTCGGCCTTGACTAACAGGTTTATTTTTTCTCAGCTTAGCCCGGCGTTGCAGGGGCATTTTCGAGTATAAAACCTTTTTTTTCCGAGAGAAAAATCTTTCTTCAAATTTTTATTTTCGATTTAAATTTACAAAACTATTTTAGTTTTATCTATAAGAGAACAGATAATGTGCGACTTTAGTGTTGTATAATTAAATAAGTAATGAATTATAAAAAACAACACTACTTTAGTTTTTTTAAAAAGTATGAATTTATATTAATTTTTGTTAAATAATGAATTGAAAATTTCTGAATGTTAGCTATTGATTCAACAGCTTATTTCTGGATGTTTCATTATTCAATTAAAAATATGTAATTATAAAAAAAAGAAAAACCATCGGGGGAAGCCTAGAAATATTTGTTAACATTCACTGCATAAAAAGATATTCAAACTGAAAATAATACTAATTAATAAAAACATTTCATCATTACCTTAAGCACTCGAGAATTACATGGTAGCTTAACCACAATTAATTATTACTGACATTTAACGATTCTTTTCGTTGTATTTTTGCGGTTCCCCAAAATAGAAAAGTATTTTTTTTTAAAAAAAATAATTTTATGTTTGAAAAAATTCACAAAAGCAAAAGTTTTTAAAATTACAAAGTTCCATCAATTTTTTTTAAAGAATTAATACAATATTCCGTTTCAACTTCACTTGGTAGCATTAGGTAATGTAGAAAATGCACCTATTTACTAAAAAAAGTTTTAAAAAATAACTAGCCACATGGCTCGGCGTTGCACGTGCTATTTCGAGTGAATTTCATTTAGCCCTTGGAAAATCCCCCTTCATTTCTTGGTGTCAGCACTTCCTGGTCTGAGCGTGATTTCTATATCAATATCAATAAAATTCCCATTTTCGAAATTCCTTTCACTTTTTTGCTTCATCGGAAAGGTTCGTTTCCTTTCCGTTTAGCCTAGCGTTACACGGGCTTTTTCCGAGTGCAAATTTTTTCCCTCATAGAGAAATTTCTCCTTTTCCTCTCGATGCCAACGCTACTGTGAGTATGTATTTGCAACGGGGTGATGTCAGTAGGCTCTGTATTTACGCCATAAATTTTTTTTTACGAAATTATTTCCACTTCTTTTTTTTATACAAGTTTGTTTTTACTCCGTTTAGCCAGCAATGCATAGGCTTTTTCGAGTGTAACACTGTTTTTAACTTCTTTTCCCTATGGATAAGATTTTCAAATTTCTATTTTCGATGAATGATTTACAAAAAACAATTTTGCTTTAGTTAATACAAAATATATATATTTATTTAAAGCGAAAGGAAAACGTTTCTAACATAATAAATTTTTAAAAAAACCTATTGGCATATTCATTACTTTTTAACAATAATTACCTTCTTAGGATCTAAAATAATACACTGCTGGACAATTGCTAAGGACGGATCACAAATTGCTATGTAGCATAACATTAAGCGAGACATGAGGCCTAGTAGGATAAAATATAGTTGCCACACTGTTCAGACATTAGAATAAAGAATATTTATTGTTCTGAAAGTACAAAAAGCTGTGAAACATCTGAAAGAAAAAAAAATGTTCATTTGATCTGCGTACGGAGAAATGGAACAATGCATCTAAAAAGTCAGCAGGCACCTTAAAGAAAGGTATCAGTACGGGATATGTCCACCATGGAGTGTGATGCAACATTCCACACGTCGTACCATACTTTTGCACAACATTATCCAGCAACTGTTGAGGCAATTTATCACATTCCTCTGTGAGTGCACGGATGAGGGTGTTCTTGTTTGTCGAAGGATAGTTTCGACCAGCAACTTGTCTCCCAAAGCATCCCACATTTTTCAATGGGGTTTAGATTTGGAGAACGCGCTGGCCATACGAGACGTTGAATACCCTCGCTGTCTAGACAATCCTGAACAGCGAGTGTTCGATGACATGTTGCGTTGTCGTCCATAAAAAGCAAATTTATCACCGACAGCACCACGGAAAAGACGAACATGAGGAAGTAGAACTTCATCAATGTCTCGTTGGCCCGTCATAGTCCCATTCGCAACCACATGTAGGCGCGTGCGGCCATTGATCATGATGCCGGCCCACACCATGATACTGCATGTCGGATATCGGTCCTTTTCCTGGATATTTTCTGACGATAAGCAGTACCACTCTCGCGCCAGATTAGTTGGCGTCTACAATCCGATGACAGACTGAACCTACTCCTCATCTGAGAATAGTACGCATGCCCAGTTCTGTTCAGTCCAATTGTGATGCTCACGACACCATTGCAAACGGAAAGTACGGTGCTGTCTGGTCAATGGGACACACACAACAGGTCTGCGTGCGTATAGTCCTCCTCCCTCAAACGTCTGGCAACAGTTTTTCGGGAGATATGCTTTCCTGAGGCAGCAAGAAACTGATTTGCCACCTGCTGAGCTGTGGTGCGCCTGTTCCTTTTTGCTGATAGGACGATATATCTGTCTTCTGCAGGCGTCGTACTTCTAATATACGACTCCCCGTGCCGTCTACTACACATTTCAGTAGTTTTAAATGACTTCCACAGCCGTGAAACAACGCTATGAGCGATGTCGAACTCCCTGGCAACATCTGTTATTTTTCACCCTTCTTCGATCTTTCCAATAATTCGGCCACTTATAAAATCATCTATGTGATGTCGGGAAGACATGCCAAAAATTTTAAGTTCGTCTATTAAATCGTTCCTGTAAAACTTTGACTTGAAACAACAACTGTCCACACGTCAAAACCTTTAAAGTTCTTATGCACGCTATCACGTGATGAACAGACGTGGAAAAAAAAAAAAATTGCATACTCATACTTCTTCTTACTAATATCCCGCACTTATTCTAATTTTCCACATTTTGCTTCCTTTCATTTTGTGGTTGCTATGGATGATAGTGTTATTCGTCCTTAGCAATTGTCCAGCAGTGTAAAATTGATTTTAAACATTCATTTATCAATCAATCGTTATATACTGTTAGCTTAAAAATGCATCAAAAATCTAATCTAGCTTTTTCCGCAAAAACAATATATCATTTAGTATTGAAAATTTAATTTAGCAATGAATAATGGAGAACAATACTGCTTTAGTTTTTTTAAAATAGAATATTAATAAATCAATTTATTGATAAATAATGAATTAAAAAACATCGTACCTTTAGCTATTGAAACGACTGCTAATTTCTCGATGTTTGAATGTTATAAACTGCAAAAAATAAACCTCGAAAAAAGTCTATTAGATGGAAAACACAAATTTTTTTTTTAAATCCTTAATTTTTATAAGCAAACTTTTTAATCTTCACTCAGAACACGAGTAATAAAGTTTGACAGAGGAAGTTTATGACAACAATTAGATATTCACAACAATTAGAAAATAACAATTGGTGTTCCTAACAATGGGATAAATGAATGAATTAATCATGCGTTTTCATGTTTTTAATTAATATCTTTTCAAATAATTGCAATATTGGAATATAAAGGGTCAAAACGGTTTCCTCAGATCATTCCGGATCTTTTGGTACCTTCGGAGAGTTTCTGCGTGGTGCGGTTGGTGAGAAGATAAACGCTTATAGATAGATAGATACGTTTGCTTACCTTCGAATTTTAATAGCGTATATATTACATTAACTACAAACATCATAGAGTCAGTTCATAATAAATTTTTTACATTTGCAATTCTTTTCCAGATTAGTTTGATTTGTTATGATATCTATCTACACAATTCACATCCGGAGGTAAACAAACGTATCTATCTATCAGCGTTTATCTTCTCACGAACCACACCCTACAGAAACTCGCCAAAGGTACCAAAAGTTGGGAATGATCTGAGGGAAACCGTTTTTTGATATTATATTTTAATTAGTTGAAAATATATTAATTAAAAACATGAAAACACATGATTAATTCAACCATTTATCCCATTGTTAGGGGAACACCTATAGTTGTTTTCTAATTGTTGTGAATATCTAACTGCTGTCATTAACTTGCTCTGTCAAACTTTATTACTCGTGTTCTGAGTGAAGATTAAAAAGTTTTGTTTTTTTTTAAATTACGGATTTTAAAAAAGTTTTTGTGTTTTCCGTCTAATAGATTTTTTTCGAGGGTTTATTTTTTGAAATTTATAATATTCAAACATCCAGAAATAAGCAATCATTTCAATAGCTAAAGGTAAGATGCTTTTTAATTCATAACTTACCAATAAATTGATTTAAACTAATATTCTATTTTCAACCACAGAATTCAAGAGTGCTTAAGATAATGATGAAATGTTTTTATTAATTTGTATTATTTTCTTTTTGAATCTCTTTTTATGCAGTAATTGTAAACAAATTTGTAGGCTTCCCCGATAGTTTTTTCTTTTTTTTTTATAATTACATATTTTTAATTGAATAATGAAACATCCAGAAATAAACTGTTGAATCAATAGCTAACATTAAGAATTTTTCAATTCATTATTTAACAAAAATTAATATAAATTCATACTTTTTAAAAAAACAAAAGCAGCGTTTCTTTTTGTAATTCATTATTGAATTAATTATTCAATACTAAAATCACACATTATATGTTCTTTTATGGATAAAACTAGATTAGTTTTGTAAATTTAAATCGAAAATAGAAATTTGAAGAAAGATTTCTTTTTGGGAAAAAAAGGTTTTATACTCGAAAATGCCCCTGCAACGCCGGGCTAAGCTGAGAAAAAAGAAACCTGTACGTCAAGGCCGAGAAACTGAAGACATTTCAGAAAAGGGTGTTTTGATGTCATAAATATTGAAATCACACACATTGCGCATACACAGACACCCAGAAGTGCTGGCATTCAGAAGGAAAGGGGAAATTTACATGAGGGATGAAGCTATACTCTTGAAAAAAGCCCGTTCAACGCCGGGCTAAGCGAAGGGGAAATAGACCCGTCCGACGGGGCAAAGACGTAGAAGAAATTTCTAAAAAGGAAATTTTAAGGTCATATATAGAAATCACACATAAACCAAGGACTGAATACGAGACGACAAGAGGTAATTTCCATTCGCAAAAAGTTATGCTCTTGAAAAAGCCCGTGCAGCGCCGGGCATGCAGCTAGTCTACAGTATTAAAATCAGTACGTGTCTATCTATCTATGTCCGTCTATCTTCTTACGAATCGCACCACGCAGAAACTCGCCAAAGATCCCAAAAGATTGGGAATAACCCGAGGAAGCCGTTTGGACCATTTGGATTTCGATATTGTAATTAGTTAAAAAGATATTCATTAAAAACATTAAGACACTGGTTTTTGTCACCAGTTTTTATTTGTTTGCATTTTTGTAAGAATGTTATTGTTACAACAATGACAAAAGTTAGCATCGAAAATCGATTTTCAGCCAAACTGGCCAAACCAGGTCATCATTGTTACAACAATGCAGACGAATTGTGCCTTTTATCGTTTTGAATTAATATCTTTTCAAATAATTTTAATTTAAGAAATTAAATGGTCAAAATGGAATCCTCGGATCAATTCTCCTCTTTCGGTATCTTCGGCGCGGTTTTGCATTTACCGATTCTTGCGAAGATAGCCCTATATAAATAGATACGTTATCTTACGTATGAATTTAAGAACACTTATTCAAAAATAAGCAGTTATTTCAATAGCTAACTGAAATAATTTTTTGATTCATTATTTAACAAAATTGGATATAAATTAATATTTCCTTTTAAAGAAATTAAAGCTGTATTGTTTTTTATTATTCATTACAAAATTAATTATTTAATAATAAATTCGTAGATTGTCTGTTTTCTTGTGAATAAAACAGGATTAGCTTTGTAAATTATTAATCGAAAATAGAAATTTAAAAAAAAAGATCTTATCCCGGGAAAAAAGAGTTTTATACTTGAAAAGGCCCCTGTACAACACTGGACGGAACACAGGGAAAAGAAAAAAATGGAAAAGGCAAACTCGGACAAAGAAAAGCCTGTCTGAAAAAAAAAGAAATGGAAGAAATTTTGGACAAGGGAATTTAAACGACAAAAATATATAAATCCCTCACTTTACGCATGACAGACGCCTAGAACTACTGGCGCCCAGAGAGAAAGGGATAAAGTTATATCCCCGAAAAAAGCCCGTGCAACGCCGGGCTAAATGGAAAGTAAACAGAACCGTACGACGGGGTAAAGAGGTGGAAGAAACTTCGAAAAAGAGAATTTTAATGACATTAATACAGAAATCCCACAGACACTAGGAAGTGCTGACACTGAGAGGGATAGGGAAAATTTCCCAAGGTGAAAAGCTGTACTCTTGAAGAAGCCCATGCAACAACGCTGGGGCATACAGCTAGTCTACACTATTAACCATAAAAATAACCCTGTAGCCGAATTTCTGAAATTTTATTTAAAGGGAAAGATCATTATTTTCTCTTATAAATCACTTTTAAAATGTAAATAGTAAAACTTATTTTTATTATTTTTTAAAGTTTGTTAAAGATAAAAATATATACAGTGGTCTAAAAAATAATCGTATATTTACAATTTTCTAAAAAAATTAATATTTTCGAATAAAAATTATTATAGGGGAATTATGTTTCAGAAAACTCAACAATGAAAGAAAATTAGTTGAGGGAACAGCAAATTGAACAACAATTTTTGGATCAGATAGGATTATAATAGTTAAGAAAAAATGAGGAAATTAATCTCAAGAATTTATTTGGAACAGTGAAGCATTGCGGTGAAGGTGTTCTTGTGGGTGAAGGTGTATATCGGCTTCAAGATTAGGTATTTTGTTATTTTTTAATGGATTATGAACCATGAACTTTATTTAAATATTTTAGAGAACAATTTGAAGTTATCTGCCAAAACTTTGGGTATTGAAGACGAATTCATTTTTTAATGAGATAATGACCCCCATCGTACTACTCTCAACGCACGCCTCTGGTGTTTTTATAATTGTTCCTGGGCCTCCTAGACACCTCCTCAACAGAGGCGGATTAGAATAGTTGGGGGCCCCTGGCAGAAAAAAGTTTGAGGACCATGGGCTCAAGAGTCGAAAAAGTAATACAGTGAAAGAGAGTCGCTTAATATTTTAAAGAAAAATTCTCAAAAATAAAAGTGTATTGCTATATAATAAAACTCAACAGCTAAAGAAAAATCTTACCTATATATATATATTTTTATATATATATATATATATATATAGGTAAGATTTTTCTTTATATATATATATATATAATTTAATTTTTCTATATATATATATATATATATATATATAATTTAAAACCTTATTGAGAGAGCTTTACAATTTTACTATACCGTCTGATTTTCGCTTTTCAAATTCATCAATTATTTAACCTTATTTTTGTCCAAAAACATCTTGTTCTGTATTAAATATGGGTCATTTTGTTCTTTCTTCTATAGTACTTCTTGAATTATTTTTAACACGTTTTAAAACTCAAAAAAAAAGTTCTTATACCTGATGAATTCAATATCGGTATAGTTAAACATATTTTTAAAAGTATTTCCACATTAGGATTTCTCTTGCAACTCGATAAATTTCTAGTGAGGGTTTTCATTGTATCTTTGTTTTCTTTTCATTTATTATTCAAATTCATATCATCAAAATTAAAAGATTCAATATCGCCCTTGTAAGTTACTTTAATTTTTGTAGCTTTTAATTTCAGATTATAATCTCTGTCAAAAATACAATTAATTGTTCTATAGCAGCTTGATAAATCTCAGCTCTTCGATAGTTATGCTCTTGCCCTATCGCATATGACATAGTGAATTCACAATGAAATTTTCCCTTTTTTCAAAAATTTCAAAAGCCAACTTTTACTTTCACAAAAATAATTTTTTTCTTTACTGGCTGTGTGCTTGTCCAGCTTCCTCTTAAACGAGAGAGCTCTTATAAATCAGTTGCTCCTTGTTCCATTTTTCCAAATTCATTTCCGAAATTTTGAATATAATTTCTTAGAGATTTTAGTAAGCTAGATCTTTTAATTATATTTACACTCAACTTATTGTAATGATTTGTTAGTACCATTTATTCCCCGGAGTATGACATTCCCAATCACGGTCATTCGGGATATTTCATGTTTTCCCATCTGTTTCAAAAGGGAAGTAGTCTCCAGTATTTTGGTCTTTTGTTCCTCATTCGTATCACCGATTTCAGCCAGGACCGCTTTTATTTATTTTTTATCATTCTATTAAGGCCTAAATTCAATTAACTTGAAAT
Organism: Trichonephila clavipes; assembly: GCA_019973935.1. NCBI lineage: Eukaryota > Metazoa > Arthropoda > Arachnida > Araneae > Nephilidae > Trichonephila > Trichonephila clavipes. The sequence goes on from BMAU01006643.1 coordinate 266,102, forward strand.
AGTTTGCATTGAACTACGATAGAAATATCTTTTATCACGTAACTTCATTTAATTGCATTTAATTTCATGAGTAAATACTGAT